>OZ025241.1:44610695-44720695 GCA_964019155.1 Osedax fenrisi | reverse complement strand
TTATTTCTCCCTTGCCTTCCCTCCCACTCAATAATTCCCTCCAACGGACGGCCGATTGCCTACGCACTGATGCAGTCCATAAACCAAAAAAAGTATTTAAAGTAAGTAATTATCAATATATATATATGTATAAATAAATATTATTATAAATAAAAAGTAGTGGGCCAGATAGTGGGTTTCGACTGCAGCTACAGTAGCGGATAGTGCCATTCACTACATTCAATTGCTTATCCACTTTCTTTATATCGATGGTAGAACCTTGTCAAATTTTTGTAATTCGGTACGCTTTGAACGACCGCAAAATTGTTTATCCAAATTAGTAATTTAGTAATAGTTATATGTATATGAGTCATATAATATGACACAAGCGTCAATAATGTACATATATATCTAGAATACATGAATTGTACAGAATTTGTAGTCCAAAAAGTTACAATATATAACTAGCAAATTGTGTAGTTACAAAGGAAGCCATTAATCTAGTACGAGATAAATGCGGACTAAGTAATCTCGTACGACATTACATTTAGTTTATTCTAAAAGTTATGAATATAAATGTGACATAGTTATCTTATTAATTATTTAATTTCAACTCTATAGTCATTATATACATATATGTATATATGGTTCCACATGAAAACCAGCACAGATATTTCTATATAATAGTTGTTGTAGGTGGGTGGGACATGACGAGCTCGAAAAGTACGAGTGGTATATCGCGATTACCCATGCGTATAATTGTGTAATATTTATTAACTTAACATTACAATGTATTATATATTTAACACTACTTATAAATGATTTATATATATTATCCGGCTATTAGTATATCCCTGATTTATAAGTGTAAACAAAAATTTTGTGGAAACTTATTTTTAAAATACGCACTTATTTTTAAATAGTATAAATAACTGCATATGCCTGTGGTGTGAATTATATATGAAGGATGTACACTAGGGTGGCTCGTCAGTCATTAAATATGTTGCTTCAGTAAAAATTATAAACATATACTATATATAAACAGTAGTGTAACAACTACAAATTGTGTTATACTCAATTGAGTTGTTAATTTGATGTTTAATAACATTTTATAGACAAAATACTTGTGTATAATTAAATTTACTACGCATGCGTAGCATTTATTTATCTTTAGTTTTACCTTATCAACCAATTAATTAATATCGTCTTCTAATTTAATTATATATTTAATATGCATTTAAGATACTTAAGTATATTTAAATCAAAATATGGATCTAACAAACTCAGATTTTAAATTTTGTATAGTTAAAAATATTTTTTTTAAATTAGAAAAAAATATAATATAAAAAAAAATTATTGCAGTCATCTCAATGATAATTAAAATTATATTATGGTAAAAAAAAATAAAATTGACTATGTCCTAGACATTTTTTATTCATCTTTCCTTGAAAATATTTATTTTTTCTATAGAAATCATTAAAATTCAAATTATTCCTAGAAAAATATGTAAACAAATTTTTTTATAATCATATATAGTAAATATATATTATACATTTATTAAGAATATAATAAACTTGATCTGAATTTTATTTTTGATTAAAAACAAAAAACAAAAAATATTCAATAAATAATAAACATAATAAGTTGAATCCTAGAAATGATAAAATTATAAAGAAATTATTATTTAAAAACTTTTTTTTTCAGCAATTCTGTTAATAATATTTAATTCTAGTACATATATATCGTATGACAAAATTCATTAATAGGAAGTATATTAAAAAATGTATTGAATTAATTTTGTATCTACTCCATTATAAGATTTCCTATCAATCCTATGTTAAAATTGAAAGTCATATTGACTATTCAATATTTTACGAATTAAGTTAATTTTTTTTGTATTGAATTATATTACATGTTTTCTAATATTATCTTACTGAAGCGATAAATTATCTGAACATTTTATATTTTTCAAGCCGCTCTAATGTACACGTTTATTATTAGATCCTATATAATATAATTAGGTATATTGACACATTTTGTAATTTGAGGTGGAGAAAAATTCATTTATAAATAATTATTATATTATGATAAAAATGATCATAATAATTATAAATAATCAATGATTATATGATTAAGGGGTGATGTAACCTTCGTTTTTTTATTTTAGATTATCAAAATTTAATTTAGTATCTAAATAATGATATATAACATATTATTTAAATGTAAATATAAGTATAATACATTTTAAATTTAAAACATCAGATCATGACAAAATTTATATATTATTATTATTAAAAATATTGGAAATATACAGAAATACATAGGAATCTACAACTAAAACTTTAGGAAGCTATATCTCAGAAAATTGTATTTCATTTTTTCACTTTTTTCAAACTCCTCCAATTTTCCAAAAAAATTTATGTGAATTTTCCGAGAAAATATATAATATATTTCTAATAATACAATAGATAATTAAAATATATGCTCTACATTCTATAGTAACAAATATATTACATAATATCACAAAAACATTTATATTTTTATATTTTTAAATATTTGTATTTGTAAAATCCAGTATATGCTTGTTTTCTTAACCTAATCATCCACAAATATCGTCACTGAAATATATTTAGGTTTAAAGCGGTTTTCATACATCAATGTTATCATTGTTCTATTAAATTACATGCAACATAAGTAACTTTTACTCACCTCATAGATATTTATAGCATTACGAAAATATCCCATTAATTTGTTATATATTAGTAACGAATACTTAGTTTTCATCATATACAAATTTTGATGTACATTTCAAAAGTATATAGTTATTGATACGATATGAATTTGCTTATACGATACTGATACGAATTTACATCATAAACAACACATTTATCTGTAAATTCAACATACATAGGTGGCGCTGTTCATGTTTTATATACAATAGAATTTCACGATTTAGCGTAAGTGTTATATCTCTCTTAGATAAATCGTTGATACTATTATGATATACTTTAATACATTAACATGGGTTCTAAAGATATCAATATCAAAATGTTGACAATAATTAATGATGTGATATTATCGTACAGAAAGTGAAAGTCAACTC
Organism: Osedax fenrisi; assembly: GCA_964019155.1. Lineage (NCBI taxonomy): Eukaryota > Metazoa > Annelida > Polychaeta > Sabellida > Siboglinidae > Osedax > Osedax fenrisi. The sequence goes on along the minus strand of OZ025241.1, from coordinate 44,717,613 downwards.
GTAGCTCTGATACCACTGAGTGACGACAGGCTGAAACCCAGTAGGACGTTTGTATACTTACAACATACGCATATATATATATGTATATTATAATTTAATTTAATTATTATATACTTTAAGATCAATATGAATATGATACGCATACCTATTTGTAAAATGTAGATGAATACGTATTTAGAGGATAGTTTAGGCAACCCACACCCATTGCAATTAATTATTATGTTTTATATCGCGCAATAAAAGTAAAGATGAACAAATATCTTTGTAGCGGCATCTTTTAGTGATGAATATGCATATGATTATTGAACGTGAACTCTAGTGAGAGAGTGTAATGCAGTATTCGTGATACCAAAGTGCAATTAAACGGCAACTAAGTGTGATTTTAAAGTATTTACACACAAAGAAAGTTAAACATTTTCCATTATGCAATGCAGTATTTGTATGCTCATATCTATGATAATGGTTGTAAAGCGAAACTGCTAATTACAAACATATTCATGTTTTAAAAAAAGTTTAAAAAAAGAAAACATAATTTTTTATTTATTTTTATGCTGAAAATGTAAAAAATGCATGGAAAATGCATGATATTCTATATGTACATACTCTTAGCGAATCTTAATTGTAACATTATGTTGTCTGCTTACTGGTACCTATCACACACACACACACACACACATACACACACACACAGAAAGCTGTACGTAACGCTAGCAGTGATGATCTGCCTAACAATAGGAGGCATGCTGTTGTTCTTCTTGTACCCTCGCACAATTACCATCATCAGTAACATGCCTATACTGACACCTTCCTATATCTATGTGAACGAAACAGAACACGTCCTTTTCATGTCCATTACGGTATCTTATCATCATTGCTATCATTGCTATCACAACTATTACATTACATTATTGTCACAATCACTATCAAACACAATCTGTTACCAATCTTAACTATTGAATATACCAATGCAATCACCGCAACCATCACCACCACCACCACCACCACAACCACTACTAATACCATCATTACCACTAGATATAGCATATCACTAGAAATACCATTCACTACTACCACTATAATCCTTACGTCTATCGCCACCACCACAATTACCACTAGATATATTTACACTACCACCGAGTTAACCTTATGACCTTGACCTCCTTAGAATCGTTTCAACATCACCAACGAGAACTTCATAACGATTCACACGACTGACCTTGAGATGACCGCCACTATTAACCAGCAGTCTATCTCCACGTCGAGCAATAAGACCTCGCTGACCGTTCCCTTGCGGTCAACTCGTCAACATTATCTAGACATGAACATCACACTTACTGATGATACCATGATGTATATAGTGTTAGTAGGGGGGGAGGCTGTAGTGTAGTAGTAGTAGTAGTAGTAGTAGTAGTAATAGTAGTAGTAGTAGTAGTAGTAGTAGTAGTAGTAGTAGTAGTAGTAGTAGTAGTAGTAGTAGTAGTAGTAGTAGTAGTAGTAGTAGTAGTAGTAGTAGTAGTAGTAGTAGTAGTAGTAGTAGTAGTAGTAGTAGTAGTAGTAGTAGTAGTAGTAGTAGTAGTAGTAGTAGTAGTAGTAGTAGTAGTAGTAGTAGTAGTAGTAGTAGTAGTAGTAGTAGTAGTAGTAGTAGTAGTAGTAGTAGTAGTAGTAGTAGTAGTAGTAGTAGTAGTAGTAGTAGTAGTAGTAGTAGTAGTAGTAGTAGTAGTAGTAGTAGTAGTAGTAGTAGTAGTAGTAGTAGTAGTAGTAGTAGTAGTAGTAGTAGTAGTAGTAGTAGTAGTAGTAGTAGTAGTAGTAGTAGTAGTAGTAGTAGTAGTAGTAGTAGTAGTAGTAGTAGTAGTAGTAGTAGTAGTTGTGATGTTGGTTATAGTGGCAGTTATATTGCAATTGTGAATTTATTAGGTTTAGTTTTATATTAAATAGAATATAAAATTCATTATATATGGATTAGTAACTATTGCATATCACTACTGCCATTGCTAAGACACACCAGCTATTGCTCAAAGCCCCTAGATCATATGTATAAGTAGGTTATAATCCATTATCTTTAGCTTATTACATAATGTCATATGATAGTTATCATTTATGACTCACTATTATTAAGGTATTAACTCTATGTTTATTCAGTAATGTTTACTAAGTATGGCAATGAGTCATCTATAGGTATAATAATAGATGTGCATGGAGAACATTGGTGTATCATGCCTGTATTTACAGTGTATATATTGTGCTTACTAGTAGTATATGATATATTGTATTATTACCACTTATCAATGTGCATAGGAATGTTTAAAATAAATATTAATAATTATTCATATATAATTGAATATATCCCTAACTTTAGACTCGATAAACGTTACATAATTATTTTATATAAAACTAGAATGTAATTTTAATCTTTAAATTATTATATTATTATATATTTTTCATTCTGCATCATATTATATCATTTTAATATTATTTATAATAGTATATATACTTCACTTTATCATATAATATTATATTATTATATTTTTGTTTATATAAATATAATAATAATTCCTATTTTAAAATATTGTAAATTTACTCTAGCAAAAACTTATAATATATATCTACAATTCAGTACATCTAAATTTTATATTAGTGATTATCTAATTATTATAAAATAATTAGAATACATTTTATTTAATATAGAATTTAGAAATATTAAAAAATAAATGGACCTTTATTTAACTGTTACAATATATATGAGTAGAATGTAAGATTTATACTATTATATCTTTGATAATCCTACACACAAACACAAACACATATCTAATTCTAACTTAACATTCAGGCTTTACTGCAGTGAACAATCTAAACACCGGCATCAGATACTGATTCCCTTCCAGTTAGTATAGACCCAACTAATTATGAGCATGTACAATGTACATGTGTATATTGTTATTGTTATTTTTTATTTGGTGGAGACCTTTCATTCCATCCAGGAACTTAGATGAAGTGTTCAGTTATAACCATATATGGCTCTAATGTCCCTTCGGAACAGCTTTCATGTTAAGGCATCCAATGTTTTAACGAAGACTATTATTTATGTATACACAGTTATATACGATCACTTATAAATATTATTTTAAGACCTATTTTAATGGTCCGAACGAGGCTCGAACCCACGTCCTACTGCTTGTGTGTCTGACGCCTTAGTCAACTGAGCCTCGAGGGCAGTTTAATATATATATAGATATATAGAGATATACATGCACAACTTATACGTACACTGAACACACACGCTGTCCAGCTAACCATGGTTGCATGTAAATATATACTTGTATATGTTATCACCAGTGATGCACCAGTAGTTGCCAAACACCATGGTTACATTATATACATTCACATATATATATATATATATATATATATATATATATATATATATATATATATATATATGTGTGTGTGTTTGTCATACATGCAGTTATAGTTATGTATATATTAACTGACAAGAAGATTATCATACTAAAGGGTATTTCACAAAAGACAGCCAGATATCAGACCGATTTTAGTATCCCTATATCGCCGAAAATCAAGTTCAGCCAGTTTCAGTATGAACAGCTATACAGGGCAGGTCGACGCAGCAATCCTTATGTGTGTGTTTAATAAATTACCTATTATATGTTTGAGTTGCCCAAATATAGGGTAAATGTATTAAAACGAATGAATATTATGTATAGCCCTATATCGGCCTCTATTTTTGATATGAAACCCCATAATGTCTTATACACCAGAATTAGGATACGGTTCAAACAATGAGGACATAACATAGGTCCTCAAATAATATTTGAAGTGATTTTTTATATAAATTATCAGCTCTCGTTAAAACCATAGATGCCTTAACATTAAAGCGGCTTCGAAGGGACATTAGAGTATATATTGTTATAAGCGAACACTGTATCTAAGTTCCTGGATGGGATGGAATCAATCCACCAAAATAACAATAACACTAATAACAATAATAATAATATATATTAATGAACGATATCTTAAGCAGGTTTTTGATGTATTTACTTAAATGATCAATACCTGTTGAGTGTTTAAAACATCTAGTCAATTGTATGATATAGAATTACAATACATAGAACTATGAATTTCATGCATAATATAGACCATTTTGTCGGGTATAGAAAATATTATATCTAGATGGGAGAAGCCAATTCAATTTCCTAAGTTTATATAAATGATGTTTTGTATCATAGATTCGCCTACATGATTTTTTTGTTATTAAATATCATTGCCTATATATATATATATATTAAAATGCATAAGGTCTATATTGTACTCAAATATTTATTATATTTTAAACTTCCAAATATTCTATTTCTTTAACAAAAATATATAATTTATCCGTAAACTCTAATCTAACTCTAATTCCGCCTCCTCCTCCTCCTCCCGCTAATCTCCACGACAGTCTCATAGCCCCACCCCCTTTACAGAGTGACATTGACCACCAAATCACTAGGACACTCGGAACAAACGAGTCTGACCACCTACCAACAGGTGATCTGTTCGGAGCCTATTCCTCGCCGCACTCTCCCTCCTGCTACAATAGCTGTTTGATGATGTAATAGTGGTCTGATGATGCAATAACCGTCTGATGATGCAAAATCAGTCTTATGATGCAATAGCAGTCTTATGATGCAATAGTGGTCTTATGATGCAATAGCGGTCTTATGATATAATAGCAGTCTTATGATGCAATAGCAGTCTTATGATGCAATAGCAACGCGCATCATTCTGGTTTTAGTTTTAATGTTGCCAGTGACATCTCGTGACCTTCTCTACTATCAGACGATTATGATAAGTCTAGCAGACTATTGTATTTAAATTCTGAATGGATGAACTGGTAATGTTACATCACCTGCGCAACTTTAAAACCACAACCTATATGTCATTATTGTTATCGGTGAACTACGATGTATGAGTTTGATGACAGAGGAGGAGGAGGAGGATGATGATGTAACATATTATAGAATAAGTCGATTACGTCATCCTATTATTACATCATCGCCGTGAACCATCAATAATGGTGCGTTGTCTATTGAATAAGTATTATACGAATATCTTAGTCGTTTTATTCTTTGTATATTTTATACATTATATTAATTTTGATTTTATTTCTATTATAAATGTATGTATGAATGATTTTCTATTTAATATATATTTAAAGTTTATATAGATTTTATTTACTTTTCTATCATAGAATATCTATGATTTATTGCAGACATGAATTACATATATTCATTGTAGGTGAAATATGTACCTGCCGTTATCGATGCAATATAATAAATTCAAAACCCTATCAATTGTGTAATAACCTGATTTACATTACTCCTATACTAGCTAGAAATATAGTTTGTGTTCAAGTAATTATATAATTAATATCTTCACAATAATCATGAAGTTATATCATCGTTAGTTAATGGAATAACATCTTCAGTAGTATGATAATCAGTATTAACATTAGCTTCTCAAATATTTATATTAGTTAAATATAGTATTGATATTAGTTAAATTTAGAATTTATATTAGTTAAATTTATGTTGTTTTTTATTTCTTTAAACATATTTCACTTCATTTTAATTGAGGTCATCTCCTATAATCAGGAAAAATATCAATATTTGTTTCTAAATAATTTGTGACCATATTTTAATCTCTGTAAAGCCATATATAGAATATAATTAGTTGTATAAGCACATAATTATATAAAAAATACCATCAAAGTTGTCTTGAATATTTCCTTTTAGTTATTCCCATCGTATGAAGTGTAACATCACATTGAAGTAAGTATTCTCATATTTCAAACTGTATTTCATGAAGTGTCTTCTATCATAAATTTGTAGTTTTTTTAAATTTAAAAGTTATATTATATTTCTATATTGTAATCAATTACATAAAATTTAGTTTTACTATAATAGACTAATATATCCAACAAATAATTACATATATAACTTAACATTTATTAAATATAGTATTTAAAAAAACTTACTAGTTATAATTTTATAAATATGAAATTACTAAAAATGTGAATGAACTTAGTATATTTAAATATTTGTAACAAATTTATTGTGGAATGTTATCTGCAAAATAGTTGAAAAGCTATAAAAACTAATTTATAAATCCAATGATATTCATGTTATAAAATTTATAAAAGTCGTATATATATAATCCCTATAATCACATCATATCAAATTTACAATCTATTAAAAATAGTACTTCTATTACTAGTTTCACTTTTTTGTTGTCTACCCATGACTACCTGATGTATATAATAACTAATACATTGATGTATGGCTACATCTCTTAGCAATAAAGGGACGATGGTACAAGATAAGGTTAATAATAAATAACATAATAAACTTTGTATACATTATCTATTAAATATTCTATAAACTTATAGCGGGATTGCTCTGGTAATTTTTAAGGAGGAAGAGTTTATTCCCTTTTTTTTCAAAAATGATTTCACTTTAAAATATTAATAATTAATTCATTATCTTTAAAATTATGTAAAATATCATATTATTAATATGGCATTCAATAGCAATTATAAGTAACTTGTATATTCATTATAAACATACACCACATAATTATGTAATATTTATTACACATAAAACTTTAGAATCTTGTAGCTCTGTATTTTTTTATATAATTTATGATGTTCAGAAGGTTCCACCATTTAAATCGTTCTATAAATATTTATATAATGGTCAAATTTATAAATAATATATAGATGTTATATAGGTACTTTTGAAAATATAAATATATTACTTTGATACACTTATAATAATCAAATGACTGGTAAAGTATTATATATTTTAATATAATAATATATTTTACTAAATTTCTTAATATTTATAAATATTTTTTAGATTAAACATTAAAAACAAGTTGAAATATTTCTATTAAATTTAAAAGATTATGTTTTATGTACCATTATGCTATATTATTTTCAAATTATTAATAATCATGATACTAATATATATATATATATATATATATATAATTATTATCATCATTTTAGATGGACTATCATGTGCAATAAATCACATTATAAATGTATAGGTATTTACTTTACTTTTATCCCATGACTCTTGAATCTTAGGGGGAATATGAATATTTCACACAACAGCGTCGCCATTTTTTTCAATCTTTTGTCATCATCAGTAGGTCACCGAGATCTTTGGATGTCCATTTGTAAATGTTGTCCATCCATACCATCTTTGAGCGGCCACGAGATCTTGCACCTTCGATTTTTCTTTGTTGAATATTTTTAGCGAATGTATTTCTACGTGAAACATGGCCAAACCAACACACATTTCTTTTTTTGATAATTGACAACAGTGGCGTAAACTTCCCAACATATAGATTAACTTTTTCTGTAATGTAGATATTCGTTTTGTGCTCTGTAATTTATACCTAATAGTCGTCTGTGTGCTTTATTTTCGAAGGCTTTAATTTTTTTCTCCATCTTTTCAGTAATCGTCCAATATTCGTATCCATAGAGTAATATTGTGCCGATGTAGAGGTGCTAGTCTGATACGGATCTTTGATTCACTTGTACTATATTTGGTTATAGTTGCTCCTAGATATTTAAATGTATCTACATCTTCCAATATTTCTCCATTCATTCTGATATTTGCATGTACACTTTCATCTCTGCTATTCACCATGGTTTTGCTCTTTTCAGAGCTAATTTACATACCATAATCACTCGAATGTTTTGATAGACTATTGTTAAGTTATTGTAGTTCATCATTGCTACGGCTTATTAGATTAATGTCACCAGCGAATCGAAGGCTGGATATTTCTCTACCTCCTATGGAGATACTATAATGGAGATTTATTAGGGTATTTGACATAATTTGTTCGAGGAAGATATTAAATTAAACAGGGGATAGGGGACATCCTTGTCGTACACCCACATAGGTTTTGAAGGGATCTCCAATATTGTTTTCCATTAAGTCAGAACATTCAGAGTTTGCATATAATGCTTTAATAGATTCAGTTATATCATATGAAATACCAAATCTATTCATAGTATGCCATAGTCCTTTGTACCATAAACGATCGAACGCCTTTTTAAAATCAATGAAGTTATGATAAAGGTTTTTTTCGCACTCATAGATGTTTTTCAATGATCATACGGCAATTTACGATTTGTTCTATTGTATTACGTCCTCTTCGAAAGCCTGATTGTTCTTCTGAAAGGATATATTCGGCTTGAGGGTTTAATCTTTCTATCAGTATTTTTAACATGATTTTGCTTACGTGGCTAATTAGACTAATTGTTCGATAGTTCGAGCAATTTCTAGAATCACCTTTCTTTGGAAAGGGGATGATTAGTGATTTGGTCCATTATGCCGGCCACTCTTTTGTCTCCCAAATTTGTTGACATAGTGAAGTCATAATATCTAATAGTTTGTCCCATCCAAATTGTATTAGCTCACCGGGTATATTATCAATACCAGGAGCTTTACCATTTTTCAGTGTTGATAGCATTTCTTACTTCTGATTTTAGTATAAGTAGTGAAATATCATGCTGAGATGTTAATGTGTCTTTAATTAGTTCTTCATTTATCTGTATAGGGTAGTTGTATAGTTCATTGCAGTATTCGGTCCACCTCCTCATTAGTCAATCGTTGTCCGCTAATGGTTTATCATTTTTATCAAATATAATCATCATTTTCTTATGGTTTGGTTTAGTGAGAATTATTGATGTTTTATAGGCCATTTTATTCGTTCTGTTTCTTGACATATCTTCATTTATAGAATTGCATTGTTATTGTATCCATTCTTCTTTAGTCTTGTTCATCATTCTTCTCAACATTGCTTTCAACGTATTATATTCATTTCTCCGGCTTATGTCTACTTTTACAGTTGATTTCAATTTACTTCTTTCATCACAGAGGTCTAGAATTTCATTAGTCATCCAAGCTTGTTTCTTTGGTCTATGTTTTCCGATTGTTTCGGAGGCGGCGGATATAATACTTGTCTCTACCATTTCGTATATCGTCGTGGGACTTTTGTTAAGCATGTTTAGATTATTTAGTTCGGTTTGCAGGATAATTCTATATGACTCCATTGTTGTTTGGTTAATAAGATTTTCTAAATAAAATCGTATTCTATACCCTTTCGTTCTTTTCTTTATGCTCAGCTTCAATTTTATATTTCATAAGATAAGGTCATGATCATTATGTATGTTCCACCAGGATAAGTTATTGTGTATGTCCTGATTATGATAGATTTGAAGCGTTGAGGGGTTATAATGTAGTCAATTTGATTATGTGTTAATCCATTTGGAGAGTGGCATGTGCTAATTATAGATTTGTTATGATTGACGAGAATATTGGCTAGTAGTAATTTATATTTATCTGCAAATTCAAGCACTCTTTCTCCTCTTTCATTTGTTGATTCATTGCTGAAACGTCCTATAGTATTTGGCCATGCCAAGTGACCATCATTTCCTGCTTTTGCATTACAGTCGCCCATTACTACAAGAAAGTCTTTCTTAGGTGTATGTTGTATCGTATCCTCAATCTGTTCGTAAAATTCTTCTACTTTCTCGTCTGAGTATTCTGTTGTCGGCGCATATATTTGTATCAGAGTGCAGTTAAAAGGAGAATATTTTATTAGTATTGATATTATTCTGCTTGAGACTGCATTATAGTTTAGTATCGAATTGCATAGTTCCTTGTTTACTATGAAGGCTACACCCTGAATATGTTTGTTTCTGTGTCCGCTATATATAAAACTTATGTCTTTTATTAGTTGTCACTTCGCCTGTTACTTTCCACCTACTTTCTGATAAACCATTCACGTCCCATTTGTATTTTTCCAATTCATGTGACAATACTTTTAGCTTACCGCATCTCGAGATAAGGATCCTTAGTGTTCTTACGTTCTATGTGCCAAATGTTGTTGTTGTTGTTTGCGGCGAGGCATCACATGGACCAAATTCCATGTGCGAATGCTAGTACAGCCTTAGGTGATTCCACCAAGACTGATAACAGAGATGCCGCTCCTCCAAATCCGCTAATGCGTTTTCCCACTGTGGCCGGACATTCCTGAAGCCAATGCTCCAAAGTCTCCGCTCCTCCTTCGCAGAAAGGACACTGTGGTGAATATTCACTGATGATGCTTCTGTAGGCGGCTAATCTTTTTCAGTGGCCGCTGCGGAGTTGCGCCAGAAGAACTGCTTCATTTCTCGGAAGCAAGATTCTATCCCGTTTTCCACTATACACTGCTTTCTTCCTCTCATGGCTGATAGGAGGATCCGTGATTTCCTGAATGATAAGTGACACATCGCAGCTCGGAACGAGATACCTGATACCCACCAGTCCTGTAGTCCGTTGAGATGGCCGCTTTCCCCTCTTCCTCATCCGCCCAGTCATTGCCTATGAGTCCGCAGTGACACCAATGGTACCCATTGCAGAAGGACACTGAATTTTACTCTGGCGAGATTCTTCCTTAACTCGTCTAGGAGCCTTCCGTCCTTCCTGCCTGAGCCCTCTATGGCGATTAAAGCCGACTGACTGTCTGAATAGATAACGAAAACGGAGGAATCTGCCGCATTTCGCAAGATCCACTCCATTGCAAGTATTAGCGCGGCTACCTCAGTATCATACGAGCACGTCAATCTACAGCCTGTACATGAGCTTGTGTGTACTCTACTTGGGTTACTGGCCGCACCAGTAGTTATAACGGCAGCGCTTCCTCCATTCGAGACACCGCCCTGGACTGAACCGTCCGTGTAGATGGTGTAGTCAGCCACTCCTGTAGCACCAATAGTAGTTATGGCGTCCTCTAATATAGATTTGTTGTAGTGGCTTTTCTTACTACTGCCGATAAGGGTTGTCCTTATTGACCAAGGCGAGTTCACTATCCATTTCCAACCAGGTAAGTGATTTATGGAAAGTTCTAATTTAGCACACTCATTCTTTCCCATATCACTGAAGCAGTTCCTGTTCTTCCATCTGTGCGGTATAGTGGATGTGACTAGTTTAATTCTGGGATTTTCCCGTGGTAAACGGCTGACTTCTCCCATGCTGTAAGGCAATTACGGATTGAGATTTGAAGAAGGTAATTCTGCCTCCAACCAAAAGAATTCCAGGGGAGTATCTGACGTGTGTCCTGTTAATACCATAATAGCCCTGTTCTGAACACGCTCAAGGATAAGGACTTTTGTCATAGCGAGCCAGGGCTGCCACGCCGCACCACAGTAGTTTAGCACACTATTGATCATGGCAAGAAAGATTCTACGAAGGCTCCCGCGACTCCAAATTTACCCCGTTCAACCGTTCTTCTGGGCACCAACCCGCTTCCTACATGTCCGTTGATAATAAGGACGTCTCGCATTTGGACGGATTCAACGTGAGATTATGTTCCTCGATCCAGATCCCGAAATTCGTTATAGACTCTTGAACCTTACTTAGAGCCACGTTTTTATCTCTGCTCTGAGCCCATACCGCAATATCATCAGCATACAAGCTCAACATGACACCACCGAAGCCAGATCCCTGATCCCATCTATGTAGAACAGGAAGAGCAGCGGAGGAAGTACAGCACCCCTGCGGTACACCTTGATGAAGCTTGAAGATTCTACCTAGTGTGTTGACGAGACGGACCCTTGCTTTATGGTCAGATAGGAATCCTTTGATCCATCTGATAATTAATAGCGGCACTCCTTTTTCCAATAATATTTCCAGCAGCCTCTCTCCACACCGTGTCGTAAGCCTTACTAAAGTCTAGCAGTGCCAGTACTGTACGGGAAGCAGGACGTTCTTGAAAGGCGTCGCTGATGGACTGAGACAGTCGCAGAACACGGTCCTCACACGACCTCATGCATCTGAATCCCGCCTGATCCTCGCTCCACCACACATTACTTTCGGCCACATAGGATAAGCGACTGGCTACCATACGCTCCATGGTTTTCGCAATGCATGAGGTGAGGGAGACTGGCCTAAAAGAGTCAACTTTGCTGGCATCCCTTCTTTAACAGAGGGACAATTACTTCCTCTCTCCATGACGACGGGCACCTACCGTAATTCCACTACTCATTGATAATACCAAGGAGGTACCTCATTGCTATGGGTCCCAAAGCCTTCAAAAATCTAGGGGATATATTATCACTACCAGGAGTCCCTTTGGCCTATATGCTATCTATGGCCGCCTTCAGTTCTGACAAGTTGAATTCTTTACAACTATTTTCTGCTACGCTATCAGTACCTAGTGCTTTACGGATCGCTTTTTTTCCGGCGATCCGACTTTTCTATCTGTGGATGGCTGATCTCAGCATATCTAGCCATGAAGACATTTGCTTTTACGCGACTTGACGAGTAGTGTTTCCCATTGTGGATAAGTATTTCATTCTTGATACATCCGGAATTCCTGCCGTTGAGCGATTGTATTGTATCCCATATCTTGCTAGGGTCAGAGCTCATTTCCGCGTCTGACAGGAATTCCTTCCAACGCTCCTCCTAACCATTTCGGATCAACATGTGAACCTCTCTGCATGCTTCGACCCACTCAACCGCTGTTGCGCCTTAGCCTATTTCGCTTCTTGATCGAATCCCGTATCTCCCTCGTTAGCCATTGCTAACTCCTAGAGGTGGCCTTTACTTTGCTAATGGATGATTCCGCCGACTCTAGTATGATCCTATTTAAGTGGATCGCTCTAGCCTATAGGCTATCATCCACCTTCGCGGCGAATCCTACCATATCCGCTCTCTACCAATTCCACCTGAGCTCCATGACTGGTTGAACCTTAAGCGCCTCAATCTGGCAGTCTATCGTGACAAGGATAGGAAGGTGGTCTGAACCCATGCAGTCTGTAGAATTCCACTCCGTCTTTTCCAGCCAGCTGCTGTGTACTAAAGTGATATCCGGTGCACTTTTACCACCCGTTCCGACATTAACGCGCGTAGATGAGCCATCATTGGCTACGCTAAAATGGTTATTTAGTAGCCAATCCTCAATCTTGCCGCCCATCCCGTCTTCTGACACCGGTCCCATGTGTTATAGTTATAAGTGTTATAATCCCGTTGAGCAACTTGGTTACTCTTGACTGTTAAAGGGATAACTTCCTTTATAAAAGTAATCAGCCCTCCTCCTCTCCCATACTCTCTATCCTTGCGGATTGTGGAGTAACCTGGGAGAGAACGATTCTTGTCCCTGCTGCATAGCTTGGACTCTTGGATTATGATCAGGTCGATCCCCGTCTGTCGGGTCCTGTCCTTCAGTTCTACCATATTGTATTTAAGCCCATTGGTATTCCAATGTAGAACCTTAAGACTGGACCGCGACCTGACCTCCGCTCGTCTAACAGCATTATCCTGTGGCTGGCCGGTATTCACCAACCCATTATTGGCCTGAGCGTTATTGCATACATCACATTTCCACGACCCAGACGCTAAATGCATGACCTGTTCAGCTCGGGAAAACTTAGAGAAACTTTTGTGGCAGTGTATTTGGCACCCTGCGCAGATTAGCAGTTGTATAGTAGCTCTGACCACTCTGGCACACACCAAGCATATTTTCATCGAAACTGCCGGCCCCGCATTATTTTGGGCCTCGAAAATGTGACCCACCAGTATGATGTTATTAGTGGTGGGCTGCCTGTTAATGCTCCATGGTGACCCACACTTGCAAATTAAATTAAAGTAAATTAAATAAAATAAAAGGGCATATTAAAATTACTAATATAATCTACTCAAATAAAAACAATGACAATACTAGATAAATATGATAATTATCTTTAGTTTAAACCTATAATCGAGAACACATCATTACTATATAGTAAGGTATACTAATAACGCAATAGATATACAAGTACAACGAGTTATACAAGTAAGTTACTTGAAGTTATAACTCATAGATATTGATGTATAATTAATAACGGGAAAATTAATACATTAATATATTTAACACAGCTGTATTCTGATACCTGTGTTACTCGATTATTAATCGGATTACATCGACTACCTATACCGAGTACCAGTAAACTCGGACCAGGTAAACTCGGACCACTTTTGAGGTAAACTCGGACCACTTTTAAAGTAAACTCGGACCACTTTTTAAAAACATAAAGTAAACTCGGACCACTTATTAAAATAACTATATTTTGTATATTTCTATAATATAATATGCTTTAACTTACTTCCACCTTATATAATTATATTATATCTGTTAAATAAATTATAAAAAGAGTCATTTAATATGATATTTTTGTGGAATTATATATTTAAATAGGTAAACATTTAATTTGAACTCGACCCACTTTTGAAGTAAACTCGGAGCACTTGTGAAGTAAACTCGGACCACTTATTAAAAACATAAAGAAGATTCGGACCAACCGTATAAACTATATATTGTATATTTTTAACATATAATATGCTTTAACTTATAAGTTAAAAGTATAATTTCACTGTATATAATTATATTTACATTTTTATTTAATTATTAAAGACATTATTAAAATGTCAAACGTTGATATTGCGAGTATTCAGATATTACTACACATACATAATTTATCATTTAATAACTTTAATAACATTTAATAACTTAACATAATTTAAATTGTCGTATATCACCACAGAGCTAGAGAGAAATTTCTCTCTAGCTCTATGTATATCACCGACGAGACCCACGATAGAAGCTATATTTATTATGATAGAAGTATACAATATATAAGTTATTTTAATAAGTGGTCCGAGTTTACTTCACAAGTGGTCCGAGTTTACTTCAAAAGTGGTCCGAGTTCAAATTAAATGTTTACCTATTTAAGTATATAATTCCACAAAAATATCATATTAAATGACTCTTTTTATAATTTATTTAACAGATATAATATAATTATATAAGATAGTAAGTTAAAGCATATTATATTATAGAAATATACAAAATATAGTTATTTTAAAAGTGGTCCGAATCTTCTTTATGCTTTTAATAAGTGGTCCGAGTTTACTTTATGTTTTTAAAAAGTGGTCCGAGTTTACTTTAAAAGTGGTCCGAGTTTACCTCAAAAGTGGTCCGAGTTTACCTGGTCCGAGTTTACTGGTATTCCCTATACCTACTTTAATTAATACTTTATAATAATATACTGTTCATATATTACCCTTTATCAGACTTATAGGCACCATTATCTCTAGCTAACCTCAACCTAATTCATGACAAGGTCTACTAATTATGTTTACTAAAACTGATATTAAAATATTAACCCCTCTTAACAAATATACATTATTTATCAATATAAGCTCCCTGGAATTACACGTGGATTTCGATACTCTCATATCTCATATATACCAAATCACATTAACATGCAAGGAATCACTAAAACATAACGAAGTCGTTGTAACCGCGGTTAAATGGCCCTTCTGTGCACACCATCGATATAAAGAAAGTGGATATCAATTGAATGTAGTGTATTGCACTATCCGCTACGGGCGCTGCTGTCGAAACCCACTATCTGGCCCACTATTTTTTATTTATAATAATATTTATTTATACATATATATATATATATATATTGATAACTACTATCAATTTTAATGTACTATTTATACTAAAAATAAAATTATATATTTAAAATACATCATATCAACATTCCTCGAAATGTTGTGTATTTAAATTGGAGATAACATACTATTTTATTGATATTTATAATCTAAATCCAGTGATATAGATAGAAGTCACTTTAATCTATTTCGACGAAAATCCCACTGTTTTAATATTTGACATATATAATATGACTAATATCCAATCAAAATCACTGATACTATTTTGTTAATTTATCGATAAAAGTGCCATTCACGTATCTATCTTTTACATGCATTTCGTGCGTCAATTTCTTATCCACTTTCTTTATATCGATGGTGCACACGCGTACCTACAGATGATTGTGACTTGGTACAGAGTAGTCATTAAAACAATACACGGTAATGCAAGTAAGTAGTAAATCTAAGTAGCGTATATCTCATTACCCATACTCTAATCCGATGTACGCCATATAATATGTAGACATTTATCCGAAATTTTGAAAATTAATAGTTTTATAATGTATTCCAATCGAACACATAGAATATGGAGAGGAACAATTAATTAAGATATTCATAGAACTATGCCTACAAATATGGACTACAAAATAGGTAATTCATCATTCCTATCCCAAAGAAATAATACACGATATATTTTTAAGTTATCGCAAAATCAGTTGAATTAGTTATTTAATCAAACTACACCCAATAAGAATGACCGTAAATAGATTATATCCGCGAGTGGAAGTATAATCAGGGATGAAGGTGAGGGATAAATGTACAGTCGAATAAATCACAAATAATTATACGAAACCACACGGACTATTCAACAGTTCTATTTACCAGTCCATATATATATATATAATCGCAATCCTTCTAAATATTACAAATGGAGACTTATTTAAAACAATAGTTGCAGTAAGATAGGGATATATCCCTTATACTTATAAGTATTGTATTTCAACATTCCTAGAATGAGTTAAGAAATATAGGTCATATACCTACACTATACCACTGTGAATCATAGTCTATGATTCATAAGTTTATATTGATGGAAGACAACTATGTAACTTATGAGTAGAGTATGCCATTTCTTTAATCAATGACAGAAATGAAGAGCTTCGAGAATTAACTGATCTACTATACAAATGAGCAGGCGCCTATGGAATTGAAATGAGTTAATGGAAGATTACGATGATGATAAATATTCAAATGTACATTCCGAGAAAATGATGAACCGAATGCAGTTAAAATAATGTAATTAATTCAATAAGTAGTTTAGTTGTATAAACTATACATTAAAATGAAGGTACGTGAGAGATAGCAATTAAAATATATCTTTCTACGGCAATATCAACAATTGTAAGTCTAAATACAAAATTATCAAGCACAATAATTAGTTATCTCAAATGTAATGTATACAAATCTCTAGTTCTCTCAACTTCATCATAAATAATGATAACAAATGGACTCCGTACCATTGACATACCATACCCTACCTACCTTCCCATACCTACCCTGCCCACATACAGGTACCGAGAACAATAAGGTTATATTCTGAATATGCAGAATTTACACTATTCTCTGATACCTACCCCTATCTACATACATGTATACACGTACGCACTGTACACTGTACAGTGTAAGTCGTACCCACGCACACACACTGTACCTATTAATATATTTATAGCTCTTCATTAAGCGGCGTTAGTTTTAAGTATGTTGTCTAGTTAAGATTCCGACGTCACAATTAAACTACATAGTCATCTAAATGCTAGAAATATCACAATGTGTGTGCGAGCTCGCATGTGTGTGTGTGGAGTGTATATATATAGGTGTTATGTAAGGTATAACGTCATATTACATAATAAATCAGATGACTAAATCGTCAGATTGTGCAGATTCAGCTAGAGCTGATAATAACAAACACCAGTATTGACGATAGAACAATAGATATAGCGATGAAGGTTAAGGCATATAACAACCTATATATAACCTACTAGTTGTTTTGCACATTTATTAATTTCTCAATTTACTAAAATAACTTAGTTTATTATTGTAAATCACGTCATGTACATGTGTGTGTGTGTTAGTGTGTATGTGTATGTGTGTATGTGTGACTGTGTGACTGTGTATGTATTTGTGTCTGTATATATATATATATATATAAATGTGTGAGTGTAGCACGACGTAAGCCGCGTCACTCCGTATATGAAGAAGAGTGTTTTAATTCGTAATATTTATTCGATAAACCGTATATGTCCGGGTTCTTAATGCAGGCGTATATGCTATAGCAATCGCAAAGGTAAATCATATAGAATTATATATTTAAATTAAACAGTCGAAAATCGTGTTCACTGTAGCGATACGTTATCATGCGTAACGTTACGCATCACGTTCATTGCTATCCTACAATAGTTGTGTATTAAAAGTACTTTATTAAACAGCTAATTCACATTGCTACATATATATATATATATATATATATATATATATATTTCTAATTGAACGATTAATTATGTTGTCTAGTACCTATAGGTATACATATATGTCTATTTTCAATTTTCCAGATCCTGAAAATAGTGAATTATAGTATTGTAGTCTGGATTGTATAAGAGTCTGAGTCAGTATTTTTGTAGTATACATATTTGAGTATGGTCGTATTTTTTAAAGTTAAATAACTCTGCTGTCGTAGATTGTGTAAGTAAGCTGTAATGTTTATCTAGATTAAGTTTATTATTGAAGTTGACGCCTATGTATTTAGCAGAATTTGTGGGCATGATTGTGTTGATTACTAATAATGTCAGGGAAGTAACTTACTTCAAGTAAGTATTTGGGTCATTAGTGATATTTAATAGTTCAGTTTTATTTTGTTTTAGTTGTAGATTATTAATTGTTAGCCAGTTTTGTAGTTCGTTTAAACAGTCTTGTAGTTTAGTAGAGTTTGTTATCGTTGCGTGTAGTTCTATGTCGTCTGCGTATAAGTTGTAAGTAGGATAAATAGATAGATACCGTTTAATAATTATTTGTAATGGAATCAGATATATAGAGAAGAGAATTGGGGAAAGTATTGAACCTTGAGTAACACCGTGGTAGATGGTATAAGATATAGAGTAGTTATTTCTGATTTTTATGGAATAATTTCTATCTTTAATAAAATTAGAAAACTATTCCATAGTTTTATCTTTAATTCCAATGTTTATAAGTCTTTCTAATAGTATGTCATGTCTGAGATTATCGAATGCAGATGATAAGTCAAGTAGTAGATGTATTGGTTGTCCACTAGAAAATGTCCAGTATCTAATGAATAATATAAATCGTCAAAAATAGAAAGTACAGTGGTTTCAGTACTATATAGTTTACGGAACACGTTTTGTCTAATGTCCAGCAACATATTTTCAGATAAATAGTGTGAGAGTTAAGTATAAACTGTTTTTTAAGAAGTTTAGTTATTAGAGGTAGTTGAGATATTGTTCTATACTTTGAGAATTCTGATGAGATAAGATTAGGTTATTTTATTATTGGCGTAATTATTGCGTTTTTGAGTAAATGTTGAATAGTTCCTTTTATAAGTGAGTCATCAATTATATTTTTGTAAGTCAGAGTCAGAGTTGTTGCTAGTTTTTTTATTAAGTATTGAGGAATTGGGTCGTGTGGTGAAGAGAATCTAGCAGTGAAAATATATAGATTGCAGTATTAGTAGATAAAGTAAAATGTATTAGTGTCGAAGTGCATGGTCATATTTGGGGTGCATTGTAGAGAGGGTTAATGTACAAGAGAGTCTATTACAAATGGTATTAATTTTTTCTTTAAAATATTCTGCAAATTTCTTACATAATTGATCATAGGGAAAATGTGGGAGCGTAGAATTTTTATTTTTTCCTAAGAGGGTCTTAGTTATTGAATATAGTCGTGTGAACAATCGTTTATTTTGTCTATAAAGTAGTCTATTTTAGTATATTTCAGTTCATTCCTGTATATATATATCTATTTTTTTCGTAAGTCAATTTAGTTTGAGTGTGATGGTGATTTCGTAAAAAGTCTACATGATTTTCTAAATAAAACTTTTAAATTATTTAATTTGGAGTTAAACCATGGTGTTTCGTTATGTAGAGTCAATTAGTTTGTTTTCAGTGTGCATGTTTATTTAGTAGTTATGTGTTTGTGTGTATATGTATTTGTATATGTGAATGTGTGTATGCATACACATATGTGTGTATGCGTGTTCATATGTGTGTTTGAATATATATATATATATATATATATATATATATATGAATTAATTTGATACATTGAATTAACATAGCTAATGTAGTTATCAATGTAATAGTTACTCAATCCTATTGTATGGATGTGAATTTAGACATTGATGGAATCTATGAAAATATCGAATACTTAAAAATATATCATACTAACATCCTCCATAGAAGTTACACGTAAAACATAAAGGGAGATAAAATGCATGTATACATTATACTGAAAATTATTACATTGGTTGTACACTATAAACTATATATAGAAATATACTATAGACTCTATAGTATAGAATATATAGTATAGAGTATATTCTAGATTATAAAAAGAAAGAAACTGAGATGGTGTTGACATATTATGTGAAAACTGTTTTATGATGGACATGTACAAATCTAGATGAACTTCAAATGAATCTAATGATAGAGTATGATAGATAATATGTATCGTTTGTAACAAGTGTTATAGTTTCTCCTACTATTCACTAGTTACAGTAACGAGTCATGTAATTAACAATACTTGTTAAGTAATTAATTATATGCATGATATATAGCCTATATAATATATGTAAATGTAATACATTACATGTTCACTGTATATTACTGTATGAAGATTAACATACATAGATATACTTTTACTTACCGTTACTAATATTCCATTAAGAGGATTAGATGTGAATAAAATGATATTGTATGATAAATGCATATTAATAAAAATATAAAATTTAGTTTAGAATAATTATCAATATAAATACACAATATATACGTATTCTCAGACACATGGGACTTCTCAGTCATGATTCCATTCTTACACTGAATGAACTAAACGATCTATCGGATTCACAAGAACTTGCTGCAGATAGTATTAACAATTTTACTAATATTTCAAAATTGTGAAAGAATGATCATCTGACATACTATATATAGTTTTATTTATAAGATTAAATAATATGTTATATTTAATTAAAAAAATCGAAATCATTTATCTTAATCAACTATAAATATATTAGGATAACGTTATAATTATGACAAATATGTTATAATCCATCAACATTAATTTGCATATTTTATATTACAATATCAGTATAATATTCCTCGAATAACTGGATCGCCTTATAAAAAGCTGCGAGAACATTTTTACGTTGTTACTTTGTTATAGTTTAGTTATTAACATTTTAAGTTTTTCTAACCACTATATAAGTATTTTTAAATATATACATTTTTTTATTAAAATAATCTTCAAATATAAATTAATTTCATCAATATTTCAACTTCTCATTTATTTATTTAGAAGTAAATCGCATTTTAATTCTATTTTAACTCAGTTATTAAAATAAATTTTATCGGTTGTTTTCAAACCAATTAATAACTTTTTCTATATATTATAAAATGTCTGATAATCTTGTTTAACTAGTAAATATAGTATAATCTGTATATTCAGTATAACTAGATAGCTTTTCTATTATATATTTATAATGATCTAATATGGTCGATATTATATAATTTATTTATAATAATCGATTGTGACACAACTTTTATACTATATCAGGCATCCACAACTTATTTATTATCTAGATTTATTATGAAGCTATTTCAATTTTTGTACATAATTTAGAGAATTTTTGTTAAAAGTAGATTCCCAAAGGATTTAAAAGAAATTAAATTTGAAATGTGTGTTCTTCAACATGTATACAGATCAAGCGACATATTGTTGAATGTCTTCCTGGTGCCATTTAATTGGTATAACATAAGTTTTAATATTAACGGTAATGGTTATATTATAAAAATTATTACTTACATTTCTGGCATATTACTACCTCTAATATATAATAGAGGTAGTAATATACATAGGTATATATACTATTTGATCAAATTGATAGATTATTTTATATTGATACGTATAGATGCATCAAAACATAATTTACTGTATAATAATATTTTCTATAGTAATTTATCGTTTTCATACTAAATGATAACATATTTGCTTTCTTACGGAGTTGAACTGCTATATTAAGGGCTTACATTAATTAAATCAATGTTTGTGTGGGTAAACATTCAAACTGTGAAGTGTTTAATCACAAACACCAATTTAAATTGTATAAATGCATATCCAATATTATATACAATTACAATCTATTTATATGTTATTTCTAAATAAATAAAAGTATTCTATTAAACCGATATATTAAACTATTAATACTTAAGTGTACATAATACATAACCACACCATACATATATGTGTATACTATACATAGGGGCGTCGGAACGATATTTTTTATGGGGGGGGGCTATTTATTTCTATGTTATATTATATATCCTATTATGTATTACTAATATAATTACTAACTATATCTTATTAATATCGTATACCTCTTTAGTCTATGTTAACCCTTTAATATGCAATTCATAATATTTAATTTGTATAACAATGAGTAGGAATATATTAGAAAATTAATAATAAACATTACATAATTTATTATTATATAAATATAGATTTTTATTTATAAATATACCCATCTCAATTGTGTGAATTATTTGTTGATTGATATTTGCCAATACTAATGCATTGAATCCACTATCTAGCATAGTAGATCGTAACAACGTATTTATTATTCGTAGATTATTAAATCCGTGCACGCTAACATGACACAGAACTTGAGGGGTAAACCAATAAAATTTGATCAAATCTCTTATGCCAGAAAATATGTTTTGAATGTTAAGGGATTGTTCCATCATGTATATGTTTATCCTCATCAGGTGGTATTGAACTTATTGATTGATTTGAACATATGGAAATTCGATCTTTCAAGCGTTAATTCTTCATATATTTTTTAATAACATCTGTTTAGTGTAGAAAATTAATAGGATTAATAAGATTAATCTAAAAAAACAAACCTTTTTTTCATGAATTATATTATTTGTAATAATGATTACTTTAATTTATAAGAATGTATAAATAATATTTTCTTAGTATAAAATTTGGTTATAATTTTCATTATTATGGAATCAAGCAACTCAGTATATTTTATTCTGTTAATACTAATGATAAAGTATATTAACATATTAACTGATAATATCTAATCACATGCTTATATTAACATAACATTAACAATGTTATATTATTTTATCTAGATGAGGTACCTTACATAGTCTTTTAAACTTTCATTACTATTCATCTTATACATATTTATAATAATTTATATTATATGTCTTATTATTATTCTCTGAATTAGATATACTTAGATATACTTAGAAAATTAAATTAGATATATTTAAAATAAAAATAAATTATTATAATATTTTATTATACATATTTATTATAAGCTATTTTGTATTTTATAAAATGTTTTATATAATATGTTTATAAAAATATTTTATTAACCTTGAATAAATATAAAAACTTTTATATATAAAATATAAAATACTTTTGTTTCTATATCTTCAATGAATGTGTGCAAATTATTTCTATCATTATTCAATTTAATTAGAATCATCTTTACTATTATCTGATCCTTTATGTTTAGTTATTATTGATTTTTATTATGATTATATATAATTATAATCATATATGCTTTCAAATATATTTTTTATAAATGTTACCTTCAATAGTATTTGTTAGTATCATGAAAGCTTTCACCTTCATAACCAAGCTTTCAAATATCAAACTTTAAATATTTATAGAAAAAATATGTGACTTATTCATATTTTTTAATAATAAATTTGCAATATATTTGTGGTCATTGGTAATATAATCTAATTCTTTATATTATTTCACTGCATCGATTAAACCACTATATTGATCTAATGTTGTTTTAATACATGCTTTTCGCAGTCCATCTTGTTGGGCATATTGGTTTCAATTTCTTTGCTTTGTTATTATTAATATTATTTACCTATATACAATCCGGAATTTGATCCTTTGTTCATATAATAATCTCACATCATGAACCACTCTTAAGGCTTTTCTTATATTTATATTATTATCTAATGATTATGATATTCAGTTTGTGCGATGAGTTATACATTATGTATACAAAGTTAATGGATGTCTATTCATTATTATAGTCTTTACACTATTATATTGACCAGACATATTAGCTGCACCGTCATATGACTGTCTTCTTAATTTAGAAATAGGCAAGTTAAGATGTTAAAGTTCAGATAACATTAAATTTGCTTTATTTAAGTTGTATCCTCAGTCATATTGCATATTAATATGCATATTTCTTTAATTTATAGTTTTTATGCAAATATCGAACCATCAAAATGTCCTGCTCACTTCCGGATATATCTTGAATTCCATAACATTGAATTGAGAAACTTACATTAATATCTTATAATCAAATATTGAATAATTTAGATTTATATAGTTGAATAATTTCATTCTGAATATCGCCAGATAACAAGTATCTCTCAGAGATTCTCTCATGAATATTATCATAGTTCATGGATTGGGGGGGGGGGCAAACAATACTTAGCCCCCCCCATCTATTCCCATATGTTTGGTAAAATTCTTTAGAAAAAATGTTTATTAACAAAGACAATATACAAATTTATTAATACAAATTTCATGGGGGGGAGGGGGCAAACAATACTTAGCCCCCCACCCATATGTTAGGTAAAATTCTTTAGAAAAAATGTTTATTAGCAAAGACATATACTAGATTTAATATATATAAAATTTATTAATACAAATTTAATGGGGGGGGGGGAACAATATTTAGCCCCCCCCCCATATGTTTAGTAAATTTCTTTAGAAAAAATGTTTATTAACAAAGAAAATATACTATATTTAATATATATATAACATTTATTAATACAAATTTCATGGGGGGGGGGGCAAAAAATACTTAGCCCCCCCCCATATGTTTGGAAAAATTCTTTAGAAAAAATGTTTATTAACAAAGACAATATACTAGATTTAATATATATAAAATTTATTAATACACATTTCATGGGGGGGGCAAAACATACTTAGCCCCCCCCATATTTTTTAATGGGGGGGTCCGATACCCCCCGCCCCCCCCTGTTCCGACGCCCCTAACTATACATGTCTTATTTAATATTATTATACATTTAGTTTGTTTAATCTTAACATTTAATTTAATGTTTATTTATTTTTACCTTTAATATGATGTTATTAATATATAACTAGATATATAAACCTATTTGAAACCATACCATGCCGCGTGATATATCTGTGTTGATACATGGCTTGCTTTCAGATGTGTATAATTACTCTAGTACCAATTAAACTTCCAATGTTTTATTTATGTTTTAGTTAACATAATAATAGATGTATAGCCGATAAAAGTCCTCTATGTCATGCCTGACGTATATATATATATATATATATATATATATATATATATGTAGGCTATGGCTATAGCCATACATAGTAGCTATAGCTACTGAATATGCTAGGTATCATTAGCTACTTTTTAACAAATATTAATTAATCATGTTTATTAATAACTATAAATTCATATTTTCATTTATTATTTTATAAAGGTTTCGGTTCGAAAGTACCTACATAAATATTTTCTGATATCCTATTTTTATTATATCACAGATAAAATCATAATTTATTCACAACATCAATGTATTTATAAAAATAAATGTGTAACTATCAATAATATACATTTTTATTTTTTATTAATTTATCATCAATTATCTATTGATTTTAATTGTTTATGATTTTATATAAATAATGAATAACTTAAATAATTTGTGTGTGTTTTTATTTCTTAATAATTAAATGTGTTAACAAACATAACAATTTATCTTTCAATGGTAATGTAAAGCAATACAATGATTGGCATAGATTGAATTTTATAAAAATATATAATTAGATATATATATAAAAATAAGTAGATACACGTAATTGTTCTATGGAGAAATACATATATAAGATATATACACACGAATAAAAGTTATCGCTAACAATATATTAGTTTGATAAAAAAAAAATTTCTATTTGCTACATGGTAACAAATAACTCGCACATTACTTAATGATATATATGTATGTATGTATGAGATGACGTAACTGGCATCAGGCACGTGGCAGATGTCAGTATCATATCTTAAGCTCGTTCCATACTTTGTCCAGCTGCTCCACCATCGCTCAATTCCTGAGGTGTAAACATAGTATTAGTAATGCAACTTGAAGAGTACACTCTATATAGGAATGATGTGTATTATTCGGGTATGTATACGTGTGTATATGTGAGTGTGTTTATATTTAAATAGACATATTATTTCATTAAGAAGATTAAATATTTGACATAAAATCTAATTCCACAGAAAATATCACTTAAAACTGTATAATACCCACAATGAACAACTGTTATATAATTATGTAAACTTAGATCATGTAACCTATAGTGATTGAATATCTAACAACAATAGCAGGATTGTGTAGCTAACATTAAACCAAATACATTCCTAGAATACCAACCAATGTAAAGACGCTCCTAAGCTATAAATATATATCTCGTAATTAAGTAATCTCGAAAGTAAATATTTATCTAGGCACCGATGTCATTTACGTGAGGGCAAGGTCGTTACCAACACACATGACATTAACAATAATAAGCGTCCATAGAAACCATTATCTAGAAAGGTGGTCGGGTACTCTTTTTTACAAGCTCCAACCGAGCCTAGCAACAGCGTAAACAATCACATTTCTAATTGGCTACTCGCCCACCCTATATACATATACTCTATATACTACAAACACTGCATTGTATGGCCTACAATGATAATGCCGTGAATAAGACGTGTTGGAGTCCCTAGTAACGGTATTCGTTATCGGCCGACACCTATAGTTACGCCCAGTCACGCCTGATCACGTAATAAGCAAAGAGTATAACAACAAATGCTATATGAATTCGATAGAGATATTCTATATGAACTGCACAGATAGTAACACCAAGTAGACTATTTAACTTTAACGACGTTTTCTTTTCAAAGAGAGAAATACAAAATGACGTCTTGGTATCGATGGAAAATATTGATCAGATATTACGAGAGCCTCCACACGCATGCGTGCGTACGACTATATTATCATCTGATATCGCGCATGACATTTGTATGTAGGAGATATGTATGCCAGCGTGCGTAAAGTTCGTTGTACGCTGTACAATTCACATTGTATACACTATACATATATGTATTTACCATATATGGTAATAACTGTCTATATAGAGAGGGTGACAGATATAGAGTGGATGACATATATAAATATGTATAGATATTCATGAAACTAATGAAGTTGTTTACAGATAAATACGACACTTTTAATAACGTGAACTAAAAACATTAAGTTAATTAAGGATGTATATTATACAATAATATAGATATTTTACATAAGAATATATATACTATTTTTTAGAATATTGTAATATTATGTTCTATATATTATTTCAATATAACATTAACTGGTATATTTTATATATATTGAAAAAAATAATATACATAATTTTGTTATTTTGTCAACATATTTTAAGTAAATATTTTAATATTTGATCACGAATACATACATTATAATGTATACTTATCGAGCTAACTACTAAATAATACCTTATATACTATATACATATTCTATATAGCCTACTTAGCAGTGAATGGCCAATAACCGCTGGACATCGTTACGCTCAAGTACATACAAATATTGATTTTAGTAAATTATCGATTTTAGCTTTCTGGAGGACATGACCCCATTATTATTGTCCTATATATAAACCCACCCGTTATTTCACATAATGCATTTATAAATGAAGATTATATTCCAGTTTATATAATAGTAAAACTACATTATTATTTAAAATTACATTAATATAATATATAAATGAATACATTATATACAATAACTAATTCATATATATATATATATATATATATATTGTTATTTGATAATTATTGATTTATACAAATTCTATATTATGCACAAAATACATACATTGTATACGGTATTTTATAATTCGTATAATTACAAAATCGATTATGCGATTAAAAAAACGAACTGGGTTTTGTATTGATTTTAAACCACATAACTGAACTCTAGTCTAAATAGAGTATCGTGTAGACAATGAAGGCGATGTTGTATACATTCTAAATAATGTATATATCTATAGAGTAGATCACGTGGCATACTAACTCGGCTGACTTGTATCACAGAACAACATTCGCAGCAACACGTCACCAACAGATCGCTGAGCAGGGAACCCTATTGAATGTTTGCATTTATTATATGATACCGTATTAGATAATATAAGATAACACAGTATAAGAATGGATAACATAATATAATATAAGAATGGATAATATAAGATAAGTTAAGATAATATAATAATGGATAATATAAGTTAAGATAAGATAAGATAAGATAAGATAAAATGGGTATAAGATAAAAGGATCAGATATAAAAATGTTATTATAGTTTAATAATTAACATTGACAATTAGTAATTGTTCAAGTAATTTTATATATATATATATATATATATATATATTAGTTATATATAAAGTATACTTTAATTAGTTATACTTTAATTATTTATATTTCAATTAGGTATATTTTAATTAGTTATATTTTAATTAGTTATATTTTAATTATTTATATTTTATTTATTTACACTTTAATTAGTTATAATTATAATCGAATTAGTTATTAAATGAAACAATGTCGAATACGTAAGCACTTATACATTAATCGTACAGGTGTCACCTTTACTATATATAGTAGATATACAAAGAGTTTGCGAAGCATAAAGACTTATATACAAATGTGTGGTATATATATAGAGTATATAGTATACTATAGTACTATCTATAGATAGTATCTAGTAGATACTATCTAGTATACTATATACTCTACTACTATAGTAGATAATATCTATACATAATGTCTAGTACTGACTCAGTACTACTGAGTGACTAAAGTAATTGATTGTGTATGCAATAAGTGGGTATCGTTATCTGTAGACAATGTGTGTTACCACGTGTTCACACGCAGACGTACACAGATAGCTAGGTAAGCAGTGATGCTATCTAACAATGGTACGTTAACATAACACTTCCTGTTACCACAATATGTCTATTATATAGGTGGGGGGCTATATGTTGATGGGTCTGATAGTATGAGTGTTATTACAATATGAACCGGTATTATATAAAAATAGCTAGGTACCTATAATTAGCATTTAGTTTACTATGTGTGTACGAACAATGGGTGCATTGTTTACGTGTCTGTGTGATGTAATATAACGCATGCGCAAGATAACTTTACACTATAGCATAATAGTTACTGAGGTTGAGATGTAATAACATCAGCGACATGATTCGTATATTATAGTATATACGTATATTATACTGGTACCCCGGATTTCACAACACATGTTGGTAATAAATTACCCTTTCTAGAATTATGAATCATTTCACTGTATACAGTGTATACAATATATACCATGTATTTATGCTATCATATTATACATGTATATAGGTTTAAACTATAAATTTATAGTTTAGTTTTTTAGCATAATATAAACGTTACTTTAATAAATCTACATATTAGATATGTATATATATATATATATATATATATATATATATATATAGTATTATATAGTTATGCCTCTACAGATTATGTAATAAAATTAAATAAATATAAAGGTAAACATAATAAATAATATGATTACCTAAGCGCGCCACCTGTCTTACGTGACAACTAGTTTGACTTACATTGTTATTGTAATCCATATTGTTATGCTCTGTAGGAATTTACTTTCTAGCTCATAAAAGTGATTTATATATCATTTTATATACGTTATATTATAATATATATATATATATATATATATATATATATTATGCTATATTAGCGTGTATTAAATTATACATAAATCACTTATATATATATATATATATTTATATATACAGACACACACTAATACACACAAACACACACACACACACACACACACACACACACACACACACACACACACACACACACACACACACTGTAACCAAAGGGCTTTGCTATAACTATATTTATGTTACCATATATTCATTATTATATGTTATACATTCAATCAATTTAAATGTGAATTGATGCGTGACAACGATATCATAAATAACGATAACAAATGAACTTCGTACCATTGAGTACCTACCCTAATCAGCCCTACCTACCCTACTCTGCCTACCTATAGGTAGAGTATACTCTACCATACCCACTATACCCACATACAGGTACCGAGAACAATAGGGTTATATTCTGAATGTGCAGAATGTACACTTTTCGCTGATACCTACCCCTATCTACATACATGTATACACGTCATATGTCGTACGTCATACGCAATATACTGTGTAAGACGTACCAACACTTACCCTATATCTATTAATAGATTTATAGCTCTTCATTAAGCGGCATTAGTTTTAAGTGTGTTGTCTAGTTAAGATTCCGACGTCACAATTAAACTACATAGTCATCTAAATGCTAGCAATATCACAATGTGTGTGCGAGCTCACATTGTGTGTGTGTGGAGTGTATATATATAGGTGTTATGTAGAGTATAACGTCATATTACATAATAAATCAGATGATTAAGTAGTCAGATTGTGCAGATTCAGCTATAGATGATAATAACAAACACCAGTATTTACGATAGAACAATAGATATAGCGATTAGGGTATATAACAACCTATAGGTATATATATATATATATATATATATAACCCACTTGTTGTTTTGCAAACATTTATTAATTTTTCAATTTACTAATAACTTAGTTAATAATCGTAAATCACGTCATGTACATGTGTGGGTGTGTGTGTGTGGTTGTGTGTGGGTGTGTGTGGGTGTGTGTGTGTGTGTGTATGTGTGTGGGTGTATGAGTGTGTATGTGTGACTGTGTAGGTGTGTGTATATGTGTATGTATACGTGAGTGTATGTGTGTGAGAGTGAGTGTGTGAGTGCATATACAATATAATTAAGTATTAAGTTTAATTAAATAATCTATTATATTTGCATAGCGTCGGTATGATGCCGACTATACAAGTTTAACTTTTAATTATAACTGTATATCATACACACACGCATACGATACTAATGTCCGTATATATACATATAATAATATGCATGTTATACACTATAAGTGGTATCTATACCCGAGGCTTGCCTGCTTAGTATCATACATATTTAACGTATACGTTATTATAAACTAAAGTTGTTATGCAAAATAACATCGTTATACGAATAATGATCATTTTACAGTTTGTTTTTATCTTATCTATTCTCTATAAATATGAAGGAAACTTAAAAACTATCCATCGTTGAATTGAATACTATCGATATGAATATATAGAGTTCACCGCACGTTCACCATGTATGCACTCTAGTGTACGGCGCCTGTGCTTGTTGTTACTTTGACGTAGGCGATCGATTTCACTATCGATATCCACATTGTAACACGTACACACATATTATATATACATATATATATATGTATATATATATATATATATATATATATATAGCATACGTGTGATATATACGTAAACTAATTACCCTATATATATATATATATGTATATATATATATATTATAGGTTTGACAATAGAGGAATGTGTTGTTCTCTACGATTACCTGTAGGTATTTTACTTTGTTTCGACAACTAAAATCATCGAACCGTGACGAATAGAAAATAACCCTTTGCTCAATACTAAGAATGCATCTAATATATCACCGCCCATTCATTATCAAGAAAATGCATTCTTAATTATCTATGATATATTAACAAAATGAAATCACAGCTTATTTCAACATTTAAAATATTAATAAAATGTCGTAATTTTATATAATATCTATATATCTATATTAATTAATTATACTTATTTATGCAAAACTATATTATTACAAGGTATATTTACAATGTACTCACCTATCGTTGTTTATTAATAGAACATCAGTCAGTCTAACATAGCATTTTTTTTTAATTGTTCATTGTCACTGATATATAATTGTTATAATATAGTTAATTATATATAGTTATAATATAATATAAGTATATAATATATAGATTTTAGCGAAACATTATACTATAGATGGTATAGTATAGCGGTATACTTATATGAGCGTGTGGTGTAATGTAAACGAGTGGTTTCAGTTGTATTATGTAATACATCAATGGTTTATGCGCATGCGTCAGTTTCGGACACTAGGATCGTGTTTACACGGTTAATAAAATCATCGCAGACTACAATATACGACCACATTTTCAGTGTATCGTAGAAGTACGAAGATTTGTATACACATCGCCATAGGACGATTTATCGTTGTAGATATTGACCATGTAAACACGAGCTAGCTTCACGTACACATATATGTGTTATTGGTACCTATAGGTATTGTTTAATGTGTTGTTCTATATGGTTAACTAATTGTTAAGCAGGCTTACCGCGATACCAAAGCCCTTTGGCGATACGAAGTTTTACGTGGTACGATATAGTTTACGGTTATTTAAAGGTGTACTATATGATATATATATAATACACTGTATGTGTGGCAAGGTACACTATACATTGCTATCTACCCTCAGTCTCTAGTCAGTGACGTCGCGCATAGTCCACCCTCTATTTCCATTAATAACCCTACAGCGACCACGAGGTAACTAGAACCCTCGACTCGTATCGTCATGCCGCTGGAGGGTGTTCTCTAATCTACACGTGGTGTGGACGAATGTTCTAGAAGCATGCTACCGGATAAGATAGCGTGTACTAATGTCAAAGCCCTTTGGGCTCCCTTTTTGCCCCAAAGGGCTTTGCTAATGTATAGGTAGTTACGATGAGAACGGTCATAGAGTAGACGGATACGGTGATTGACCTCTGACCTCAGTCTCGCGGCGTCTCGTGAGATACCGCACGTCACCGAATGAATAATGGTTTATTCTCACGCGGCTATAGCCTGATACACCTGCATTATAATTCAGTGACGGACACAGGTACGCGCATGCGTGCTTGTAATATACTATAATAGGTCACGTGATATAGGTAAACACACACACACACACACTGTATCGAACACACATACTATAGGCCGCTTCTATTACGTCATCGCATTACTAGTACAGGTGTTTACGGTGATCTAAAAATAGAAATAACACTTATCTATATAGTATAGCCATTTAACCCTGCCCATGGTAACCCGTTACAACCCTATATTGTGGGTTACCGTGAGTTTAGCACCTATTACGTGTATACGTACTAATTACGCTGTTGTTACGTCATTGAAACCACGTTGATCAGTGTATCGGATTACATATGATGTAATAGTGTATGTCAATATAATCATATATGTATTTAATTGGAAATTGTATTATACATATATGTATACATCTTGTACATTGCATATATTGTGGACAGTATGTAGGTCACTATATAGGTATCGCAATATGAGTTATAGATACCGTATAGGTTATGTAGCTGTCTCCTTATTTGGTAGTAGAGGTCAAACCAGTCACTCAGTGAGTCTGTCGTTTTCACTTGACCATTAATTTATGTAAACAATAATGTGACCATATGCGTATAATGTATGTATATATATATATATATATATATATATATATATATATATATATATATATATATATATATTCTACGTGGTATGAATGGTAGAATATAGTAATATATAATAATATAGTTAATATTATAAATTATATATACAAAGTTAATAGTATTGATACGTTTCATATAAATACAGGTATCCGTATATTCTATTTATAGATTATAATGGACAGGTTGTATCGATCGTTCTATTTATGAAGGTCAATTAAGGTCTGGTAATAAACAATACACTAATTAGTTTGCCGAGTTGAAAGTGTAGGGATACCGAGTTATGACCTACTTAAATGCATCCGAGCATGAAATACATGTGTATTATAGCACAGTTTTTTTTGAGCAAAAGTAGGACATTTGTCCTCCACTGTAATATGTATGTAATTAACGCTTGAATACACGTCAGTATACAGAGATCTAAAGATTTTACGAAGCGAGCTTAGAAAAATCTTTGGAGTCTCTAAGTTATATGGTGTTCTTATACGACTTTCAACTGTTCATGTATTAGTGTGCGCACTAATTAGGTAATTGTTGCTTTACCTTTTCGTAGTAGGTGTGAGGTATGTGGTATACGTTATTACTGTATATACTATTATCCATACATGTACACATTTGCACACACACAAAACACATACACATACAAACACACACACACACACAAACACACTCAAGCACATATCTACTATACATGTACTTGCAAGTATCAATTACTTAACAATTATTAACAATATAATACATTGATATACTTTTATATTTTTTAGTTGAATGCAAATATAGTCTTATTTTATAATATTTTATATAACTTTACTAGATATATAAATAAACAAATAATATATATAGGTGTTATGATATATGTAGATGAATGTTATAGACTGCAGTGTTAACGACTATATAACTTACATAGATATTATAATGATGTACGACTGTATTACGTGCTGTTTAATAACACACTACTCGTATTATCATCTATTGTATACGAAGCCATACAGTTCTGAAAGTATAAATAGAATACGCATTTATTAAACGTGTGTAAAAATTCACATTATATATATGTTGGTAATCGGGAGAGTTTTCGAGGGACATTATAGTCATATGGTTATAAGTTATAACTTCATATAAGTTTCTATATGGGATGAAAGAACTCTACCGAAATAAACTGATAACGATGTATAAACGAGCGACTAACCTCAATGCCTTTGGCCTCTCTGGTCTTTTGTCTGGTCAAGGCGTGAGCGAGTGGGCATACCATGTTGATGAGGGCCCATACCAGACAACTATCTCCCAGAGCCTCGGCATTCTTACCGGCAGTATAGCAAGGCACGAATGTAGTGATTATGCATAGACCGAAGTTATCGAAACAGCTGAACAGCGAGTGGTTGAATTGTCCGGACATTTCTAGTGTTTTGTGCGAGGTTTAAAAGTTTGAGAAATTAAAAGTTTCGACGGGTAGACGATATCTTCGTTCGATTTTGTTTCGGTGAATGATTTGAACTCCGCGCTGTGGCGTGCGTTATTGGCATGCTGTTGGCGGGGGTGGGCGTGTCCACGTGATCGACCACATGACTCACCTATAGGTGCGTATACGCGATAATGCTTAGTCTACGTTTTAGGGGTTCCGATATATTTAACCGCGTATCGTGTTGGTATTTCGTGAATGGGCGTGTCTGAATATATTGTCTTCGGGGCGAACTAAACTAATAGATTATGTCACATTTTAAATTAAAAGTTTAATAAGTTAATAAGAGCTGATCATGCAGATCTATAGAGATAGATAGTTTGAACTTTTGAATAGAATGTAACACATTAATATCACTAATACACAATGTATACGATTAAACTGATTAAATGTAAAATATAGATGAATTAACTAATAAGTAATAATTAAAAGTATAAGTACACATTAAAATAGAATACTTATTATTTAATTAAATATTAATAAATGTATTATATATTTATTTCAATATTGATTTAGGATATAATAATATAGTAACGTATGTGAATGATAGAATATAAATGTGACGCATAATTAATGTATACAAGATTTATAATGATATTTATGTTTTTAATTTATTCTATAGAATTAGAAACTAACTATAGTTAGTTTGCAGTAATTTTAATTTGTTTAATATATATATATATATATATATATATATATTTATTGATTTAGTATTACTTCGGTGTATATTAGGCACTTAAGTGCCATATTATCTAATTAGATAATATGTGTCAACTACCCGTATACGCCCATAAGTTAACATAACAACACACAATAGGGTAACATAACAACAAACTATAGATTAACATAACAATACAACATAGGGTACTACATACATATATATACACTAATAAACGAGAACAATAAATTACAACAAAACGATAAAAATAACTTTAATAGTAGACTATATTTACAAATAACGCACAAGAAAATGTATTATACTAAGTTAGTAATAAATATATATATATGATATATAGTACCTATAGGTATCCATACTATAGTAATAGTTGGATAGAAATTGTATATAGAGATATTATAATACATCCTATAGGTTGTGTAAATATAGTACATGATAAGTGTTGTATAGACTATATACTATAGAGTATACGAAATATGGATTTTAATATAATAGAGATATACCTATATATGGAGAGACTTCCGGTTATACATCGAACAATGTATACACACGTATATTAACGAATATCTAATGGTGGTAATCAGTGCACTATGAACTACCATGTTGTCTTAACGTGTTATTTATATCATTTATAGCATAGGAAGTTACATACTTGTAAAGACTATAGAGTGATTATACAGTGGTTATGTGTAATATAATATCACTTTCATACAGTCTTACTAGGTATTTGTCATTTTCAAAGTTGCCTAGGTGTCACGTGTCACCAATCGAGTGACACATTCACACGAAATTCATTTATTATTTGTATTAAGTGCATATTTTCGTCATGGCTATTTCAACTAAATCACGATGTGGAGTCCCACTGATACTATTACCAAAGCCCAAGATACACGGTCAATCAATATATGTCAAATTTTTTTTTCACGGTTCAATGATTTATTTAAGACACGCCCATCGGCTATTGGTCAGAAATATAATATTTGTATTAGTTTACATGTAAATTATTTTAATTTTTCATATAATATCAATTTTAACATATAATTACTGAACCTCGAGACAAAGTTAGTAAATTTAAGGTTGAATATTTTTAATATTTATTAGATACAATAATTACTTTTAGATTTGTATAATGTTAAATACGTAAAATAGTGTATTATATCCTAAATATTTTAATATTATTTGAAAAATATTTTCAAATTAAACATTCAAATACAACACGATTTATATAAATTATTAGTATATTTTTATGAATATATATATAATAATATATATATAATTATATATTTATATAATTAAATGCATAAGTATAACAAATTATATGATTTATGAAATATTAGATAAGGGCATTTTTTATTATGATCAACTAATAGCAAAGCGGGTTTTGATAATATCTACAATAATGCGATTTTTTATATTGATGTAATAATAATAAAATTAGTATAATTGGAAAGCTTATTAAATTCTATTATAATGTTCATATTTTAGTTTTTATTAGTTTTTATTAAAACAAAAGTTATGAGCAAAAATGTGGTAAAAATTTGCTAATCGCTACAATAATTTCATTTTTTATATTGATCTAATTATAATAAAATTAGTATAATTGGAAAGCTTATTAAATTATATTATAATGTTCATATTTTAGTTTTTATTATTTTTCATTAAAACAAAAGATATGAGCAAAAATGTGATAAAATTATATATATATATATAATATATATATCTATTATATAAAAGAAAGTCTATTTAATTATATATATATATGTGTGTGTGTGTGTGTGTATCTGGTGAGGTAACTCGAGAACCGGGGTACGTCGCGAAAATATTTTATACCCGATCTTAATAAATTTGCAACAGTATGGTCTTGGTCCGGAAAATTTTTTGAATTTTATACCGCGTACCCCAGAAAAACCTGAAAAATTGACTTTTTGCCATTAAAATGATTTTTTGTCGTCCAAAATCTTCGGCGTCGCATTTTTGAAATATTTTTTTTACATTTTTTCGAACTATTTTTTTGAATTTTTTTTGATTTTTTTTTGAAATTTTTGGAAATTTTGGAAATTTTTTGAAATATTTTTGAAATATTTTTGAAATTTTTTGAAATATTTTTGAAGTTTTTTTTAAATATTTTTAAACATTTTTTTGAAATTTTTTTAAAATATATTTTGTAATATTATTTATATTTTTTGTATTTTAAAAAATATTATTTGAAATAATTTTTTATATTTTTCAACTATTCGTTGAAATATTATTATTTTAAGATATAATTAAAATATTATAATTATATAATAAATATATAAATATTATAAGATATAATAATATACTTTTTAAAATATTTGTAGAACATTTATAAAAAATATATTTTGTAATATTTGGAAATATTTGTTGTATACTAGGAATACAGAATCAGGAATAACTATAATTAATAAATAATAGATAGGCAAACAATCAAAAATCGATCAACGCAGGGTGCGGTTTGGGTTTTCGATATTTATTAAGTACTATTTTGTAATATTGGAAATATGTGTTGTATTTTTTTAAATATTATTTGAAATATTTTTGAAATATTTTTCCACTAATTTTTGAGATATTAATATTTGTATAAATTTGTTTGAATTTTAGCAACAATTTATGTTATTGTATATGAAAAGCAGAATCATGAATAGCCATAAATAATAAATAATAGATAGGTAAGCTATCAAACAACGAGTAAAGCAAAGTTGGGTACGGCAAGAAATTCCAAATCAGGAATAGTTATAATTAATAAATGATAGATAGGCAAATAATAAAAAACCGAGCAACGCCGATTTGGAACTGTTTGGGTTTAGGTTTTCAACATATTTTGGAATATTTGAAATATCTGTTGTATTTTTTGAAATATTTTTTATCTAATTTTTTAAATATTAAAAAAAATATGTTTCTACATATGTTTAATTTTATTTAATTGTATATACTAGAAATGTAGGATCAGGAATAGCTCTAATTAATAAATAATAAATAGGCAAACAATCAAAAACCGATAAATGTCTAGTCGAGTACTGTTTGGATTTGGGTTTAGGTTTGAGTTTTCGACATTTTTTTAAAACATATTTTGTAATATTTTAAATATTTTTTGTATTTGTTAGCAATTATATATTTTAGAATAATCAGGAATAGCTATAATTAATAAAAATAAATAGTCAAACAATCAAAAACCTAGCAACGCCGGGTAGGGTATGACTGCTAATATGTTGAAATATTTTTTATATTTAAAAAATATTTTTAGACACTTTTTAAAAATATATTTTATAATATTTTAAAGTATTTTTGTATTTTTGTATTTTTACAAAATATTTTACGAATAAGTCTTAAAAAGAACAACGCTAGATCTACATCGGATACAGTTAGATTTATTAAATATTAGTTAGAAGACAACAATTAAAGAATAGCTATGCATAATTAGGAATAACTATAATTAATAATTGATAGGCAAATAATAAAAAAACGAGCAACGTCGGGTTGGGTTCGGCAAACAATTCTAAATCAGGAATAGTTATAATTAATAAAGTATAGATAGGCATATAATTAAAAACCGATCAACGCCGTTTTGGGACGGTTTGGGTTTGGGTTTTCAACATATTTTGTAATATTTGAAATATTTGTTGTATTTTTTAAAATATTTTTTGAAATATTTGTTCACTAATTTTTTAAATATTATAAACAATATTTTTCTATATTTGTTTGTATTTTAAATAAACTTTATTTAATTGTATATACTAGAAATATAGAATCAGAAATTGCCCTAATTAATAAATAATAAATAATAGATAGGCAAACAAACAAAAACCAAGAAATGCCGGGTCGGGTATGGTTTGTTTTTAAAACATATTTTGTAATATTTTATATATTTTTTTGCAATTTTTAGCAATTATATATTTTAGAATAATCAGGAATAGCTATAATTAATAAAAAAAATTAATAGGCATTAAAAATCAGGTATGGCTACTAATATGTTGAAATATTTTTTATATTTCTTAAAATATTTTTAAACACTTTTTAAAAATATATTTTGTAATATTTTAAATTATTATTTGTAATCTTACCAAATATTTTACAAATAATCTTAAAAACGAACAACGCTGAGTCTACATCGGATACAGTTAGAATTAGTAAATATTAGTTAGAAGAAAACAATTAAATATTAGCTAAGTATAATCAGGAATAGCTACAATTAATAGGCAAATAATCAAAAACCTAGCAACGCAGGGTAGTGTACGGTTTGTGTTTGGGTTTAGGTTTGGGTTTTAGACATTTTTTTAAAACATATTTTGTAATATTTGAAATATTTGTTGTATTTTTTAACATATTATTTGAAAATGTTTTCTACTTTGTTTTGTATATCAGCTAACATTTATTTTATTATATATATCAATTAAGAATCAGGAATAGCTATAATTAATATATAATATATAGGAAAATAATCAAAACCGAGCAACGCCGGGTCGGGTACGGCTAGAAAAATTTTATAAATCTAGAAATTTTTGAAATTTTTTTGAAATTTTTAAAATATTTTGAATTTTTTTGAAATATTTTGAAATTTTTTGAAATATTTGTAAACATTTTTTTGAAATATTTAAAAAAATTTTTTGAAATATTTGTAAACATTTTTGTGGACACTTTTTTGAAATATTTTTTTATATTTTTCAACTAATCTTTGAAATATTATTATTTTAAGATATAATTAAAATATTATAATTATATAATAAATATATAAATATTATAAGATATAAATATTATACTTTTTAAAATATGTGTAGAACATTTATAAAAAATATATTTTGCAATACAGAAATACAGAATCAGAAATAGCTATAATTAATAAATAATAGATAGGCAACAACAATCAAAAATCAAAAATCGAGCAACGCAGGGTGCGGTTTGGGTTTTCAACATTTTGTAAGTAATATTTTTTAATATTGGAAATATGTGTTGTATTTTTAAAAATATGTTGTGAAATATTTTTGAAATATTTTTCCACTAATTTTTGAGATATTAATATTTGTATAAATTTGTTTGAATTTAGCAACACTTTATGTTATTGTATATGAAAAGCAGAATCATGAACAGCCATAATTAATAAATAATATATAGGTAAACTATCAAACAACAATTAAAGCAAAGTTTGGTACGGCAAGAAATTCCAAATCAGGAATAGTTATAATTAATTAATGATAGATAGGCAAATAATAAAAAACCGAGCAACGCCGATTTGAAACTGTTTGGGTTTAGGTTTTCAACATATTTTGTAATATTTGAAATATCTATTGTCTTTTTTGAAATATTTTTTC
Source organism: Osedax fenrisi (assembly GCA_964019155.1). NCBI lineage: Eukaryota > Metazoa > Annelida > Polychaeta > Sabellida > Siboglinidae > Osedax > Osedax fenrisi. The sequence goes on along the minus strand of OZ025241.1, from coordinate 44,676,713 downwards.
ACTAATTTTTTAAATATTAAAAAAAATATGTTTCCACATTTGTTTGTATTTTAGATAAACTTTATTTAATTGTATATACTAGAAATGTAGGATCAGAAATAGCTCTAATTAATAAATAATAAATAGGCAAAAAATCAAAAAGTCAGGTACTGTTTGGATTTGGGTTTAGGTCTGAGTTTTCGACATTTTTTTAAAACATATTTTGTAATATTTTAAATATTTTTTGTATTTTTTAGCAATTATATATTTTAGAATAATCAGGAATAGCTATAATTAATAAAAATAGTCAAACAATTAAAAACCTAGCAACGTCGGGTAGGGTATGGCTACTATGTTGAAATATTTTTATATTTAAAAAATATTTTTAGACACTTTTTAAAAATATATTTTATAATATTATAGATAAATTAAAAAATTAATGAATTTAAAATTAACATATTAAAAAATATAAAAAAAAAAAAAATAAAATAAAAAATCTATATCAAATATATATGTATGTATGGATTATTTTTGTTATTATTATTTTGATTTTGTTTTTTGTTAATGTCAAATTTTGTCTATCTACTGTATTTTATTTATTTATTATTATCTTTTATGTAAATACGAAATATATAGCTAACTATTATGATTAAACAATCACTGTTCCTGTCCCATGTATGAATAAATCACTGGCAACAACCCGAAAAGATCAAGGTCTTATTTTGAAGCCATTTGGAAACGAAGAAAGAAACGAAAAAGAATAATAAATGAAAAAAAAAAGAACGACATTAATTAATCCAATAAAATATATCTATCTATCTATCTATCTATATTTTAAATTATTTTTTGTATTTTTACAAAATATTTTAGGAATAAATCTTAAAAAAAACAACGCTAGATTTACATCGGATACAGTTAGATTTATTAAATATTAGTTAGAAGACAAACATTAAAGATTAGGTATGCATAATTAGGAATAGCTATAATTAATAATTGATAGGCAAATAATTAAAAACCGAGAAACGTCGGGTTGGGTAAGGCAAGCAATTTAAAATCAGGAATAGTTATAATTAATAAATAATAGATAGGAAAACAATCAAAAACCTAGCAACGCCGTGTCGGGACGGTTTGGGTTTTGGTTTTAGACATTTTTTTAAAACATTTTTGTAACAATTGAAATATTAGTTGTATTTTTTAATATATTTTTTTAAATATTTTTCCACTAATTTTTTAATATTAAAATATTTTTCTACATTTGTTTGTATGTCATCTAACATTTATTTTATTGTATATATAACAATGAAGAATCAGGAACAGCTATAATTAATAAATAATATATAGGCAAACAATCAACATCCGAGAAACGCCGGTTTGGGTACGGTTTGGGTTTAAGTTTTTAAACATTTTTTAAACATATTTTGTAATATTTGTAATATTTATTGCATTTTTTAATATATTTCCACTAATTTGTTAGATATCAAACAATTATTTTTATATATTTTGTTTGTATTTTAGCTAACATTTATTTTATTGTATATATAGCAATGCAGAATCAGGAATAGGTATATAACCTATTTATAATTAATAAATAATAGATAATAGGCAAATAATCAAAAACCGAGCAACGCCGGGTCGGGTACGGCTAGTATATATATATAAATCAATGAATAGGTAAACAATAAACATAGTTTGTTTTATAAACAATTTAATATGTAATATAGGATAATTATTATATATATATATATATGTATATATATATATATATATATATATATATATATATATATATATATATATATATATAAATATATATATTATAAATATATATACAATTTAATTATTTTTTCTATTACATTTTTGCATTAAACCAAAGGGTTTTGATTAAACTACATTATTATATATATATATATATATATATATATATATATATATATATATATATATATATATATATATATATATATATAATAATTATCCTATATTACATATTAAATTTAAATTAATTTAATTACATATTAAATATAATTATATATTTTATATTATCGTTTGTGATGAGCGATTTATTAATTTTAATTTCAATATATAAGTATTTCATATATAGGATGGCTTACTGTAGTGCTATTGGATGCAGCAATAAGAGTTCAAATAATAAGAATAATATTAAGTTTTTTGGATTCCCTAAAGATACGGATAGGTATATATAATGTAATACGAATTTATTATTTATAAATTATAAATATCAAAATAGGACTAAAAAATGGGTACAATTAATAAGAAGGGAAGATTTACTAAAAAAAGACATTGAAAAAATTAAAAAGAATAATAAGTATATATTGAATAAACTAAATTCCTTTAGGCATAATTAAATGTATTATTATTCAAATTTAGATTATGTTCAGAACACTTTTCTCGACCAATGTTCACTAATGATTCTAAAGAGCGATTAGTCTGGAATGCTATGCCAGACATATTTACCAATATAAATGCACCGAAATGTTTTAATTCTCGTAAAAGAGTTTCACGAGGTAATGTTATTTATATAATTTCATATGTTACTAATATATTTATCATTAACAAATATTTTTTAGAATTCATAATTTCTAAATTACCTGAAAAACGTCAAAAGCTGATCAGTGATTCAAATAGTGACCACATTAATCTGATGTCATCATCCAGAATAATAAATATTGATAATGAAAATACTATTAATATACCATCTGAAATAGGTTTGTTAAATACAAATAATAAACATTATTATATAGGTTAAAATTATAAAATTAAATCAGAAATTGTATCATCTGATTCGCAAGTTTATTTGAAACTCCAAGAAGTGTTTATAAAAAAAGATGATGGTAGTTTTATACGAATTGATATGCCATTATATATTAAAAATCCAAAGATACCAAATATTCAAAGTTTGTTATAATATAATAATATTTAACATATTTAATAACTATGATATCTAATACATAAAGGCGAACAAAATCTAAATGACAAGCTTAAAAGGACAAGAACAAAACTAACATATTATATTAGGGCTTTGCTATTACTGTTAAGCTAAACAGCTATCAACAGATAACTGAGAGTCAATAATTATTGATATATATAGAGTATATTTTTGGAGAGTACACTATTTTTAGTATAGATTACTAGATAATCTGTGGTATTCTACTTTGAGATGAAATTGTATTCGCTAAAGTGTACGTGCTTTATGAACTCAATAAACTATTTTCAAATAAATTAAATTCAATATATGGCTTGTATAATTTAAATCACTATATTCTACTGTATCGTCTTAATATGCTGATTATCAAATACCTCGCCTTCTCGTCATGTTCTATTTATATTTGAATACCCACAATAAGTGTTAATATTAATTACCTATTTCCTTCCATCTCCTTCCACCTCCTTATATATTCTTCCATCTCCTACCATCTCCTTATATCTCCTTTCATATACTTCCCTTCCCTAGGAAGTATAGTATTTCTCGGGGTCAGTACTAGATCATCATTTACTCATTTTCTTCTAGCATAGTTTCTAGCATAGTCTTTCAGCATAGGTATGTATATCGTAACTTTCCATAAACTTGGTAACTTTCCATAAACTATTATTATTGGCTTAAGACATAGCCAATGTTTCGTCCAGCCACTTATTTATTATTGTTTTAGACTCCGCGCTATATGTATTGGTTAATTAGTCCATATGGATTTTATTGGTATATAATATAATTATTTCTTAGAAAACCGTAATATATATATATAGTATATATTCTATATAATAAGTATTATATAATATGAGATATTCGTAATACTAGTACATTAATACGTAACACACACATTATGTAACATATGTAAATTAAAGAGGTGATTACCAACCGTGGCAGTACTCGTAATTTGCGTACGTTGTAGGAGGTGTGTTTATGTTTTTAATATAATGATTGACGCGTGATTGCATGTTATCGATGCAGACACACTAATTGATTATATAACCAAAGTAATATGTATATATTAAATTTAATTTAATGGAATTAAATCTACTAATTGATTTTTATTAATATACGTATATAAATGTATTATATAAATACATTTCCTATACATAGATAGTATCTATTAGTTATATATTATATATATATATATATATATATATATATATGGATCTATATCTATATAATAATAATAATAATAATATATATATATATATATAATATATGGTAATTAATATGTGGATTTGAGTTAGTTTCACTGGTTTAGTTTGTTTGGTTTGGTTGGGTTGGGTTGGGTTAAGTTTTGATATTGCTATATTTTTTTAGCAGCATTACATCCCAAGTGAATAAATACAAGTATATGTACCATTTATGTTATATAATATATGGTAATTAATAAGTTGATTTCACTGGTTTAGTTTGGTTTGGTTTGGTTTTATTGGGTTTAGTTTTAATATTGGCAGTTTTTTTTAGATGAATTACATCCAAAGTGAGCCAAAGTAATTAATATGTGGATTTGAGTTAGTTTCACTGGTTTAGTTTGTTTGGTTTGGTTGGGTTGGGTTGGGTTAAGTTTTGATATTGCTATATTTTTTTAGCAGCATTACATCCCAAGTGAATAAATACAAGTATATGTACCATTTATGTTATATAATATATGGTAATTAATAAGTTGATTTCACTGGTTTAGTTTGGTTTGGTTTGGTTTTATTGGGTTTAGTTTTAATATTGGCAGTTTTTTTTAGATGAATTACATCCAAAGTGAGCCAATATATATATATATATATATATATGTATGTAAAACTAAACAATATATATATACATGTAAAATATAAATATATATATATACATATATATATATATATGTAAAATTAAACATACTATGTATTGCACATGGTATATAATATATACTATATATACTATATATATTAAATACTCTATTCAATACATAGTATGTTTAGTTTTACATAGAATAATTTATTAAAATTGATTTATATTATAATAATTACTTTACAATTATTAACAAAGGATGAATTGATTTAATAGTTTAATTTAGTTTTTCTTTACAACATTTATAATAAAAAAATAAATGGTTATATATCAATATAATCAAAATTGGTAAATATATCACCACTCTTGTATATATCACCACGCCTATATACGCTATACCTATATAGTTTTTAATTTATTCTAAATTAGAATTTACTTGATTGTAATGCGAATATTTTACGTATATAGGAGATTTATATAGTTTATGAAATACTGTTTAATTCTAAGTAGAATCAATATATAATATGTATAAAATAATATAACACAACGATAGGTAAATTATTAGAGTAATGGAACTAATTATTTTTCTAAAATTAATTACTTTCGATCATATATACATAATATTATTAATGTAAACGTCATAATAGTATATTAACATAACACAAGTATAGGTAAACTGTTGTATTACGAATTATAATAGAAATCAAAAATAAATATTAGTATTTATTAATTATTAATTCTCTATATTCTATTCACTTTATAATTAAATCATAATATTTACTCTATTATTAAATATATTATTAATAACAAATAAGACAATTAGCCAACTCGCGAGTTGTTTAGAGAGATGTGTTATTAATCTATTTTTGGCCGAATGCCGGGGTATGATTCCCCATCACGGAACATTATTTTATCTTTTTTATAAAATATAATTATTTTTTTACTATATAATATTAAATTATTATTCTAAATAAATTGATTAAATCAATTGTATATTATATTACAAAAAAATATTTAAAATAGCAAATCAATTTTTTTCTTTATATATATATATAATAATTAATAGATTATATTACAACAACATATTTAACAGTACATATAATGTAGTTATCAATTAATTTAAATTATTCAAATAATATTATTAATATATTTAGAAGAATAATTTAGTATTATATATTAACATATATTATATATCTATATTTAAAAAATAATTATATTTTATAAAAAAGATAAAATAATGTTCCGTGATGGGGAGTCGAACCTAGACATTCAGCCAAAAATAGATTAATAACACACCACTCTAGACAACTAGTTGATTATAACGAATATATATAGTATAACGAGCTCGGCTAATTGTCTTATTATATATTATAAATATATTTAATAATAGAGTAAATATTATGATTTAATTATAAAGTAAATCAGAATATAGATAATTAATAAATACTAATATTTATTTTTGATTTCTATTATAATTCTTAATACAACAGTTTCCAGGAACAGTTTACCTATAATTGTTTTATGTTATTATACTATTATGACGATTACCTTAATAATAGTATGTATATATGATCGAAAGTAATTAATTAATTTTAGAAAAATAATTAGTTCCATTACAGTAATGATTACTCTAATAATGTACGTATCGTTGTGTTATATTATAGTTGCTTCTACTTGGAATTAAATAGTATTTAAGAAATTATATACATCTCCTATATACGTACAAAATTCGCATTACAATTAAGTACATTCAAACGTGATATTTTATTATTTACGAACATTAATTTTAGAAAAATAATTAGTTCCATTACTCTAATAATTTACGTATCGTTGTGTTATATTATTTTATACATATTATATATTGTTTCTACTTGGAATTAAACAGTCTTTCATAAACTATATACAATTCCTAAGTACGTACAATATTCGCATTATAGTTAAGTAAATTCTAACGTGATATTTATATTATTTATGAAAATTAATTTTAGGAAAATAACTTATAGGACCATTACTCTAATAATTTACGTATCGTTGTGTTATATTATTTTATACATATTATATATTGTTTCTACTTGGAATTAAACAGTATTTCATAAACTATATAAAACTCCTAAGTAAGTACAATATTCGCATTATAGTTAAGTAAATGCAAACGTGATATTTATATTATTTACGAAAATTAATTTTAGGAAAATAACTTATAGGACCATTACTCTAATAATTTACGTATCGTTGTGTTATATTATTTTATACATATTATATATTGTTTCTACTTGGAATTAAACAGTCTTTCATAAACTATATAAAACTCCTAAGTACGTACAATATTCGCATTATAGTTAAGTAAATTCAATCGTGATATTTATATTATTTACGAAAAATAATTTTAGGAAAATAATGTAGGTAAATTAGGTCCATTACTCTAATAATTTACGTATCGATGTGTTATATTATGTTATACTTATTATATATTGCTTCTACTTGGAATTAAACAGTCTTTCAGAAACTATATAAAACTCCTATATACGTACAATATTCGCATTACAATCAAGTAAATTCTAATTTAGAATAAATTAAAAACTAAAATATTTAGAACAAATTAATTTATAAGACCATTATTATAACAGTTTTCTCATCATTGCGGTATATTATTATACATATATTATATATTATTTATACTTTACATTAAACAGGCTATAAGGAACTATATTGATATCGTATGTATTTATAATATATACATATATATTTACATATACATATATACATATACACGATATACTATAAACTTATGTCCTTTCTATAATTTCCATTCATAAGTTTGAATTCATATATGATTCATATATTATGAATCATAATTATGTATCAAATTATTGCGCGCATCTAATTTGCGCCAGCTGAAATTGCGTATGTTATGGCGTAAGTCTTGCGCTTTAGTTATGGCGTGAGTCTGGCGCTTGCGCGCACTAGATCGGTCTATACCGTAGTAACCAATTAAGATTAAAGATACAACCGCATTTATGATATCAAATACTATACGATACGTTTATAGCGATGATCACGATTATATGTATATTATTTTAGATATATATATAGATATATATATATATATATAGATATATATATATATATATATATATATATATATCTAATTTTAATACTATATTTAAAAATGTTAATATTTTTATAGTTGTATATAAATCGAATTGTAACGTTCTAATTCAATTAACGTAATTTATTCTCGCCATATATGTATATAGTATATACATGTGTATATACTATATACTATATACACACCCGACCACCTCGAATAACCTCGGATAACCTCACATCACCTTATATCACCTCACCTCACATCACACCCCCTACCTAATGGCAATACATCATACACCCTACTAATATATACTACCACTACACAATACTTCCTAGTACTTCGCACTATATACTATGGTATACCAACCTAAAATGCCTTCCATCACCGTATACTACCCCTTAAAACCTCCCGTATACTATGTAGTATACAGTGTATACGGTATACATGATAATCTATATAGATACATTATGATTGATAAGTTTTCTGTGACTGTATTTGACATGTTAAAGTTAATACCATGTAGCCGTTGCTACCACTAAACATAGCCTGCTAGACCCGCAAATCTGTATTGCATGATTATCATTAATGTTAGATATATATAATTGTAGTGTCGTGTAGTATTGTGTTTGATGATACAATCGAAGTAAAGCAATCGGGTAATACATGAAGCACGCGGTGAAAGTAAAGATGTAAACTATACGCGAATGTAACTTATCTCGATAAATGAACTTCCTTTATTTCGACATGTAACATACATGTTGTATTTCTATTGTGAGGCATTGTTTAACATACCAACAGTAGTCCACTATTTCTAATACAGTCACTAACCGAGTACAAACACACATTATTAACATTATCTACGCAGTGGTATTCGTTTAATAATACATATTACTTTTTATATGTATTTCCTATATTATATCTAAAATATAATTCCTACTTCCTGTAATTTCATTAATACCAAAACATGAACATATTATACTATATATAGTACTATAGTATATATGTATAGATATATACATATATACATATATTTATAGATATATAGTGAGTGTGTATATGTATGTGTATACGTATGTGTATATGTATGTAGGGGGATGTGTATACACGTATTAAATACTTAATAAAGTAGCCTATTATAGTTCACATTACTAATTGCACTCCATATGTACATTGCATTGTACACATGTGATGAGATACCACGTTATACATGCGTGCGACGCACGCCGTGCGTGTGTGCTATGCATGCTGCATCACACTGCAGTGTCGTATAGTGACGCAACAATCAACACGTGATATCGATGTAGGCAGATAGTGATGATTGAACTGTTGACCTCTACCGTTTCCCAACTACACTTACGAGTTATGCGGATCACATGGTATTGTTGTTATGATTCGTATTACGGTGCAATATTAGCGTGCTACATGTTTGTACAGTTTACAGTGTACACTGTACAGTGTACAAGAATTACGCCAATGTTGTACATTGTACAACGTACATCAGCTATATATACTTTAAGGGTGGCTACTTTGACCTATTAGCGATGGATTATGATTGGCTGGTGAAAATAAATAAATGATAGTATAATAACTACCCAACATTTTATTTGGACATTTTGGATGACCATAAGAACAGCGATAATCCATCACCGTTTAACATAGGTACATACAATATTTAACCCTTTGAGTCCCAGATGACATTAATCGCACTTAAGATTTATAATTTTATTATCTTTTATATAATATATTTGTTCTATAGGAAATAAACAAAATACTTAAAAATGACTTTTATCAATTTCAAATTTGTTGTGTATACGAAATTTTAGCACTGAAGATAATATGTAATTTAGTGATATTCAATTATATTTAAAATATTTTTAATAATTGTTGTCAATAAATTTACCTGAAATGTATACTATTTATAGAATTTTACTAACAATTAAATTGAAATGAATGTCGAAAGATATAATACCTTTGTTGATACTATTTATAAGAGTATATAAAATATATAGAAGACATTTATAATACACATTTTTAAATTCCTAATAAATTTATAATTATTGCCATTTTACTATATATTTTGATAACAACAAAATAATATTCGACATTCTTAAAAACACGAATACAAAAAAACTAAAAGTGTTATGTTATATATATATATATATATATATATATATATATATATATATGTGTGTGTATCATATATTAGTTGGACACTGATTCAATCCCTGTCTGAACCAGATATAAACGATGTCGTTATTGTTATATAATAATTCATATTAAATAATAATAATATAATAATATTTATATAATAATTCGTCAAATAATAATATTCATAATTTTATAAATTAATATGTAAATATTTAAATACAATATTAAATACAATTTTATTATATTAATAATATTATTGAACATTATAAAAAAAAATTAAATTTATATCTAATTTTAAATATTTTTTAATAAATGAAAAATACTATTAATTCGTTGCTTCATATTTTCGCAATCATCCATAAGCGATGTATTGATACTCTATTACGTATATGTTAATTGTGAAATATGTTGTAATATGACCTAATGTGACGTAATAGGTAAACAAAGCGTACATCATGCGTATTGTTATTGAAATATTGTAGCTAATAATTGGCTAATTAGGTAAGTAGGTAATTACGTCAGATTAGGTAATTACATCGGCCGACGTGGGAAGTGCTCATTATAATGGTGAGCGATCAGCTTTGATCATTAGAGATCCGTGCTCACCAAGGTATTAGTTAGGTGTTGTTTACCAATATATACCCTATATGGTTGTAGCCGCGTGAACATTGAGTGTGAACGTGTTCTCATGAACGATCATGTGTATGTGTGTATGTGCACACTATGCGCGTGTGTTTACATGTATGAATATGGGTGTATATATATATATATATATATATATATATATATATATATATATATATATATATATATATATATATAATATACTAAGGGAGAGTGCTCTAATATCGACATGCACGTAATATCGACACCCTATAGGAGATCTCTATAGAGATCTCCTAAAATATAATTCTAATTAAAAAATAATTAAGGTATGAAGTGTTAATCAATATAATTCTAATTCATATAAGTATAATTCATTTTTTTTTAATATTTATATTTTTTTAATTATAAACAAAAAACTGATTTTTTCGTTACAACTCAAACAACTAAATTTATGAAATATTTGAAATACAATATCGATTCTCAATCATTTAAAAATGTAGGTATTTTAAATATTTAAATTAGATCTTATAGATCGAACTAATTATATTTTACAATGTGTGAACAAAATTAGTATTTTTCTTAATTTGTTACAAAGTTATAAATTTGTATCTAAGCAACATACATTTTCATACATTTTCACCCTAATTGCACCTAATATCGACACCACTGTTATCTCAGAGTTAAATAAACCAAATTAAATTTTAAATTATATATTATATCTATATATCTACTTAATACTTATAAATATAATCTGAGAATATTTAATAAAGTGATGGTAATGTATCGTTAGGTTGTCGGTATTCGAGTAATCTCCCCTATAGGGGATATCTCCTACTATAGTATCGATATTATAACTTATTTATTAATCAATATCCATTTTTAAATACATTCTTCGGAGATGAGATATGCTAATAATAAAGTTATTCAGACTTCCATACTATATAAAATTAATAAACATAGATAGATTGGAAAAGTGATTGAGTATATTACATAACATTTCATAAAGTAAGTTAGTTCAATTCAATTAAGAATATGTGTAGTTTGTTTTAACATTTGTTCATAATCTTGTGAGAGTTTTTACTACTACTTTTAAACAAATGTATATAATCACCTACTTTTTGTATCTATAGTTAGCTAAATATCATATCTTTAAAATATATCCTATATCTAAACATATAACCATCTACAATATATCGGTTACCGCCAATTTTTATTTTTATATTTTTGTTTGTTTTTTTCATCAACTTTTTTTTATAATATTTATAATTAGTATATTTAAAAATTAAATTATTACATTCTAATAGGATAGCTTATTGTAATAAATATTGAAGCAATTGGACAAAAGTAGAGGTATTTTGAAAACAAAATCCAAAAAACAAGTTCTGGGATATAGCCTTATAAAGTTTTTATTAATATTAGTTTGAATAAATAACAATACATTTATGATATTTATACATTATAATACACAAGATTAGTAAACAGATGCTTTCATTTGATTAACTACATAATACTCTAGCGAGTAAATATTGCTATGTATTACCTGTATTCTTGTATTTAAATTTTGAAATTCGGATAGATATTAATATTATAAATAATGAAATAAAAGTATCATAACTGAATATTTGAACACAAATATTACTCAAATTTTATCAAATATTTTTTCCAGGACTATGTTTAAAAACTCGATTTTAAATACTTTGAAATACTTTTATTATAAACTTTATATACCATTTTAAAAATAAATCTGTATATTTTACAATTTTATTATAATATTTTTAACACACAAAAAATGCGAAAGTTTCCCCATCCCTTAAAAGTAAATCTACATATTTGGTTTATATATTGTTAAATATGTGTTCTTGTAGTTTAGGTATGTCAGTAATTAGTTAGTTATAGTAGCCTAATCAAATGTCGGTACTATGTAAACGTATACATTTAAATAGTATCTTTACAAGTATATTGACATATATATATACTAGTTTATTATATTGAGATATGCTCGGTTAGGATGATGTTTTTCATAATTGATATATATATATATATTGTTACATTTTGTTATGGTTTATGAAACTTGATAGTTTAGTGTTAAGTCGTACAACGTATACACGTGTAAACTCTGTTTAGTGTTCCGGTTCACACCTAGGCTAGGCGTTATATACCCAGTTTTTATTTCTATTTCATTATTTGCAATTTTAATATAGTTAGTATACGATGCCAACAGTGGGGCGCGAATTTTGTGGTATATGTGTGAATTAACTGCATTGTATATGTTTTTATTAATTTATTTATATATATATATATATATATATATATATGATAATTTCGATTAATGCGAAAGGCAACTGTGTATTCAATTCAGTAGATATATATTGTTATTGTTATTGTTATTTTTATTTGGTGGAGTCCTTTCATCCCATCCAGGAACTTAGATTAAGTTTTCACTTATAAACATATATGGCATGACATGCACATGTATAATAATATGTTTTATTCATTATGAACTAGTGTATAATTAATAGAAATTAGTTTATATAGTATTATAATATTATAGTATACTAGGTATAGGTATAGGTATACATTTATATTATAAATAATAGAGTATATATTTATATATATATATATATATATATATAAGGGTAATTATATCGATGAGCTCTGCTTTATAATTACCCTGGTGTAAACACCTACATCTGATAATATATGACATACAATCAATGTTGTCACATGCATTCTCACGTGACAACGAACTCGCTTACTCGCACACAGTACACACAATACACACCTCACCTACGTATACGAATGTCCCCTATAGGCACACACGCACACACACACACACACACACACACACACACACACACACATACTAGAACCTCATCGAGTTCCTATATCTATGGTATATAGCGATGAACACACACACACATGTATGTTCAAGATAGTAACGTTAGTAACGGAACACTATCACCGGTGAATCATCAGTGATGACACATAGTTATGTAGTAACCACACATATAGTATCAACGTATGGGCGAACCGTACTAAGTACTTGGAGTAGTATAATAGATCACAATGTAAGCAATATAATAGAATGGGATATATATATATATATATATATATATATATACTATAGAAATAGGAAGTACGGCGTACTTCCTATTCAAAAGTGAGGTATATGCATATGCATCCAGTGTATGACAGCTTAGCTAAGAATGTAGTATGTTAAAAAATATGAGTAGTAGTAGTATTGATAATATGACGGTGTTTATACTTTCATATCTCTATGTCGACTTCATTATTAATCATTGTTATTATTGTAATATACAATATGTATGCAATACTTATGGAGTTATTCTATATTCGCAAAAGAACATTAATAATGTAGCATGCAAATAGATTAATAGAGAGCTAGATAGAGAGAGAGGGAGATCTGGTACACTCCATGTATATTCGATGTTCGACAGAGTAGTATATAATTGTATATTAATATATACTATATTAATGTATATTAATATATATATATATATATATATATATGTGTGTGTATGTGTATGTGTGTATTTGTATGTGTGTTTACACATACATATACCTATATATAGTTGCAAATTCCATGGTTACCTCTCAAAATATAACAGTGTCATTAATATGATTACTATGATTACCATGATGACGCTAGGTTACGTGCTATATATAATCGATAGTGACGTCATCGTAATCGAGTGTAGCAGCTTGACCAATACGTATCACGTGATATCATATTAAGTAATACCGCATCATCTTCGATATATTGTAGCATCTGCTGTGCCTGTAGGTGGAGATCGGTGCGAGAATACCGTCACACGTTATATAACAATCGCGCGGGGGGGGGGGCTATATTTACATTTTAATTACAAATTAATATTGTGCGCAAATGATTCCCGTACACATATATTGTATTGGCACATACGCCCTGTCACAGTGCCACTGTCACAGTGCCAATGTGTATACCAACATTAGTAATACACAACCGGTGGTTTCGTAGACTACGATTACTCTAGCCTAAACAATGTACCGATGAAATGCAACACAAAATAGTAATCAAACTATAGTATGCTATATATATATATATATATATATATAATTGTTATACATTTTAATTATACTGAAAAGATTAAATCAACTGACTAAGAAATTATTGCAGAAGAAATAGCTGAATTCCGATGAGGGAGAAGAGTTGAATACATTCTGAATTAGTGAGTTAATATGCAATATTACATCGATAATTACAAGTATTTTTATCATAATTTCATAGACTTATAATATACAAGCAAGACCAACTAATTACGTCTATCATAGAGCATGATGGCAGAGTATGGCAAATGTTTGATTAACTACCTCAATTACTAAAATAATAAATCAATATTTGCAGTACTCCTAAGAAATACAGTTGTTATTTATGAAAGAGAACTGCACTGAAACAGTATTTCTTACTGCCATTTGTATTTAAAATCTACCTATAATATATTATGCAAGGAACAGTATATTATCATCAATACCAGGTTGTGGAAGAATGTTAAGACATATATATTATCAGATCAAATCGATCTGGTGAGTGGTAGCAATGAATAATTGAGTTATATGGTCGATCTGACCTATATATATACTTACTTTTAATTTTGTCGAGAAAATACTTATATAGAGTAATACATGACATATCAAGTGTTACGTATATCTAAATCAAAATCAAAAGAATAGAGATAACTCAATATATAATAATTGGTAGTAGTTTAACCATCTTTAGTAGTAATTACTTAACTAGTATATATACTAGTGGAGCGATTGCAAAATTAAATGGATTTATAAATATGGTTAAACTACTATCAATTCCTATATATTGAGTTATCTTAAGATCTATTATAATAGATAATTATCAATAGATTTATTATTTTTATTTTGATTTAGATATATATATATATATATATAAATAAAAAGGTATACCTTACCAGGTAGAGCTTGCTCGGTAGTCAATGACATACTTATTCCATCCTTCTCTATCATTCATGGCCTCTTTATTTCATATATCTATAGAAGATAGGTATCATCCCGCTGTTTATCTATGTGTGTGGCTGGACGTCCACGAGAACGGTTACCATGCTGTGGTTGCCATAGTAACAAGTCGCTCGTTACTTCATCTTTGCTTCTCCAGCAGTGACTGGTGAACCTCAACCTTTGCATTCGTATATATTTGTTAATTTTTGGAATATCGCCATATATGCTAACTATATATAGTTGCTGATTTGTTAGATGATTTCGCCAGGATTTGTTTGTTACAGCTCGGAGCATGCGTGTATGTTCCATCAATATTTGTCTCTAACGAGGTTGTTAGCGTCCAGGTAACAAAACGTAAACAAGCACGAATTCGACTGCAGCTATGCACACATTTATTTTAAGACGAGTACTTAGATTTGATTTACATATTATATTCATGCTATTTAATGCTGCCCAGGCTTTAGCGATCCTTTTATTAACACCTCTTTTAGTTACTCTAATATAGCTTCCTAGATATTTGAAATCTTCTACTTGATATATCACACTTCACGAGTACTTTTAATTTGCATATTGTTATTATGATTGATATTGATATATTCAATTTTGTAAGTATTAATGTAAAGTCCAATTTCTTTTGCGGATTATTCTATTTTCAGTAATAATGTATTATCATCATTCAGAGTATTACTTGGTATGGTGATATCATCAGCATAGTCCGTATCGGTAATTTGTTCAGCGGGATATCGTCTGCTCGTTCTCTCTGTTAGAGTAAAAACTAGCTCTTGGTTATTATCCAATGAGTTCTCAGAATATAGTCGAGACTGATTATAAAAAGGAACGTCGCATGTGTATCACCCTGTAAGACACCAGTTGTGATTTCAAAGTAAAATATATCTCCATCTGGTGAGAGAACCATTGAGCGAGTATTCTTTTAGAGCATCATAATTGCACAAACTGTTTCTTCTGATATACCATACTTTAAAAGTATTTCTTTCATCTTTTTTCGATTTATCGTGTCAAAATCTTTTGAAAATTCAATGAATATTAGAGTTAGTTGCAGTTTTTAGATTTAACTCCTAAAAAAATCGTCTAATAGGCTTTATATGTCCCGTTGTAGATCTATTTGTTCGGAAGCCATTTTGATTTTTTCTTAGGATTGGATCAATTTCTGGTATAATCTGTTTAATACCATCAGGTTATATATCTTTGCATGCTTTTTCAAAATGTATATATCTTGTACTTGCGGATAAAGTAGTTTCTGCATCAGAATTTTAAAGGCTAAAAATCTGTTTTTCACTGTTACAATAAATGCATTTCTAATTTCGTAATCATGTTTCAATATTGTCCAGTCATATGGTTTGCATTTACTATTTTTCTTTTTATTAGCTCCAAGACTCAAGTTTATATCTGCTGTTATTATACGGTAATCAGATGAAATTCTATTAAAAGAGTTGTAAGATCTGCAGTTTTTTACACTATTCTTTCATTTCTTATTTATTATTATGAAGTCAATCTGTGATTTAAAATAATTTGGAGAATTATGCGTCAATAATTAACCATGTATTTTCTGGAAATGAATGTTTAGACATAGCATATTGTTTTCTTGAATATATTCTTTGAGTATTTGGTCTTTTCGATTTGTAGTTTCATGATAGGCATATTTATATCCAATGTATTTTCCGAGGTGTGCATTTAAGTCTCATCCTATGATTATAACGTAACTATTATGCTTTGGTTTTTTAAGCCTATCTGTCTTATCAAACATATAAGTTTGGTATAGAATATCTCAGTTTCTTGATCGTCATTAACATTTGTTTGACTGTAACATGAGATTACTGACATTTATGGATTTCCTTGAAAGTTCACTATCATAATTCTAGGTGATATCATTTCGACACTAGCGATTGTGTTATAAGTTTGGCTGCTGACGAGCATTCCAATTCCACCTGTTGCGGCATTTATACTATTCTTCCATTCGTATAGATTTAGTAGTTTCCATTTATCATAAGCATGTTCTTTGATGACTTTATCTTAATGTATGAATATATGCTATTGAATGTAAATAATATATTATCCATTTAATTCAGCTGAAGCTATAAATTCTATGATTTTATATACTTTATGAAGTGTTTGGGTATTCAATGATCCGATTTTAAATAGTTTAGTTTCATTTAATAGTTGTAAAGTTTTTATAATATTTTTTTATCTTTTTCTCTTTCTCTTTCTCAGTAATTAACTTTTCGACTGCAACCTGAGGTAGAATTGCAGGACGCACACCCTGTTCCGCGCTACGATCGATGCGGGATGTATTCCGTATTGATTATCCATGGATGATTGTTGTGTTGTATTTTCATATTTTACTTTCGATGGCTAGATAAAATGTGCGGTCACCACTCCATACAATTTGCGTAACCCTTCGCGAGTGTCTAACATGTACTTTGCCTTGCCTAAGGGCAACCAGGATTATTCTAATTAATTATTCACATATAATCATTATATCTAATAGCCGTTCCCCTATCCGCAACCTGGGGAGCCGGTGGATTGGAGTTATCATCACCATAATCATATCAATTTCGGTTATAGATTAAGAAATATGGGCCTAGGATCCTACACAAACTGAGCTCTCCAGAAATTTCCACAATATATATATTTATAATATATATTTGTATATATTACCATAGATAGATACGTTTAGCCAATATCCATACAGCCTTAACTTGTGGTGACGAAGAACTTTTCTAGAATACGATATTTATTGTCTCTGATAAATCCATTATGTCAGCAAATATTTTAAATATATAGGGGATTCAAGTTACAAACTATATTAACAGTATTAATAATTGTAAGTACATATTGATCGCTATTTAACAGATAACTATTTTAAGCAATATAATATATCAAAGTATTCGGATAAATGTATACGAAATAATAAACATGCTGATTACTGTATAACTTACATTTATAGAACATAAAGGAATTCCATGGTGTAAGGAATTACAGTACTCAATACGAGACAAAACTACGTATTAGATAAGACAATAAGCAGGTACAAAATGCGAATTGTTTTATTTTGTAAGAATTGATAAAGGAAGATCGACATACATTTTATATTCAATCAATAAACTTATCGTATTATAATAAATAAAACCAATATTTCTAACATAATTTGTAGGCAATATATGTTGTCTATTAAAAATATCATGAGGAAAAATTAAAATTAAAAAGATACATTTTTAGATATATTTAACAGACTATTTTGTAAAAAAAAAACTGTATTTAATATATTTTAAAACTTCAAAAGATAATAATTATTCGAAGGAAGAGTATTAAAGGTAGTTGGAAGAGTATATAAAATCCGAAGGAAGGTAATATAAAACTTTTATTCATTCGCATAAAGATGATGATTACTATCAGTAAACCAGTAGAAAATATCATTAAAATAATACAGTTAAATTGAGAATACTATAGGACCAATTATTGGATCTTATTATATTTCATGACTAAGTAATTTTTTTGATGTATATTTATTGTTAATTTAACATACTAATATATATGTTAATGATAAGATATAAACAGTAATAAAACGGTATCGAATAATACATTAATTGATAAGATATATATTAGTAAATCATGAGTGATTGTTTCAAAACTTATGTGAAATCAAGAAGTAACCATTGTATTAATATTATGATTTAACGCTCACAAAATATAAATAGTAAGAGAAATTAATGTATTTTCTTTTGTGTGAAATTTTCTAAAGCTACTCTGATTGGAACCAAGAATATTATAATGCAATAAATATTCTTTTAGTTTATTAGCCCCAATATTTCCATAATTATACTGATGACATGTAATTTTGATATTGGCCAATACTTTTTTAATATTTCTTAATCTAAATCATATTTTTTGAGAATGGGTACCACTTCTGCATTCTTTAAATTATAATGTAATGTCCCAATATTAAGAAAATATTAACAACCGTGGATATAACATATAAATATTGTAAAATAAAGAAATAGGAAGAAGACCAGTATGAATATTTTAAAGTGTAAATTACATAATATATGGCAATGTTTGGAACTAAACACAAATATTAAAAATAGTAAACGGAAGTAAAATTGACCAAAGTTAGCTCATATGATGTATCTATGACTAATATATTATTGTAGATATCGAAGTTAATGTTAACAAAACAATTGTTTTGTTATTTTATTTTGATGGAGACCTTTCATTCCATCAAGGATTTACATGAAGTTTTCACTTATAACCATATATGGCTCTAATATCCCTTCGAAGCCGCTCTCATGTTAAGGCATCCATGATTTTAACGAGAGCCAATCATTTATTTATATACAATTTAATATTGGATAACTTATTTATATAAAAGTAAGAAAAACGAGTGCAAATATACTTACCAGTTAACTATTATTATATAAATAACTAACAATCGAAAACATTTTGTTAGTATCGATACTAATGATCATTATAAAAATGTAATATGTTATCAAGAAATAAAACTGATTTTAGTAAATACAATTGATTTCCTATAAAGAAAATGTAATATCTTGAATTCGCGAAAATAGATCAGATTCAGTTCATATAAATACTTTTTCTCCGGTTTTCTTAAATTTCTGGAATAAAAAAAGTATATTAGATGAGATTCAATTTGATGAAATAGAGGTATAGATATTACCAGAAAATGAGAACTGATTTAGTAGATATAAGATATGGTGGTAATCATAATTCAACCATGTTTATGTAAATGCAGCGATATGAATATGTTTATCAGTTATAAATATACAAATGATATAAATATGATAGTGTAGAGAGCGGTAATATATTTCCGTAAACGAGTTATTCACTGCGAATGTATTGAAACAGTATCTGTTTCAGTAGATTTTTCATTACTCTTAATGATAAAATGATTTATCATAATCAGGTATATTATCCGAATTAGAGTAGGATTCGAGAATATATTAATTGGAATATATTCCAATAAATTATATTTTACCATTAGAAATAATTAGTTTACCAATCTCATATGTATTTATCCTATACCTAAAATATACTTATATCCAGGTAATAGATATCTTTAAACACGATAAAATAATCTAACCACTTTTACTTCTTTCCATTAAATCTATATCTTACCCTATAAGTTATAAATGAAGAGTTTATATGCATGGGTCACTTGCATAATTATGATAGACATTTTAGAATCATTTTAGGATCACCTATACAAGGAGAACTTAAAATAATATTACATAAATGATAATTAAAGTTATTTGTTTAATTGTATTGTATCAACATTTACAGAGTTAACAAGTATTTTAATATATTCAATGTTTCTATTTAAAGAATACATGTTTCCAATAATTACTGAAGGGACCATTATTCATTGTAAATATTTAGCGTTAGTGATAAACTAATTCCAGAAGAAGAAATGTTTGTATTAATACGAAGAATATCAGAGTAACCTATGATATTGTTAATTGTATTATTAAGTAGGAATTAGTTAGAATATTTAGAAATATTTCCAATGTTGAGATTAAAACATATATTAAAACCTATATATACTTAATGAATTTCCTTACTTTTGTTATGTAATGTATTTAAAACACCCATATAATCAGAAACCATATTAGTTGTATCTAGGTTATGCATATGTGTATTCCTATAATTAATATATAATTTACATGTGCATTAAAAGTCTGGCGAAGAGAATATATTTAAATTATATTTATATAAATACATTATTATATTCATTAGATAATTCAGCTGTAGGAAACATAGTTTATAGAATATTCACAGTCACATTTGAAGAATTTGTCTTTACATTATAATTCCATTCACAATAAGTGATATATTATACGTGCGTGTATATATGTATGTAAGTATATTTAAGTTTGTATATGTATATGTGTATGTGTGTATAGTGTGTAGGAGAGTGACTACATTTAGAAAAACTTATATTATATCTATTTACTTCAGACTGGCCTTGAGGATATCGTTGAAATGCATGGTTATGGATCGTTGTGAATGGAAGAAACTGTCTATATAATATATATTATAATTAATAAATTGGATATATTTATTGCAAATATTTTGTCAGAAATTTAATTATTAAAAATTAAAAAGTGGCTCATGTATCCCCATAAATGAGTCCTTTTAATTGTTTTCAACCTTATAAATGTATCCAATTTATCAATTAAACAGCACGTATAAAATTGTTAAAATTTACTAATTTCTAGATATTAGTTTATATGTAACTTATACCTAACTTTTGATAAACTTTAAAAGATAATTATCTTGTTTAATAATAATTTAATAATAATTATTATTGAATTAAGTCAATATCAAAATATACAGTTCTATAGATCTATATATTTTATATAACTTTATATATATAACTGTATATCTGCATATATGTTGCATTTTCATTTCATTAGTATTATCTACAGATAATTTAATAATTATATTTATATTAATATTAATTTCAATATATTCTATATCGTGAAGGGGACAATTATTAGAAATGTAGATAGAGAGAACTGGAAACTATAATCATTATTAACTATTTATATTTATTTTAAATATATAATTTTTTTTTAAATATAATAAAATGTATACTACATTTAATTTTATAATTATATTATTATTTCTCACTTAGTTTAATGTAAATATATATTTATGTGTTTAAATAAAAATATGTAATTAATTATAATTCAGATAATGTATAGTATTGACACTATAAAATTAATGTTACTCATATATATATATATATATATATATTAGGTTGGAGTGAAATTTGATAATTATGGCGATCTGGAAACCCAGTATTGATTACAGTAACATTAATGTGGAGCGAATTGCAATAAGTAGATACTCTATTGCCGAAGTAATGCAGGTGTGCATTCGTTCTGCATAGGATTTTTCTAATATGTTAGGCCCTCTACATATATTGCTGTATACGTCGAATATCTTGTCAGGATCGACATCCACAAATCCATTCATTGAACACCATATATATTACCTACTAATATGCGAAGTGATCATTATTTAATACAACATTTAGAAAAATAAGTCTATCGGTGTAAGAACATTTGGAAATATTACATCTAGTAAATATTCGTTTAGTGAAATATTTTAGATTATTTTCAATGTGGTTATAATTAGTAATATACAATGGATCTGGATTTCAACAGAAGAATTAGGTTCAACCAATGGACCTAATATTAAGATATATATGATTTAAATATATATAATAATTAAAATATGTATCATTATTGGTAATGAATCATTACTAATGAAGCATATGAATACTATATTAATGATTATATAGGCTTTATTACAAATATTAGTAATACCTGATATAACTATTGAAACTCATAGTATCACTAAATGTAATACCCACATCTTTAAAACTAGATTTAATTGGTAAAGTGTGTCCATTTAAATATATACATGAGCGGGAAATGTATTTCCTACTCGCATCACTACGAATTTTCAATTCGCCAATTCGAGCCAATTCGAGTTCCCATGAGTTCATCCAATTACTGATATATCATCGAGGATATTTTGCAGAAGATGACTACTATCATTAGGTTTGAATGCAAATTACAATTGAGCATCATCTGAAAATAGAGAGTTATTAATCGAATTATTTATTATATTAGGGAGATCATTTATATAGATCAGAAATAGCAATGGACCAATAACTGATACTCGTGGAACACCCGATATAACCTGCACTGTAAAAAATTAGGGTACAACAACTCATTTTTATAGGGTACGGTAATCGCAAAATCGAATATTATTAGTGATGTACCCTAATTAGGGTACACCATGAACAAATGCATTAGGGTACGATGCAACGCTTTTTTAGGGTACATCAATGCTATTAATTAGGGTACACTGTATCAAAAAATGAAAAATGATAGTGATGTACCCTAATTAGGGTACACTATATACAAAATCGTTAGGGTACATCACTATACATTTTTAGGGTACATAATATCTATTTGTTAGGGTACACCATGTTCAAAAATATAACATTACTCAAATGTACCCTAATATAATAAACTCGCGGGGTGGTGGTTATAAGTCTCAACTATAGTTGATACCCTGATACCCTCAACTATAGTTGATACACTGTTACAAATAAGGGTATAACATTATGAATTATATGGTATAACATATGGAAATACGAGTTATACCATACAATTACGTTAAATGGTATAAGATCACATATTATATGGTATAACATTTGATTTTTTTAGTTATACCACATAGTTTAATTGAAATGGTATAAGATCACAAATTTTATAGTATAACCAAAGATTTTGCGAAGCAAAGATATAACACTCCCTATGCATGCAACGTAATTTAGTTATAGCCCGAACCGCTGCTAGCAGTAGTATCGAAATCACTGAAATAGATTTAGGTTCGGCTCTGTTTGCATACAACAATGTTTTCATTGCTCTATTAAATTACATGCAATATAAATTAGCTTTTACTCACTAAATATATACTTATAGCATTTAAAACATACATATCATATTTGTTTGTTATATATTAGTAATGAACACTTAGTTTTCATCATATAAATATTAATTTAAAGCATATTATTTAACATTTTAAAAGTGTATAGTTAAATACGAATTTACATTATAAACAACGCATAGTTCCTAAAAGTAACCCGCTATAGGTGGCACCAGGGTATTTTGTATACAAATTCGAATTACACGATTTCGCGTAAGTGTTATATCTTTCCTTCGGAAAATCTTTGGTATAACATTTGTTTTTTTAGTTGTACCATATAGCTTAATTTAAATGGTATAAGATTACGACTTATATGGTATAACCTTCGTAATCTGTAGTGATACCATTAGCTATTAAATATAATGGTATAACTTTATGAATTATATGGTATACAATATGGAAATGAAATAAGTTATACCATAACATTTTAAAATTAAGTTTATATTTGATTGAAAATAAAATGTATAAGAAATATAATTAATAATAGTATCCTTCATAATATCCTTAATATAACAGTCTACTTATTGTTGTGTTATATTATTATAAACATAGCATTTATTGCTTCTAATTGCAATTAAACTGGTTTTGAGAAACTATATAGATTCCCCAAATACTTATAATTATTCGAGTATATGTATATATATATATATATATATATATATACATAATTCCATTTTATTTATTAACATATTCTATGTCCATCTACACTCAACATGATAAGCATCTATTTTTTAACACATTACAATATACATAAGGTATTTATACTTATATTATATATATATATATACACAAATTTTATCATATATATAATAATATAAAAGTTTATATAATATATAATTATATAATATATTTATATATTATTTATAATATATAATTAAATTGTTAGAATATAATTATATAATTATATATATATATATATATATATATATATATATATATATATATGTTATAAAGTCAAAGTTGTATACATCTATAGATATATCGATTAATGTACTATACATTTAAATGCATTTAGCATTACGTAACAAAAATCGATATATCTACATAAAAACTTTAAACTATATTTCGGTGTCTCGCTATGTGTTAATTACATAGCCATAGCCATGTAAATGTTTATTTTTCTGATATTTTATATTTTTATCGTCTGTAAAGTATATTTCGTTATTTTTCTATAGAATAAATTCCACTCGGTGAGATTACCTCATTCTTCGGTCTGCATCTCATCGGGTAGGTACTATTATTATTATTATAATTATTATTATGTTATATTATTATTATGTTCAACAGGTCTTTATTTTGATTAATAAACTGTATTAGAACATTCACTTTATTACATATATATATATATATATATATATATATATATATATATATTATAAAATCATGATAACTATATGCTATATATTAATATGCAGGAAACTGATGAATTATTTGCAGAATTTCAAATTTCATTTAAAATATTATAAAAACTGCCGGAAAGGAATAGTGAATTGAAGGGGATGATAAAGCATATAACGTATACATATATGTATATATATACAAAAATATATAAACGAATATATTGATGTACT
Source organism: Osedax fenrisi (assembly GCA_964019155.1). NCBI lineage: Eukaryota > Metazoa > Annelida > Polychaeta > Sabellida > Siboglinidae > Osedax > Osedax fenrisi. The sequence goes on along the minus strand of OZ025241.1, from coordinate 44,651,002 downwards.
AGGTAGCGCTACTAGGTAAACTGATCAAACAGGTAATTTAGTTATCTAATTAATAACATTATAACTATAGTTAAATATCTATATAACATAAATATGCAATTATATTTTATTAGTCCATGGATATATCCATACTATAGTATACTATATATCCATATATGGTCAATTATTTATTTTATTTTTAGTTCACAATGTAATTAAATTTAAATAATATTAATAATAGGTATATATATATATATATATATATATATTATGTATATGTATATGTATATGTATATGTATATATATAAACATTATTTATATATATATATATATAAATAATGTTAACTGTTGTACAAATATTATCAATATCATTCTATCCTTAATCAAATATATATTATAAAATGTATAATTAAATATATAATATAATATTTCCTAAAATAGATACGGGAATCTTATATTTTATGATGGAAGTTTGCGAATTATTGAAAAATTAATTTACAATGAAAATAAAGATAAGGTTACTTAATAATTACTTAATAACTATAGATTTAATATTATAGTTATTTTATGATTTTTCATATGCTAATTCAAAAGTATAATATACTCTATTATATATATAACTGCAGTAATTAATATAATATAGTGGATTTTTCTAATTACAATTCTATACTTTATATAGTATTATCATATATGATATTAACTGTATAAAGTTTCTTATATATAATATAAGATCTTATAAGATATATATGTATACTATTATATAATAACCATATTATTATATACTCTAGTATACTATATATATATATATATATATATATATATATACATATATATATATAAATAAATGAATAATTAAAATTTGAGTATCCTATATAAATTTATTGTTAATAACTAGTTACAATAATTATATAAAAGATAATAATTCAACAGGAAAAATAATGTGTTTGAATTATTTAATATATATATATATTAATATAATATATATATATATATCATTTAATTTATATTCAATATATTCTCAGAACAAGGTAAAGAATAATACATACGAGGCTATTATATCTAATGTCTGTTGCAGTTGCGTCAACTGGGTATTTACTAGAGATAGATAACTCACTGCAATATGAGGAGGAATATGTAACAATGGTATGTTTTTAATTGATATTATTATTTAATGTATATTTATTATATAAATTAATATTACAAATATAATAATTATTATGGTTGACCTGTTTATATAAAACATGAGTTAACAATAAACACTATTAGTCATTAATAGTTAACTTATCAATTGATATAATATTCAATATATAATATATATATATATATATATATATATATATATATTTCACAGTGATTAGTATTATATTTTGTAAAAAAAAATGATGTTCCTATGAGAACATACTTTAATTTGTCAAAAAAAATTAATTAGATATATCTATTAAATATATGTATTACATATAGTTTGTCATATGGATGCATATATATATATATATATATATATATATATATATATATATATATATATATATATATATATATATAAATATATATATATTACAATTATTATATATACAATATATACTCATAAACTATAAAGCAATATTACAACATCATTATAACATGAAATAAACTTTTCCAAAAATTAAAAAAGACTTATCAGTTACAAATACCATCCTGACCTATTCCTAACAATATCTATATATTTATTACTAATAGACATTTAAAAAAAAAAGAATATATAAATAAAACTTCAATTAAATATTTATTAATTATTATTATATTTCCATCAGCTATATGCAAAGAACATTTAAAATCATATCAAGTCCTAGATGAGGAGATGTGCTAAAGGAAAAGCAACAAAGGGTCAATAGGAGAACAAAGTGACTTGATGATGTTAATATAGACAGTTTCATTTTTAGTTATTGTATAATACACATTCACTTCAATATTTATTAATTATTGTTTTTCTATAGGTATCTGAAAAGACGAATGTGGAGGACCTGGGGGAAATTGTTTCTACAATAAATATAATTTAAGATTAATTATTTATTTATTACCTAATTACAGAGTTCTCACGCGAACATATCATGTTATTATTTTCCATTTTTCTCAGTCCGTCATCAGTGTTCGTAATTTGTCATTTTAACAGACCCAATGTTTCTTTATGATGTATATAGATGTTGTGGGTTGTCTCCCTGTTTCGTATGGTGTATGGCATGCCATTCTTTGTCTTCCATAAAATTAAGTTGTGTACCTTATGCATGTCCTGCTAGTTGCAATTTTCTTTGTTTAATTACCCAATTGATCTTTGGCATTCCATGTACTTTGTATGTTGGTAATCTTGTCTTTCCATAATGTGTTTGTTATCATTCTAATAATTTAGGGTACGGCATCAATATTAACTAGGGTACGGCATCAATAATAATTTAGGATACGGCATCAATAATAAATTAGGGTACGGAATCAATAATAATTTAGGGTACGGCATCAATAATAATTTAGGGTACGGCATCAATAATAATTTAGGGTACGGCATCAATAATAATTTAGGGTACAACATCATTAATAAATTAGGGTACGGCATCAATAATAATTTAGGGTACAGCATAGTTAATAAATTAGGGTACGACATCAATAATAATTTAGGGTACAACATCGTTAATAAATTAGGGTACATTTAGGGTACAGAAGACTTAACTTTGCTAGGATATATAGCATGATGGACCCTATAGATGGACCCTATAATTATAATTAGGGTACGGCTATACAGACATGGTTTGCACCCTAATTTTTACTACTCTTGTACCCTAATTTTTTACATTGTATATGGTTTGAAAACATATATTTAATTTGTAATCGTTGTTTACGATTATTTAAGTATGATTTTAACCAAATAATTACGTCACCACAAATCCCACAATGAGATAATGTATGTAATAATTTAGTGTGTGATTTAATGGGTGACTCTATCGAATGATTTTGCTAATTATATTTAAACAATATCAGTTAGCGATGATGCATCTCTATATTTATATATATATATATATATATATATATATTCTTGTAGAAAGAGGTTAGTAGTAGGCCAGTTGATTTATATATATATATATATATATATATATATATATATATATATATATATATATGTATATACATATAACAATATTCAAGTTTTCCCACTATCCCATATATTTTTTAAATTATGAATATATCAGTGAATAGAAATTAAATACAATATTAATATATATATATCAATATTAATATAGAACACGACTAATAATCATAGAAATAGGATCGAATTCGCTCCTATGTCTATGCTAATAATAAATGATTAATATAATTAAATTAAAGATATATTATGTAATAATTCAAATTAAATAATTATTACCATAAATACTTCATATGGATTGAATGAAATATACAATAATTTAATTTACTAAATAAATAATAAATGATATATATTACTACATACTATTACATTATATGTTTATTACGTCATATAAGTGTGTTATTGAATAATAAAAAGTGGAGAATAAATAACAAATAATAAATTAGTAAAATATTACGAATGAATACCATCTCTAAGAATACTACTAAAGATATCATAGTATAGCCTACCTAGTAATATGAAAATATTTACTATTCAGGTTATGTATAATATAATATATATACACATATGCACACACATACATACAAGATGTATGACGTACAATGTACGTCGTACACCCACACACATACACACACACATATATATATATATATATATATATATATATATATATATATATATATATATATATATATATACACATTATTATGTGGTATATAATATACATTATAAATCAGTATTCATAAATAATATTTATAATTTTATATTATAACTCTAATTAGAGTTATATATTGAGTTAATTAGTAGATTATAAATATATAAAACTTTATTTTTTCCTATATTTTTATAATTTATTTTTCATATCCTTAAAAAATATCATCTGCGAAATTTAATATTTTATTAAATATATATCAATTTATATACTTACTTTAATTATCTATATTATAATAATGAATCATATGTTAGGCAATACACTTTTTAATAATCTAGAGCTTATGAAAAAAAATAGAAGAGATTTTGAATCCCAATTATATTTAATTCGAAATCAAAAATCAAAATTGAAAAAAGTATTACTAGACGTAAATTTAAAATTAAATACAATTAGTGAGATACACGATAATTTAGAAGATTCTATAGAAATTGCAAATCATAAAGTATCATTATTACAGTTACATTTAAATACTATATATAATGAAGTTGAAGAAAGAAAGCTATATAATATGGAACTAACGAAGGGTGTAAAAGATTGTAACATAAAGGTTGATTATATATAAATTAAAATTATATAGGTACAAATAAATATGTAAAAATAAATAAGGTATATATGTATCCTATAGTAAATGATATAAATAATTACTATGTATAAGAATATATATTATATAAAGTTATTTACCTAATAGTAAGTTGTTAATTTCCTTAAGTCTATCCGCGGGTTGTAATTTCTATATATTTTGTTAATTTTTTTTATATAATTTTATAAAATATAATTCGTTTTAAATCATTTGTTAAAATTTCAATTATAAAAATTGTTTAAATAAATAATATTATATAATGCCTATAGGATTCACTAATCACAATACATTTCACTGGAATTTAATTATAAAATAACAAATATGACATAAATTTACATAATTGTAATAGTAATATTTGTTAAATTTAATCTAGTTCAAACTATATAAATTTAATAAAATAACCCATTTTTAATGTCAATATTTATTTTATAAAAACATCTAATGGAATATCATATTATTAATTTGTCAGAATAAATTTATAAATTATACTTACTTTACTTACTTTACTTTAGTCGAGCTCTCGCTCGACCAGATCTTGACATTTTCTTCCATCCAGCACGATCCATCATCAATGAACGTATTTCGTCTTCTTCTTCGCAGTCACAGTCGTTCTTTAGAATATCTACAAATGTTTTGGGTTGTCGTCCTCTGTTTCTTTTACCGGTCTTTGGCGTCCATAATATTAGATTGTGCGCTATTTCGTCATTGTGTCTTATACAATGACCTGCTAGTCGCAGTCTTCTATCTTTAATGACATCAGTAATCTTTGGCAGTCCTCTATAGAGTTGAACGTTGGTTATCTTTTCTTTCCATGAAGTATCGGTCACCAATCTTAACAATCTGGTATAGCATCCGTCGATTTTCTTACGTAGACTAGCATCTATTGTCCAGCACTCGCTTCCATATAGTAATATTGGCTCGATTGTCGTTTTGAAGGTTCTTATTTTCAGATTTATGTTCATTTTGGATTTCCAGATTGAATTCATTTTGTGGATTGCTGACCACGAAATTGCTTTACGAATTTCGAAGTCCTTCTGTGAGCTCAACATCCACGCACCCAGGTATTTGAAATTGTTAACGACTTTTACTATTGCAGTGCAGTTTTCTAGTTCGATGTTGACTGGTGTGTTGTAGTTAAAGGACATTATTTCAGTTTTCTTTGCATTTATATGGAGACCGATTTTAGCGACTTCTATTTCAATATTTGTTAGCATGAGTTGAGCTTGTTCGACTTCTTGGGATACTAGAGCTATGTCATCTGCGTAACTGAGATCCGTTAATATTGTAGCTGAATGACGTCTACTTTGTTTATTTGTGATTTCGAATCCGAATTCCTCTTCGTGTCCTACAATGGCTTGTCGCATAGCGTAATCCAGTGTTATCACAAATAGAAATGGTGCCAGAGTATCACCTTGTAGGACACCTTTAGTTATTTCAAAGTTTTTAGTTTCTCCGTCGGGTGTTATTACTTTTGCGTGTGTATCTTTATAGGTTAGGGCGATCGTTTGTATTATTACTTCGGGTATACCATAGGCTTCCAGAATATGTAGCATTGTAACTCTGTTTATGCTGTCGAATGCTTTCTTGAAGTCAACGAAAATTATAATAGCCTTGAGATTGTGGCTTTTCACTCCTTCGATTAAACGTCTGAGTGCTAAAATATGCGACGTCGTGGATCTTCCAGTTCTAAATCCGTTCTGATTCGGACGTAGTATCGGATCTATATGAGGTTGAATTCGATTTAATATCATTTTGTTCGTCATTTTTGCAGCTATTGCAGAAAGAGCAATTCCTCTGTAGTTTCCTACGTCTTCGAGATTACCTGATTTTGGAAAAGGAACGATGTTACAATTTAGCCATTGGTTTGGAATTTCATGATGTATCAGCATTTTGTTTGAAAATTCAAGGATTATGTCGTCGAAGTTGCAGTATTTTAGGATTTCAGGAGCAATTCCGTCGGGTCCTGCTGCTTTACCATCCGTTAGTCGTTCTTTAACATTGCTGTATTCTTCAGGCGTGAAAGGTCCAGTTTTTATGTTAGGATTATTAATATAAATTATAACAAAATATAAATTATACTTATTTATAGAAATAATTATGTCATTACATATACTCATTAGTTTTTAGATGTAATGAATCCATATATCGTATAGAATAAATAATTATAATAATAATAATTAATCGTATAAATCGTTATAAATAATAAATAATAATTATTTATAAAATATAAATATTTATCAAATAAATTACAATTAAATTACATACGTTTATTACATTATATAAATGTATTATTGAATATTAAATAGTAGAGAATAGATCAAATATAATAAACTAGTGACATAATAGCCTACTTACTAAATATCTTATATTATAGCTAGTAATATGAAAGTAATTTTCTATTCAGATTATATATAATATAATGTATATAATATATACTATATATATATACATACTATTTCATTTTTGTGATACTATTAATATTATAGGGAGATAGATAAATATATTTTGTATTTAGTGTTACACACTAAATGATATGAAACAATAATTTAAGAATAAACAATAAATGCAAAAAAAATACAGATAATAACATAGAAACTACGCGTTTAGTTAATAATTAGTATAAGTATTAGTATTTTCATTCATATATGAATAGTAGATTATGATACTATAGCTGGTGCATAGTATATCGTATGCACGTTGTACATACGTTATATATATATATATATATATATATATATATAAATAATTATAGTAATAAAGCATCTGAATAATATATTAATTATTAGCTATGATTTATTACAAATATTATTAATACCAATCTATGTAAAATAAAAATCGATGGGTTTAAATGAGAATGATAATTTAATATAATATGTAAATAGAGTTATTAATCGAATTATTTATTATATTAGGAAGATAATTTAGGATGATCCTATATATATAGGGACCGAGAAACCGGGGGGGGGGTGTGTCTCGACCCCCCCACTTCAAATACTGGGGGGTCAGAATATCTTTGGACCCCCCCCCAGTTCTAGCTTACTTTAATTTGGTATAGTCAGGGCCGGCTTAAGCATACTTTGGGCCCCGGGCAAAAAAAACACATGGGCCCCATAATAATTTTTATAACATATTAATAGGGTCATTCTAGCAATAACTAATATGTTTATAACTATTAAATTTATATATATATATATATATAAATGATATAGGTTATATTATTATTCTATGCATAATACAATTATGTACAAATATTTAAAATCTTTAAATTTTGAGTTTTATAAATGTTAGTTTTTCATATATATTTACATGTTTCGTGTGAAGGATGTACCCTTTAAGATATGTTTATATATAGAGGGGGAACTCATTCACTTCATGGATGGACATATATATTAAGTTGCACCCTTACATTCATTGCAATATAATATTGTATAAGATAATAAATTAATTAATTAGTAAAAAATAAAAATGATATAAGTATAATTACATATTTATATTACTCGATTTCATCTCTAAAAAATGAGTAGTATGTATTAATTATAAATTTCATTAATTAGCTTTGATTATAAAGATAATGTATCCATACTTACAAATATTTATTATGTCAGAAAATGTCATAGAATATTATTTATAAGTTTAAGTTTCGAGAACCTTAAGCTATTATCTCTCAAGTTTAATTATTTGCCATTAAAATACAAGGAATATTCGGATGAAAATGTCTACATTTGTATATACATCTATCCCACCATATATTGTATATAATAATGTTTGGATAGTCCATTCCTTTGAGGTGTATATCAATACAGTATAATATATATTAAAAAAATGTTATATATCTACTTATCAATTAAGTTGTCAAATATTGGTAGAAAAGAGTTATTTTGAACTTGCACATGATGTATGATGTAAATTCAATATTTAATCAAGTGATATCATTATACTAATTCTTTTGTAATTTGTTTTGTTTGTATACTCAAATAAAATCCTCATACTCATTTATTTTCTCGCCTATGTATTTAATAAGTATATACATATTTTTTATTACTGCTATTATTTTCTCAATTGAACCTAATTGCAATACTTTCATGATCGACTTTATTCTACAAAGTAATTAGCTTCACGTTTTTCATAATATTGAAGTATACAATTCTTGCATTTTACTGAATAAATACATTGACTCTATTAATGTAATTTACGTAAAGTACATATATAATATTATATATATATCGTAGTTATATAACTTATGTAATAATAGGAAGTCCACATTATAATGCACTATAGTTATTATATTATAATAGCATTATAATGCTATAGATTGTGATGACCATATTATATTCGATAATTCTTTTAATACAAAATAGTATATCCTTTCTTTAATCTAGATGTTAAAATATTATATATTTAGGTTTGCTAAATAAACTATATTGATTTGGTATGAAACCAAAAATATTGCTGCAATTGTAGTTGATTCAACGGTATTTTGCCCAACTTTATTTAACAAAGGCGCAGCTCAGGGGGTCCGTATTGCCAATAGACTATGGTGTATTATTAAATATTGCATTTCATTTAATATTCCAGACATATTGCTGAAATTGTCATAATCTTGACCTCTATAATCTTTGATATTTATATTATTATTAAAAAATAATCTAATAAATCATTAGCTAAATATTTACCAGTGTGATAATTAATCTCTAGGTAGGGATTAAATCCTATCCTTTTTCTCCCAATCTCATTTTTACATCAATACATATTAAATAATCATACCTTACTTGGCATATATGATGACGAATTTTAACTGATCTATATGTGATATATCTTGAGTTGAGTCCACTGAAATACTATATACTATATAATATTTTGAATTTTTATTTCTTCAATAATTTATATCTCACCTGTTCTCATTTTAATATCGTAATTGTGGGCGTGTATATGTAAATAGATATACGAGGGTGATGTCAATATAATAATTCATTTGTAAGTATCCTACTAGTTAGCTAATTACAAAAAAAAATCCTTTAGTTTTATATATATAAATAATATCCTTTTCAATAAATATAAATATAATTTATATATGTAAATATTCTAGTAACATTTTTTTTACATAATTTCATTAATAGGTAATTATTTAAAAAAAACTATTAAGCAGAATACTCATATTTGAATTGAACTATATACATATATATATTTATATATACCTATATATATACACTACAAAATATAATAATATATACACTATAACAAGACACATATTTTTGTAATACGCCCGCGTAGATAGTTTATAACTATTTTATTAGCGTATATAACTTTAATAGATTTATCTAGTATCATTAATCTCTTCCCGGTTTATCAATCAAATATTTATCAATTCGTTTCATACTATTTCATCTGATATTCTGATATATGTGAGGTAGTATATGGTGTTCACTATTAGCATGTGCTCAACATATTCATTTACGTGTTACCATAATATCTTCATGTAAATTTTGAAATTTTTGTAAAATTCACTTTTCTCATATGTCTAAATAACTCATATTTAATTAATTTATTATATTATTTGTATTTGTTTAATTAAAATTAATAGTATATAAGAAAATAGAATGTATAAAAATACTGTTTATAAATATTTTTTTTTTAATAAATAGTAAAAAAATGTTTCTCAAATAATTTATGGGCCCCCAAAATTTTGGGCCCCGGGCAATTGCCCGGTTTGCCCCCCCCTTGAGCCGTCCCTGGGTATAGTATACAATCATAGACATTAGAGTGAGGACTCAACTAAATATCTATATATACAATATATTAAAAAATAATAATTTCTGCTATTAATAATTTTCTTTGTAAGAATACAAAGATATTAGTAAATAGTTGATTGAAATTATAATGGGTTAAATTGAAATTAAAAGGGCATCTCAAAAAAAAAAGAATTATTGGTTTGTATACCATATACATTTAAGTGGCGAGGCGTGTATAAATATATAACATCTTTGGTTTGTACCATAGAGCTAGAGAGAAAAAGAATTCACTATATCTCTATGGTTTGTAGTAAATTATTAATACTAATAAACTACTATTAGTAGAGTATATAAATAATATTTATTAAATATGTTATATTTATTAAAAACGTATATATACGTTTTTTTATACAATAATTTACAAAATGTAAGTATTATTATTTTGAATTATATTTGTTTACAATTATAATCTGTATACAGACGTCAATATAAATCACATCCCAAAAATAGTATATCCGAAGGTTATAATACTGATATTTATAATAATTATTATAAGATAATAAGATTCGTGTTTAGGGGACAGTGCCCGAATACGGACACTCTCGGTATCTCAGAAACCATAAATCCTACAAAAAATGTTAATGAATAAAATATTCATAATTATATAAATAGTCTACAAAAGTATTTTTTATTTTTTAATTATTCAAAATATTGCTGATATATCCAATACAATTATTTTAGTATTACTTTTTTGAATTTATGAAAAAAATGAAAAAAAATTTAACGAAAAACCTTCTCAATAATATACTAATGTATCGATATAAAATATAACACTATATTATTAAAAAATAATGCATTATAAAATCATATATATATATAATTCTAATAATTCCCTAATATAATACACTCTAGATGTATTAATACGGATACCCTATAACCATAGCGCGAAGCGTATACGCTATGAACACTATGAACTATTCTGATTTTCATAAAAATAGCGTGTTTTATAATATAATATCACCAATAAAGCTAAATCTAAAATTTATATTATTTAGATACTTAAATTGAATTATTAATTTAAAAAATAATAAATATAAATAAATTGTTAACTAATAAAATTAGAATAAATTGTTCCTCAAATTAATTATAAATAATGTAATTGTAATTTGTCTGATTGATTCATCAATAATAGGATACATCCTAATTAGTTTATCTAGTGGTATATAGGGTGTCCGTATTATAACACAGGGTGTTCGTATTCGGACATGGGTACCGAATACGGACACCCCCGTTATCTATGGAATTAAAAGATTAAATAAAATTTAAAAATCACAATAATATCTATAATAATATAATATTAATATATTGTAATTTTTAAATACAAATAATGAGTCATAACATGTTAAGACCATTTATTGTTAAAGCATATTAGGTTAATTTCCCATACAATCGTAGATAAATTCAGTAAGATGAAATGTTTATCAACATTAAGTTTGTTATTAAAAGAGATGAATATATATTTGAAAGAATACAATTAGTATGAATAACGTTGTCTTGGATAATTAGAATGTCAGGGAAGTCAGTATTTGGGTCATTAGTAATACTTGATCGGATTTTATTGTGGTTTAATAGTAAAAAATATATTACTATATAATATATAGTAATATATTGATAATATAGTAATATATAATAATATATAGTATATATATATATATATAGTAAAGAGAATAGGTGAAAGTATTAATCCTTGAGGAATATCGCGGTAAAGTATATATACTTAGTCTATAAACTATACTGTACAGTGTACAGTGTACAGTTTAGTTAATTATAGTATATAGGTAAATATATTTAGGTTATGAGAGGTTTAAAATAAGTTTTAATTAATATGAGAAATTTCCATACAAATATATACCATGAACATATTATAATAATTTATTTTCTTTTTTTCTTTAAAAAGTAGTTTACTTATTTCTGATGCATTATAATAGCAATATATTATTTATAATAATTCCTATTTTTTAATATATACTAATAATATTTGTATTTGTCATATATGTTATATTTTATCATATAAATTAATATATATATATATATATATATATATATATAAATCTCTCTATCGGTTATATATATATACTATAGTATATTATAGTATAATTATATTTGTTTGATAACATTCATAGTTTTATGATATTATTGATACTTAATTAGTATTCGTATTACTAATATATTATATGAATAAATGTATTATAATAGATATATTACATCTATATATTATAGAAAATATTAGTTTAATTGCCTAAATATTATAATAATATTATAATTTAAAAAAAATATTTTATTTAATTATATTAAATTATTTATATTTATATATTTATTTATTATTTAAATAAATTATATTTTTTTTAATATCATAATATTTTTATACTTTTTACTTTTAGCTCTCGCTCGACCCAATTTTGACAGTTTATTCCATTCACCATGATCCATCACCACATATCGTAATTCATCGAATTCCTCAAGGCAATTCTGAAGTTTTAGAGCCTCTATAAACGTAAACGTTTGACGACCTCTTCTTCTTTTTCTTCGTGTGGGTGTCCAAAGTATTAGGTTATAAGCCATTTATTCTTTGTGACGTAAAAAGTGTCCAGCAGTATTTAACATTCTTTCAGAGATTATATCTGTTGCTTTCGGTGATCCATTATATAGTTTTTCGTTGCTGGTTTTGCTTTTCCAAAATATATTCTGAGCCATACGTAGTAAGCGAGTATAGCATCCATCTAAATATCAGCTTACTGTCTAAGATTCAGCATTAACTACCATATAATATAACTGTTTCAACAGTAGCTTTAAAGGCCCGGATCTTTAACTTGTTATTCATACATTACATTTTACATTTTTCGGACTGCGAACTGTGCTTATAAAGCAATCGGTCGTCCATATATATTTTAAGTTAATGTTGCATATTAAATATGTGAGTTTTCAGTAATTTCTTGAAGTTTGGAGTTGATGGTGTAGTACGGATGGATGTGGGGAGAGTGTTCCAGGAGTATGGGACGGATATTGCCCATGCGCGAGTGTTGGTTGAATGTAAGTTGTGTTTAGGAGGGAGTTGAAGTGGAAACGTATTGGTGAAGCGTGTAGTGGTACTAGTTGGTAATTTAAGTTTGAGTAGGGATGCTAGGTAGTCAGGAGAGTCATGGTGGGTTGATTTATGAGCCAGTGATAGAGTTTATATAGGATTCTATGGCGTACAGGTAGCCAGTGGAGTTTAAATAGGAATGGAGATATATGAGTATGGGAGTATTTAGGTATGTTAAATATACACCTAGCTATAGAATTTTGAAGAATTTGGAGTTTAGTAATATACGATGATGGGGTATTGTAAAGAATAAAATTGCAGTAGTCGAATAGAGGTAGGATGTAAGCAGAAGCTATAATAGTAGTGGTGGATATTGATATTGAATGACGAATAAGGTGTAGTGAATGTAGTTGATAGTTTAATAGTTTTGTTATGTGGGACAGTTGTCTATACAAATTAAAAGTATTGTCAAATATAACACCAAGATTTTTTACATGGGTTGAGTACATCATGAGCTGTCCATAAATGTTAATTGGAGGGGGAGTTGGTAAAGTTTTACTTCGGAGTGGAAGGTGAGGAAGATAGCCTCGGTTTTAATTGGGTTAAAGACGAGGGAGTTTATTGTGAGCCAGTTATGATTGGTGGTAATAGTAGAGGAAAGGATGTCAGGTGCAAAATTAACGTTTTCTGTACATTTTACATAAAGTTGGATGTTCATGTTAGATATCCATATGCATTTCATTCTATGCATAACCGTCCAAGCGAAAGCCTTTCTGATTTCGAAGTATTTTTCAGAGCTTGCTATTCATGCTCCTAGATATTTGTAATTAGATACTTCTTTAATTGTTTCACCATTTATTATTTTAATGAATGGGTATTGTTGTAGGTTATATCCGATAACTTCTGTTTTTCTAGTGTTTAGCTTAAGCCCTATTTTTCCAGCTTATATTTCAACTCTATGTAACAGTTCTTGTGCTTGGTATAGTTCTGGATATATCTGTGCTATATCGTCAGCATAGTATGAATCGGTTATAAAGACTGATGGTTCCCTGCTGCATCTTCTCTCTTTTATCTAGTTACTAGACGCATTACGTAGTCTAAAGTTATGATAAATAAGAAGGGTGTTGGAGTGTGTCCTTGTAGCACACCCTTTGGAATTTTTAAGAATTCAGTTTCGTCATCAGATGTTATAATTCTCGCTTTAGTGTAATTATAGAATAGTGCTATTAAATTGATTATGGTAGATTGTATACCATAAGCCGCTCGCATTTCTAGCATTTTTAGGCAATACTATCAAATACCTTAAGTCAACAACAATTAGAAATGCATTTAGATCATGGATTTTAATTCCTTACATTAATGTTCTCATTGCAATGATGTGTACAATTGTAGATCTACCGGATATGAACTCGTTTTGATTAGGTCTTAATAGAGGGTCAATAGGGGTATACAATAGGTCATATATGGGTGAATGCGATCTAATAGCTTCTTCATTATTATTTTTAAGATGACTGCATATAATGCAATTCCTATATAGTTACCAACTTCTTCTAAGTTTCCTGGATAAGATTTTTATAAGATTTTGGAATAGGAACTATATCACATTTAACCATTGAGCTATTTTTTTACTTTGTATTATCATTAGATTTGCCAATTCTAGTAATATGTCATCAATATGAGTATATTTAAAATTTTCTGAAGGTATTCCATCAGGACCAGTTTCTTTACCATCGATAAGATTATTATTTATCTATTTTATTCGCTATTCGTAAAAGGTCCAACGGATATATCAAGGGTTTCAGGGTTGATAACTTGTATTTCAGTATTTTATATTTCATATTTTTCACCTAGGAGTTTCTAAAAGTATTCATACCATAATATTAATCGGTCTTCCTCATTTCTTTCTTTGATAATACACCTTTTCGATAGTTTCCGACCAGTAATCTTATTAATTAATGTCCAGCTGGCTGCATGTTTGGATAGCTTATTTGCCTGCTCAATCTTTATCGAGTTCTTCAGATTCAATAATATCATATTATGATTGGAGTTTCTGTTTTGCATGTTTAAGAGTATCTTGGTTACCAACTGTAGGTGTTTTTGAATAAATACTGAAAGCCACGTTAACTTTATCTCTGGCAACAATGATTATTGTATCTTCTGATATTATCTTTATTTTTAGATTTTCTTTCTTTGGAATTAGTAGGTTTGATGTTTCTTCATTAGCTTTTAAAAGTTGTCGTACAGAGATGTTGCTCTCCCGTCACAGTCTTTGTTTTTGTTTAATATTTCAAATCTGCTTCGAGTCATAATGTAATATTCATTACTTATATTTTTATTTTCAAGAGTAGATCAGTCATATGTCATTCTTTTTGTTCGCTTTTTATTTGACCTTAAACTTAATTTCATCTTTACAGTAATTATCCGGTTGTCAGATCCAATGCTACTGAAGGAATTTCTAATGCTACTGTTGCTTCACAGATTTTCACACTGTTCATCCATTTTTCCCGTATCATTATATAATCCACTTGGATTTGTATTCCTCCAGTAGGAATCTAAGGGAAGGTCCACAACTTAACCTTTCTTTTTTGGATGTGGGTATTCGTTGTTATCATATCTGCTTCCTCTGCATAATCGATAGCGAGTTTTCCATTGGTATATTTTTCCATTTGTAGATTGGTGAAATGTGAATTTATTGTCAGTATCATGGCTACCAATGTAAGAATTAAAATCTACAATTATTAGTAGTACGTTGTGTTTCGGGATAGTATCAGTAGCTTGTGTAAGTTGACAGTAGTGCTCTGCCGCATCGTTTCTACATTCGCATGGGGAATTTTTAATGATTATTGTTATCATTGGATTTCCATTGAAATTGACTATAAATATATGTTCGTTCCATTTTTTAATTTCAGATATGACATTTTCTTAAGATATATCTACCATAATTCCTATACCTCCGATGGAAGCATTATTTGAGTTGCACCATTCTGAGCTAGTAATCAGAGTTAGATTACCAATGTTTTCGTACCGAATTTTATCTACATGATATATCTTATGATAAACTATGCCAAGTATGTTAATGTTGTTTATTCTCATATTATTTCTGAGTTATTATTGTTTTGATTTTAAACGGATTGTTCTAACATTCATAACGGATATATTTACTATTTTTCTGCATTTTAATAATTTGTTGTTAGCCCTCATGTATTTGTTGTCGAGTCCTTTCGGGTTTGAAGATATACCGTCATTTTGGATTTCGTTTTGATCCACATATACAGTCTTAAGCTTGTTGGTGTTGTATGCAGGGGCTTTAACCCAGGAGCTCTTTGTTGTAATTGTCATAATTGGGTTGTATTTGCTGATATACCAACATTGATCGTAACTCATAATATCGATTACTTCTATTTAGTCAGCCATCTCATCCCTAATCTTTGTAATATGTTTGAAGCTTCTAGAGATTTTTAATCCCCGTTACCATAGCTCAAGGAATCATTGATGTGCTTAAGCCTTTCTACCACGTTAAGGCGGAAGCATTAGAAATAATATTGTTATGAAAATAAAATATATATTATTTCACGATTTATAATTTTATATAATGTTATTCGATACATAATTATTAATATTATCGTTATATTATCAGAATTTCGACTCAATTTAATTTTTACTTTATATAAGTTAAATTGAAACTACTACCAATCTTCTTTCAGAGTATATATGAAACGTATTCGTTAATTATTTGTAATCGGAGGTTTCAACATCATATGCTATATATGATAGCATTTATTTATCTTTAACAAATTAAATATAAAACAATAATATATATTATTAATAATATCTATATCATTTCAATATTTATTAATTTAGTTAAATGTATTAAATTACGGTTAATGTTCGTTAAATAGGTAGAATACACAGTTAAAAAATACGATTCCTATTTACGTTTTTATTGTTTCTGAGTGTCTTAATGAGAATCAGTTTTAAATCGATTCCTAAAATTCATGTTTATTAATCGGTTTATTTGAAATCGATTCCTAAACTATTACTATAAGAATAGGTTTATTTTAAATCGATTCCAAAACTATTACTATAGGAATCGGTTTAACTTACTTTGTTGATGTAAGGTGAACATAAGTTTAGATGTAAAATATTATATTAAAATAAATATTTGTATCGTAGAAAAGTATTAACCATTATATTGTATTATATAATTTCATTTAAGTTAGATTTAAAACTTAAATTCAATAATAATAACATTATAATATTTAATATAATATTCAATTGCCATATATTCAATATTGAGAAATTACTTCAACATGATTTCCAATTGTATTAACAATATAGTTATGATTAAAATTGTAGTTCAATGTGTCACTTGAAGGAGATTATGATAATTTAGAAAAATACATAGGATTACTTAAATAATTTTAGTTTTAAAAATAATATTTTATTAAATGCAGTAGGCTAATATATTAACTTAAATATAAAATTAAGATAATAATTAATAATTAATTTGTAATAATAAATAAAAATTAAATCAATATATTAAAATAATTAAAAGGTATAGGGGAAAGTCTCCGATTACCGACCCCTAAATGATTAATTGTAATAACTTATTCAATATTAAATATATTTATTTAAAATTTTGTAATTTGAGTAATATTATGGCAATGAATAATATGGCTATTTTAAATTTTTGATATAATTATATTTACAAGAATAAACAGGTGGGTCGGTAATCGGATACATGTGCCTAATACCGACCCCTACCCCTATTACCGACCCCCTAAAATAATCGTGGTATAAATAATTGTAGTATTATAATATCCAATAAAAATAGTAGATATACATAAATATAATTAATTATAATATGACGTAATTTATTTTGTATTGAATTTATGTTTTAATAGTAATATTAATTTAAATTTAAACTTTCTAGTAATTATATTAAAATATTGTATATTATTATTTAATATTTATTTATTAATCAATATGTATATAAATAACTGGAATCATGAATCATAAATCTATGTCAATGATACACAAACAAGTTATAACATAATTTAAAGTAAAATATGGATCTATTTTTATTGGATATTATAAATCACATGGGGTCGGTATTAAGGTAATTGAGGGGGTCGGTAATAGGAAAATCATATGGGTTGCTATAATTAATATATATTGGTTAATAGTTATTCAAATTAAATTATTTTTATAATAGTTATAAACATGTTATTGATCTACAATAGTATGCACAACATTACGTTTTCTTTTAATTAATAAAGTACTTACAATGATTTAAAAAAAGTTATTATTCAAATATTTAAAAAGTAAAAACAGAATATTACATTTTATCAAATAACAATTGTAGGATTAAATATTTTTTTTAAACAAAATACTTATTAATATTTATCATTAAATTACTAACAGTATATGTATATATATAATTGTTTGATAACTCTTAAATTTACTGATATACGAGAGGGGGTCGGTATTAGGAGGGGTCGGTAATCGGGGACTTTCCCCTAATATTTTATTCTCTCTATATTACAAAAATAATATACCTATAACTTAGGCAATACTTAGAACTTAAGTTATTGATTACTTAAATTTAGTTTTTCAAAATCAATTCTCAATTCGTTTAGAAATATTCTTTAAAAACCATTTATCAATAATTCGTTTAGGAATCGTTTTAAAAACTAGTTTTGGAATCGATAATAATGGTAGGAATCGTTTTATATGTTTTCCAATTTTAATCAGCTACCTATACAAAAATCGTCGTAGGAATCGGATTTTTTTAACTGTGTAGTTAATTAAAATCTAATGTGTATTAATTTAAATATAGCCAGTTTTGGATATTATGAACCCCAGACAATAAATATAATGGTCTCAATAGTAATTTAAAAACATATTTGTTTGTACATATATGCAGGGGAAAGTAACCTATGTTAGCTAATTAGCTAATACGTACACTTTAACAATAAATGTTCTTAACATTTTATGACTCAATATTTGTATTCAAAAATTACAATATATTAATATTATATGATTATAGATATTATTGTGATTTAAAAATGTTATTTAATCATTTTTATTCAATATATAACGTGGGTGTCCGTATTCGGTACTCATGACCGAATACGGACACCCTATATACCACTAGATAAACTATATATTATTGATGAACCAATCCATAAATTACAATTACATTATTTATAATTAATTTTATGAATAATTTAATATAATTTAATTAGTAATTAATTTATTAATTTTTATTATTTTATTAATTAATAATAAAAGTTAAATATCTTCTTAAGTATTTTTAGATTTAGCTTCATTGGTGGTATTAATATTATAACGTACATGATTTTTATGAATATTAGGATAGTTCACACGCTGCGCGCTGATTGGTTATAGGGTATCCGTATTAGGAATTTATATGACTTCTATATATATTCTTATAACTTAATTAATTTTTCATAACAAATATAGCAATTATATATAATGTTTAGAATGCTTTATTTTGTAATACTATATTGTAATGTTTTATATCGATACATTTGTATATTCTTGAGAAGGTTTAACGGGTTTTAAAGGTTCAACTTTTTGTTCATAAATTTAAAAACGTAATAAAATAATAAATTTATTGGATATATCTGCATTATTTTAAATTATTAAAAAAACGTAAAATTATATGTATAATTATAATATATAGTTATAACTATAGTTATAACTATGAATATTTTATTCATGAAACATTTTTTTGTAGGTTTTATGGTTTCTGAAATACCGAGTGTCCGTATTCGGTTACTTTCCCATATAGGGCAATTCAAATACTAACTAACATATATATATATATATATATATATATATATATTAAATCATTGTAATGTAATATGTTATAAATTAATTAATTAAAATAAGTGATGATATAATTATAATTAAATATTTATATAAGAGATTTTCTCTCAGAAAAACGACTAATAATGTGTTAAAATAATTATCATTAAGTAGCTTGATTTTGAAAATAATATTGACAGACTTGAAAGTTGTTATTATGTAGATACTTTATTAAATAATTGTGTATCATGGTAAACTGTTTAAGTTTCAATAAAGTCTGTCTCCATAACAATTAGTTGCCATTAACAATTAAATGCAAGTATATTCGACACAATAATTAGTACTCCAGATAGGATATGTATAGATATAACATTTTGAAAATAGATTTAGAATTTTATTTATATATAAAATAAAATGGGTTTTATAATTTTACGGTTTTACTTTCATCAATATACAAAATAAAATAAAGTAATATTCTACTAAATATGTATATATCATAAGAATAAATTATACGTATATAGTATATTTACCATGCATGGTATTAATAATAATTATCATGATAATAATAAATAAAAATAAAAATTTGTAATACTATTTTTTATAATATATTAAATTATAATTTAAAAAAAAATCTAAAAAAGGAGACTTGAACCACTACAATGGGAAGAGTTGATCCATTATTTGTAATA
Source organism: Osedax fenrisi (assembly GCA_964019155.1). NCBI lineage: Eukaryota > Metazoa > Annelida > Polychaeta > Sabellida > Siboglinidae > Osedax > Osedax fenrisi. Next base: position 44,630,288 of record OZ025241.1, on the reverse strand, counting down.
TTGCTGTAACAATATATTGCAAATATTTACATTATATACAATTATTGAATCATTGATATATATAATGTCATTTGTCACATGAATTATGTGTATTTATGACGTAAATGTAAATTGTGTTGTTCAACGATTATTATCTGGAAAACTTTGGATATATCCTACATATCCATATTCTACAACTTTTCCCGATTTCCCCCCCCCTTAAGACGGTCCTGTATACGCCATATTAGATACATAAAGGTGGTGCATTAATATTAATTTATATAAATATGAGTTATTAAAAATAATATTAGTAATATATTACGAGACAGTGAACTATCTTTTAATATGAATTCACTACTTATGTATATAAAATACTTACATAAAGTCTACTACTGTATTATTGTAATATATTATGACTTCCATTATTAATTTATTCATTATATTTAATAGTTTAATAGATAAAATATATAACGGTTATATACATATAGGGGAAATTAACCGAATACGGACACTCTCGGTATCTCAGAAACCATAAATCCTACAAAAAAAATGTTAATGAATAAAATATGTATAATAATATAAATAGTCTAAATAAGTATTTTTAATTTTTTAATTATTCAAAATAGGTCTGATATATCCAATAAACTTATTTTTTTATTACGTTTTAAAATTTATGAAAAAATATCTAAACTTAAAAGATTCTCAAGAATATACAAATGTATTACTATAAAATATAACAATATATTATTAAAAACTAAAGCAGTCTATACATTATATACATAATTGTTATATTTGTCATCACATATTAATTAAGTTATAAGCACATATCTATATGTCATATACATCCCTAATACGGACAGTGTCCGTCTAATACTCTATATATATATTAATACTGACAGTGTCCGTCGGACACCCTATCATCGCACATCGTGTGAACTATTCTGATATTCTTAAAAATCGCGTGCGCTATAGCGCTATAGCTATATATAATATTAATATTACGGGTATATACGACCAATGAAGCTAAATCTCAAAAATGTATTATTTAGATACTTAACTTTTATTATTAATTAATAAAATAATAAAAATAAATTAATTAATTACTAATTAAATTATATTAAATTATTCATACAATTAAGTATACATAATGTAATTGTAATTAATCTGATTGGTTCATAAATAATATATAGTTTATCTAATGGTATATATATATGGTATATGTCCGTATTATAACACAGGATGTCCGTATTCGGACATAGGTACATAATACGTGCACCCTCGTTATATATTGAATTAAAAGATTAAATAAAATTTTAAAATAACAATAATATCTATAATCATATAATATTAATATATTGTAATTTTTGAATAAAAATAGTGAGTCATAAAATGTTAAGACCATGTATGGTTAAAGTGTCCGTATTAGGTTACTTTCCCCATATACATATAATAAATAATAATACATGATAATACTTTATTTGAAGACATGTAAATGTTCTGTTTTATTTTCTTCTTTATATTATATGTGTGTAATTGTTCCTCCTATATGATTTTATAAATGCTTCAAAATAATATTATCAACGTTAAAATTCCCATATTACTAAATTAAATTATTTAAATGAATACGCATATATTAATTATCATACTAATTATTTCAGAAAACCAATATGACTATTGAAACAAGTAATTTACTGGAATCGATGAAGAACCAATCATATAATATGAAATTAGAAAATAGCGATAAGGAATACGAGCGTATAAATACAAATGATACAAATAGGATAACAATACATGAACATGGTCATTATCAGTTTGTACAATCAATACAAAAATTGATACAGGAATCACCTATTGATATACGAAATATTACTAACAAAATTGAAGAAATGAATTTGGAAGAAATTAACGAAATTGATCCAATCATAGACAATATTAATACTTTAAATATAAATGATGAACATATAAATAAATATATATTGCCGGTATATTTACAAGATATATTGAGTAAAGAAAATGATACAACGAGTGACAGCGATATGGAGGCCGAAGTGCAACTGGGGGCAATCGTGGAACCATATATAGTACCCGAATACCTTAAGAATCTTATCGATGAATCGGATTTGAAATTCAAAAAGTACTTTCCGGATTTTAAATTTAATATTTCGAATAGTGAATCAGAAAACGAGGATGAATCTGAGTTACCTATACAAATAATTGGAGATGTTGTTGATATACAAGTGGATAATATGTCAAATATTTAGAAATAAAATAAAATATAATTATTAATTACATTCTATTTTTTTATTATAAAGTTTAATTAATTGTTAAAAAATAAATAATTATTTATATAATATTTTATTTAACATATATTAAACATGTGTTAAACTCACTTAAGTGGAATTCGGAATTCGGAATTCGGAATACCACACATACACCCATGCACATATATACATAATCACATGTAGGGGAAAGTAACTGAATGCGGACAGTACCATAATACGGACACTCTCAGTATCTCAGAAACCATAAATCCTACAAAAAATGTTTAATGAATAAAATATTCATAATTATATAAATAGTCAAAAGAAGTATTTTTAATTTTTTAAATTATTTAAAATAGTGCTGATACATCTAATAAACTGCTTTTTTTATTATGTTTTAAAATTTATGAAAACAAATTTCATTTTAAAACCTTCTCAATAATAACACATGTATCGATATAAAATAACAATATATTATTAAAAACTAAATATTCTAAACATTATATACATAATTTCTATATTTATTATAAAATATTAATTAAGCTATAAGCATATTTCTAGAGGTCATATAAATCCCTAATACGGAAACCCTATAACCAATCAGCGCGCAGCGTGTGAACTATTCTAATATTTATAAAAATCATGTGCGTTATAATATTAATACCACCAATGAAGCTAAACCTAAAAATGATATTATTTAGATACTTAACTTTATTATGAATAATAAAATAATAAAAATTAATAAATTAAATACTAATTAAATTATATTAAATTATTCATAACATTAATTATAAATAATGTAATTGTAATTTATCTGATTGGTTCATCAATAATATATAGATTATCTAGTGGTATATATATACATTATAGGGTGTTCGTATTAGGATATGGGTATAGTTGAAATTTAATATAATTGAATTGAATTGAATTGTTTATTATAATGAAATTTAATATAACCTATTATGTAATATTATGTATAATATACGGTATAATTATATGTGGTAATTAACTCGTGTTTACCCTATAGGATATATTGTTGTCGCCCTAATCACAACATTACGCAATAATATATTAATCTATTAATCAGTTACAATTACCCCATATACGGGTTAATTGTAAATCTAGATTTTTAAATAACATCTTTTTTAAAAATCTTATTATAAAATAGTTATAAATTATACCAAATAAAATATAAATACGAAACAACTATAGGCTACTATTATGTTGTATGTACACTAACCACAACAATGAGATACTTATAACTATAATTTAGTATATTGTTCATATAGGGGAAAGTATCTTATTAACGACCCCCTCCAAATACCGACCCCCTATTGTATCTCAGTAACTATAAGAGATATCAACAAATTATATATAAATGAACTTTTAGTAATTTAATGGTAAATATGAATAAGTATTTTGTTTTAAAAAAATATTCAATTCTACAATTGTTATTTGATAAAATGTAATATTATTGTTTTACTTTTCAAATATTTGAATAATACCTTTTTTTTAAATCATTGTAAATAATTTATTAATTAAAATACAACTTAATACTGTGAAAATTATTGTAGATCAATAAAATTTTTATAAAATTGATCAAAATATTATAATTAGAATAATTATTTACCTAAGATATCTTAATCATAGCAAACCATACTACTTTCTTATTACCTTGTGTTACCTTGTACCGTCGAGTCGTAACCGACCCCTGGCGACGTCCATGACAGTTCCTCTCCATATCACTCTATTTCTGGCTTCTGCTAGTATCTTCATGATGTTGTCGTTGGCTATATAATTCTGCACATTGTTCAGCCACGTTATGTGTGACCTATCCCTTCGCCGTTGACCATCCATCTTTCCTAGCATCAGCTGTAGCTCCATCGAGTCCGCTCTCACCACGTGTCCGAAGTATGATAAGGCAAGTTTGACAATTTCTGCCTCTAGCGTTTTTTTGGGTTTTATGCTGGCAATGGTTTCTATATTTTTCTTCCTATCTATATAGGTCACTCCAAGCAGATTTCTCCAACACCACATTTCGAAAGCATCGATTTTTGCTCTTTCCTTCTTCTTTAGAGTCCAGGTTTCTGCACCGTATAGAATAATCGGGAAAATAAGTGTCTGTACAATTTTTACTTTAGTGGCAAGTCTTAAATCTCTATCTTTATAAATTTTCCTCAGACTCCCCATTGCACTTTTTCCCATTGCAATTCTTCTGCGTAATTCCATATCTATTTGTCCGTCACTTGTTATTAAGGCTCCTAGGAAGACAAATCTTTCAACTACTTCTATATTTCCGCCATCAACTATTATAGAATCTAGTTCTCCTGTTGCCATCACCTTAGTTTTTTTGACATTTAGATATAACCCAGCTTTCTCACTCGACGATTTGACTTTTTCTATAAGTTCTATAAGGTCATCTCTATTACCGGCTATCAATGTGGTGTCATCCGCATATCTCAGGTTTGATACTTTCCTACCACCTATGCCAATGCCTTTGTCCCACTTATCTAGAGCCTCTCGCATTATCTTTTCTGCATAGATGTTGAATAGCAATGGAGATAGAATGCAACCCTGGCGTACTCCTTTACCAATCGGTATGTTGCCTGTCTCTCCATACTCTGTCCTTATAGTCGCTTCCTGATTTGTATATAAGTTACTAAGCATGACAATCAAATGTTAAGGTACTCCCATACATTTGAGAGTGTTCCATAATCGTTGATGGTCTACACAGTCAAATGCCTTCTTGTAGTCAATAAAAAACATGAATAGTTCTCTTTGATTATCCCTAGCTCTTTCCATCAGCCATCTCAGGTTTGATATGTGGTCTCTAGTTCCTCTACCTCTTCGGAACCCGGCTTGTTCGATCGGTAGTTCAGGGATAAGGAAGGCCTCCAGTCTTTTTTGTAGAACTCTCAGAAGTATTTTGCTAGCATGTGAGATTAAGGCAATAGTTCGATAATTCCCACATTCTTTTTTATCTCCTTCTTGTAAATAGGGACATATATGGACTTCTTCCAATCATTTGGCCATGTCTTAATTTTCCATATGCTATTGCATAGATTTGTCATGACTATAATTGCCTCATCTCCTCCTGCTTTTAGAAACTCTATCGGTATTACATCACAACCTGGGGCTTTTCTGTTAGATATGTGCTGTATTGCTTCATTTACTTCTATCTCTAATACATCAGGTTCATCTTCATATAAATATACATTAAAATTATCATTCATATTAATATCTCTTCTATATAGATTTTCAGTATATTGATGCCATCTCTTTTTTATTTCCTTTTCTTCAGAAACCACTTTTCCATTACTTAATTTCATAGCACAACCTCTTGAGCTTCGTGAGCCAGTCATCTCTTTTATTTCTTTGAATAAGTCTCTAGTCTTACCTATTTTATTTAACTCTTCAATTTTTCTGCATTTTTCTCTGATACTTTGCTCTTTATCTTGTCTTGCTTTCTTCTGAAATGCTTCGTTAAGCTTTCGATATTCTTCATACTTTCCTTTTCTACGCATATCCTTTCGTTCTTTGGCAATTTTTAGAGCTTCTTCCGAAATCCACTTTGAGACTTTCTTCCTTTTGACTTTCGGGACCTTTTTATTTGCTGTCTCTATTAGAATAGTCCGAATATCAATCCATAGTTCTTCTGGTGTTCTGTCTTCTATTTGCAGTGCGTTAAACCTGTTTTTTATTTCTACACTGTAGTCAAGTCCGATTTTTCCACATCGTATATTTGAGTTTGCATTGATCGTTTTATTCTCTTGAGCTTGACTTTAATATCGGCTATGAGCAGATTATGGTCAGTACCACAATCTGCTCCCGGTAGAGTTGTGACTCGTTTTATGCTACTTTTCCATCTCGATTTGCATAATATGTAATCAATTTGATTTCTGGTAGAGTTGTCAGGTGATATCCATGTGTATAGCCTTCGTGGGTGTAACTTAAAGAATGTATTCATTATTCTGAGATCGTTTCTACTACAGAATTCTACAAGTTGATCCCCTCTTTCATTCCTCTTGCCCAAACCAAAGTTACCAGTGATATCAATTGATAATTCCTTCCCAACATTGGCGTTCCAGTCACCTATGATATACATAATATCGCCATTAGGTATCTGGTCCAATACAGATTGTACTTTATCATAAAATGCATCACTGTCTTCTTCTTCTGCGCTGGATGTTGGGGCATATATTTGTACTACTGTTATGTTTATCGGCTTGCACTGTATTCACGACCCCTTAAATTACCTTAATACTGACACCATGTTATTTATAATATAAAAACAAAAGAGATCAAAGTTTACATTAATATTGTTATATATATATAACATATTGTATATATATATATATAGATATATATATATATATATAATTAGATTATACATATTTATTTCTATATTATCAGTTATTCCATAGTATATCCAACAATATAAATGAAGATCACTATAAATTTACCATAAAAATAATTATTTAATTTGAACTTTATTTTCTCATGCATACCAACTTTAAAAACCCCGAGGCTTTTTTTCCCTTTATTAAATTGTATTCAAATCTTCACCATTATAAAGATATATAATTTTATATATATATATATATATATGAAATAGTGTTACTTTTTTAGTTTAGTCATAATGAAAATATATAATACAAATAATTTAACATAAAAAGTTAAAAAATAATAAGTTTTATAAAACATAAAATATTTTATAATTGGTAATTGAAATAAAAAAAGTACTACTATTTTCATAAATAATAGCATAAAGTCTATACAATTATAATAAAAATTAAATGTATAACTATATTGTATAAAAAGCCTTCGGGTTTTTAAAACACGTACCAATTCCCTATATTTAGCATAAAGTCTATACAATTATAATAAAAATTAAATGTATAACTATATTGTATAAAAAGCCTTCGGGTTTTTAAAACACGTACCAATTCCCTATCTCTAACATGTTAGAATATATTTATAAACCGAACGGCGCTAGTCCCCTTGCTGCGATTAACGTGATGCATATATCGTAGAATCTAAGCTTTTCAAACATATATACTCTATAGAGCTAGAGTTAATAGAGTGGTAATACATAAGCCTGGCAGCGTAAGCCAGTGCGGGGAGAGGAAATAAAATGTATCCATCTTGTTCAGACAAAATATTCAAATATAATTCAAACATTATATTAATTTATTTATTATTATTTTACAGACAATATTTATAAATATATATTTATATATATATATAGGGGAAAGTAACCTAATACGAACACTTTAACAATAAATGGTCTTAACATTTTATGACTCAATATTTTTATTCAAAAATTACAATATATGGTTATAGATATTATTGTGATTTTAAAATGTTATTTAATCTATTTATTCAATAGATAACGGGGGTGTCCGTATTCAGTACCCATGTCGAAACTCTGTATTATAATACGGATACCCTATATACCACAATACAAACTATATATTATTGATGAACCAATCAGATAAATTACAATTACATTATTTATAACTAATGTTATGAATAATTTAGTATAATTTAATTAGTAATTAATTTATTAATTTGTATTATTTTATTAATTAATAATACAAGTGGGGTCGGTATTATAATATAATGCCTATAGGCACATGTATCCAATTACCGACCCCCTGTTTATTCTTGTCAATATAATGATATACAAAATATAAAATAGCAATATTATTTACTATCATAATATTACGCTACTTACATACAATTTCAAATAAATATATTGAATATTGAATAAGTTATTACAAATAGTCATTTAAGGTTCTATAATAGGGGACTTTTCCCTACATATGAGGTTATATGTTAACTCTTATATCAATATAATATTGGAACGTAGGAGCGTCGTATATGAACTACTACAAACCAAGTACCTATAGGTATGCTCTATAATCACTTATATTATACTAAATATCTCTATGTATACACAGATATAAAACACTATATACCTGTTATATGATGTCAATCACTTATGGTAAAATAATAACAATAACATCAGCAATATCAAATTTATTGAGTAAATATTTGCTCGAGCTATTATAATAATATATCTAAAAGAATACAGCAATATAATAACATTAAATACTTATAAAATATCATACACTATTTTAAAGTATAATATATAAATAATAACTACATTGCAAATTATTAAACTCAATGTATACCAACTATCAAAAACAAATTAATACGTAAATTTCTAAATTATAAATACACAACTTCTAAATATTAAACATAATATATATATATATATATATATATATATATATATATATATATATTGAGTATACTATATAATATATAGATCTGTAATGACTTTCCGAGTTTAAGATTACCTCTGCAAGAAACCTCGCGTAGTTAGGGAGTTTCTATATATAGAGAATTGAATATATGTTATAATTCGTCATTGATTAACATCTAAAAGTTATATCCTGAAGGTATTAATATAATACTATTAACACAAATATACATATTAATATATATATATATATATATATATATATATATATATATATATATATATATATATATATATATATACACGTATATTAACATAATAAATCATCAGAGTTATTTAGCTAAATTAGAGATTTCAATAAAACGCAAGAACGTAGCTATATCAACATTATATATCGGTGTACGTGCGTGCGTTCGTGCGCATACACGTACGGCGTACGTCGTACGCGTGTGTACGCGCGCATTTCTCTAACCCAGCACATTGGTGGTATAACGTTGTTGTCGACCTATTGTTCTATTGTTATGCAATCGGGTCACTGAATAGAAGAACTCGTTTTTTAGCGGCCATACTACATTAACTATATACCGGATAAAGAACGCCGTGCAAGCGCGAGTGAGAGTTATCGAACTGCAGATCTTAGACTACCACCACCCCTACCGCCACCCCTACCGTCACCACCGCCACCACCACCACCCCTACCTCTACTATTACTACTACCACTGTTGCTAATATAGTGAATACTATTAACACAAATAGAGCGACAAAAACGCTATTACTGGTTTCGATTAACGCATTATACGGTATTCGCTGTAGCGAGAGTATCGTGTTATAATTCGCCTATCAGGCCGTTATTCTGTATACGTGGATTATCGTTGACTGCGGATTCATACCTTTATTACGTAACCTGGCCAGATATCCGATTACGTAACTTCGCTCTTACTATCTAGCTAGACTTAGCTCTGGTCTGAGGCTATCAGCCGGTACGACCCGACACCGGCAAACACTGCGCTACTTACACGACTGTAGCGGCTAAATGACGCAATTAATACGACATGATTCGTTGGATTGGAGTGACCTAGACGAAGGTGAAGGTCATACCGAATGGGAAGACGACTCCGAAGATGACATGGACGTTCGGGATATTGACGAATGGGCGTCCGGCTTCGTCGCGAACATAACGGTAGGACACAACTTTACTTTAGTGCGCATGTCCAGCGCTAAAGTAGCAGATATGTCATTATATATCATTAGCGCGATTTGACGGCTTTAACTAAATGCATTTAAACACTGTATACATATATGAAGGCCGTGATAAATGCTATATCGAGTGTAATAATTCACACATATACATCTATAGATGTGATTATAAATGAACACGTGCATTTAACCTATATATATATATTAATTCTATAAATACTCTGATTTTGTCACCAGAGCACTCATCCATCTGAAAAGTCCACAATATATATATATATATATATATATGTCTGCATGTGTTAATATATGATTCGTAGACTTATATTCGATATAGTAATAGTAGGTGTGTAATTCTACACGAAATAAACTGATAATATATCACTAAGCGATGAAAAACTGCCCCACTAAAGGGAATAGCTCGGTGTTAGCGATTTAGTAGAGCTCTATAAATAGACTACTACTACATGTGACGTGTTGTGTGTGTTGTGTGTGGTGTGCGGTGTGTGCGGTGTGTGTTTATTTCAAAGGAATTAGGGCTTATCTGCAACCTGGCGCAAGCTATCGCTACACATTGTTTATGCTGACTCCCATTATATAATATGTTTAGTATGGCAAGAATGCTTTACAAAACGTGTACAATGTATTATCTATTTTGTTTGTCCTACCGTCGTATGCATTATATCAAATACGTACATTTTGGTTTCATACATGTATGTTCTGTATAATATAGCGTATAGAATACATATACAATACAATATATCTATATATCAATATATCGATAGATAACACCTAGTACTCACATAACGAATACCTTGTAACACATATATTGATTAATCACACGGTATACCACTAATATAATATGTATAACATACTATAAAGTGTACAATTATGTACATATTATGTAAGAGTAATTAATATATTCATATATTATTTATATAAATATTTTGGAATATATTATTGAATTTCAAATAAAACCTACATATTTTATATTTAAATACATTAATATATGCGCATGTTAAAGCATAAGTAGACTAAGCTAACTTATTTATAATTTTGTATTTATTGTAAATTATATTTCATAAATATGTCGGTACATAGGTCAATTGAGTAAACGATATCTTATTTACTGAATCTATTATGTATTACGAATAATATTACGTACACCACATATTATAATAATTAATTAATAAAAACTCGAATTTAAAATAGATTATGTTTATAATGTAGTAAATAATATACATGGTTTTAAAAGGCTAGATAGGTTATTATGATATACACTTAAAAACTCGTATACACATGTAAGTGTATATTAAGTTATATGTTTAGAAACGTATTCATACGCATAACTATCATGACGTGGAACAGCTATTATATATCTGGCGAATGTATACCATATTTGTATGAAGTGACTTCAAGAATTATAAATATAGTCACAGTATTAGTATACCACTGTTACTACTACTACTACTACTACTACTACTACTACTACTACTACTACTACTACTACTACTACTACTACTACTACTACTACTACTACTACTACTACTACTACTACTACTACTACTACTACTACTACTACTACTACTACTGCTGCTGCTGCTGCTGCTGCTACTACTACTACTGCTACTACTACTACTACTACTACTACTACTACTACTACTACTACTACTAATATTACTACTACTACTACTACTACTACTACTACTACTACTACTACTACTACTACTACTACTACTACTACTACTACTACTACTACTACTACTACTACTACTACTACTACTACTACTACTACTACTACTACTACTACTACTACTACTACTACTACTACTACTACTACTACTACTACTACTACTACTACTACTACTACTACTACTACTACTACTACTACTACTACTACTACTACTACTACTACTACTACTACTATTACTACTACTACTACACTACTACTACTACTACTACTACTACTACTACTACTACTACTACTACTACTACTACTACTACTACTACTACTACTTCTACTACTACTACTACTACTACTACTACTACTACTACTACTACTACTGCTACTGCTACTGCTTATGCTACTGTTATATAGTATATTGTATACTATAGTTACTATAGTATAGTAGTATATTAGGATACTAATATAGTAGTCAGAGTGCTAGTAATGTAGATGTATAACGAATATTATACGAATAGATAGCTGTATATTAAGCCATATTAACATAGTAAATATTACAGTAGATGTAGTATATATATATTTAGTATAATTAGATCCTAAATCATAGATCCTACATTATACCAGGGATACACCTCCCTGATTATACTAAGTATAGTATACTGTATAGTGGATATATGCGATAATGAGCCATGTATATAAACTATAGTTTACGTGTATATTTACGTGAGTCTCTATGGTTATATGTAACCTATGCATGGTCCATCGTTATATTGTATTACTGTAAATACACAATAGAACTATAGTATAGTGGACAATATTATAGTAGGCGGTAATGGGGTATTCTCTATTCTCTCGGAACATAGCCCTATAGAGTTTAATATATTAACATAATGTAATTAACAATAGGGTATAGGGTAAACAGGTAAGTCGCTCGTCACATCCACGTATGCGCAAGGACATGCCCTTGATATGCGTGTGTGTATATGTGTGTGTGTATATATGTGTGTGTGTGTGTTTGTGTGTGTAATACCGTATAGTATGCTTGTGTATGGCGCCTGTATGATAAGGGTATTTGTTTACCCTCGTAAGTATCGCATTGAATATAACTTTCAAGCGATGTCCTTCACAATAGGTTACTTTTGATTACGCGCAAATCTTAATAATCGATAACGCGATACTGCAGTACCGCACACTATAGTCATGGCTATATTATGTATCCTATAGTAATATAGTATACCACTCTAATATGTCGTAGGTACAATACGGGATATCGGAGATAGTAAGGGGGCGAGTAAATGGGGTAAACAGTAGTTTCGATTACTATAGTAGTTTATAGTACTACGGTATTCTTACTATAGCAGTTACTATAGCGCGGCTGTATTGTGTGTATATGTGTAAATCTATTATCGGTGTGTAGCTACGTTATGTACTTCATTGTTATTATTGTTATCTGCCAATCAGATAACGCTACGTTCTAGTCACGTGGTAGTTGTGAATGTAATACGCCGTACACACACACTACATTGAATGTGTGGTACCATTAATGTCACATACCTTATAGTCTATGTAGAACGCGTTATTCACATGTAAGTAAAGCGTTTAAAATGTCATTAGTACGTGTACATTAGCTGTCCAAATATGTGTACTAATCAAGTGAAGCCACACACAAACCCACACACAAACCCACACACAAACCCACACACACACATATACATCGTACTATAGCATAGTGAATGTATTACCGTTGTCTAGTCGTCGGTCAATAGTATTTATAGATAGGCATGTGTCGGTGTTCAGGGAATTCACGACCTCCTCATCATAAAAACTGTCTACTACTAGCTAGCTAAGCGGTTGTGGTTGTTATAGTGGTAGTGGTAGTGGTATTAGAAGTAGTAGTGGTAGTGGTGTTGGTAGTTGTTGTGGTAGTGGTAGTGTTAGTATTAGTGGAGATGGAGGTGGATGCCATAGTAAGATATAATGAATGAAGTGGTCAGGGCCGGCTTAAGCATACTTTGGGCCCCGGGCAAAAAAAACACATGGGCCCCATAATAATTTTTATAACATATTAATAGGGTCATTCTAGCAATAACTAATATGTTTATAACTATTAAATTTATATATATATATATATATATATAAATGATATAGGTTATATTATTATTCTATGCATAATACAATTATGTACAAATATTTAAAATCTTTAAATTTTGAGTTTTATAAATGTTAGTTTTTCATATATATTTATATGTTTCGTGTGAAGGATGTACCCTTTAAGATATGTTTATATATAGAGGGGGAACTCATTCACTCCATGGATGGACATATATATTAAGTTGCACCCTTACATTCATTGCAATATAATATTGTATAAGATAATAAATAAATTAATTAGTAAAAAATAAAAATGATATAAGTATAATTAAATATTTATATTACTCGATTTCATCTCTAAAAAATGAGTAGTATGTATTAATTATAAATTTCATTAATTAGCTTTGATTATAAAGATAATGTATCCATACTTACAAATATTTATTATGTCAGAAAATGTCATAGAATATTATTTATAAGTTTAAGTTTCGAGAACCTTAAGCTATTATCTCTCAAGTTTAATTATTTGCCATTAAAATACAAGGAATATTCGGATGAAAATGTCTACATTTGTATATACATCTATCCCACCATATATTGTATATAATAATGTTTGGATAGTCCATTCCTTTGAGGTGTATATCAATACAGTATAATATATATTAAAAAAATGTTATATATCTACTTATCAATTAAGTTGTCAAATATTGGTAGAAAAGAGTTATTTTGAACTTGCATATGATGTATGATGTAAATTCAATATTTAATCAAGTGATATCATTATACTAATTCTTTTGTAATTTGTTTTGTTTGTATACTCAAATAAAATCCTCATACTCATTTATTTTCTCGCCTATGTATTTAATAAGTATATACATATTTTGTATTACTGCTATTATTTTCTCAATTGAACCTAATTGCAATACTTTCATGATCGACTTTATTCTACAAAGTAATTAGCTTCACGTTTTTCATAATATTGAAGTATACAATTCTTGCATTTTACTGAATAAATACATTGACTCTATTAATGTAATTTACGTAAAGTACATATATAATATCATATATATATCGTAGTTATATAACTTATGTAATAATAGGAAGTCCACATTATAATGCACTATAGTTATTATATTATAATAGCATTATAATGCTATAGATTGTGATGACCATATTATATTCGATAATTCTTTTAATACAAAATAGTATATCCTTTCTTTAATCTAGATGTTAAAATATTATATATTTAGGTTTGCTAAATAAACTATATTGATTTGGTATGAAACCAAAAATATTGCTGCAATTGTAGTTGATTCAACGGTATTTTGCCCAACTTTATTTAACAAAGGCGCAGCTCAGGGGGTCCGTATTGCCAATAGACTATGGTGTATTATTAAATATTGCATTTCATTTAATATTCCAGACATATTGCTGAAATTGTCATAATCTTGACCTCTATAATCTTTGATATTTATATTATTATTAAAAAATAATCTAATAAATCATTAGCTAAATATTTACCAGTGTGATAATTAATCTCTAGGTAGGGATTAAATCCTATCCTTTTTCTCCCAATCTCATTTTTACATCAATACATATTAAATAATCATACCTTACTTGGCATATATGATGACGATTTTTAACTGATCTATATGTGATATATCTTGAGTTGAGTCCACTGAAATACTATATACTATATAATATTTTGAATTTTTATTTCTTCAATAATTTATATCTCACCTGTTCTCATTTTAATATCGTCATTGTGGGCGTGTATATGTAAATAGATATACGAGGGTGATGTCAATATAATAATTCATTTGTAAGTATCCTACTAGTTAGCTAATTACAAAAAAAAATCCTTTAGTTTTATATATATAAATAATATCCTTTTCAATAAATATAAATATAATTTATATATGTAAATATTCTAGTAACATTTTTTTTACATAATTTCATTAATAGGTAATTATTTAAAAAAAACTATTAAGCAGAATACTCATATTTGAATTGAACTATATACATATATATATTTATATATACCTATATATATACACTACAAAATATAATAATATATACACTATAACAAGACACATATTTTTGTAATACGCCCGCGTAGATAGTTTATAACTATTTTATTAGCGTATATAACTTTAATAGATTTATCTAGTATCATTAATCTCTTCCCGGTTTATCAATCAAATATTTATCAATTCGTTTCATACTATTTCATCTGATATTCTGATATATGTGAGGTAGTATATGGTGTTCACTATTAGCATGTGCTCCAACATATTCATTTACGTGTTACCATAATATCTTCATGTAAATTTTGAAATTTTTGTAAAATTCACTTTTCTCATATGTCTAAATAACTCATATTTAATTAATTTATTATATTATTTGTATTTGTTTAATTAAAATTAATAGTATATAAGAAAATAGAATGTATAAAAATACTGTTTATAAATATTTTTTTTTTAATAAATAGTAAAAAAATGTTTCTCAAATAATTTATGGGCCCCCAAAATTTTGGGCCCCGGTCAATTGCCCGGTTTGCCCCCCCCTTGAGCCGGCCCTGGAAGTGGTAGTGGAGGTGATATACTACCACAAGTATTGGAGGTGGAAGTGAAGGTGGTAGTGGTAGTGATTGAGGTAGTAGTGGATGCGTCAGTGGTGGTGGTAGTGGTATTAGTAATGTTAGTGGTAGTGGATATGGTAGTGGTAGTAGAGGTTGTGATAGAGGTGGTAGAGGTATTGGTAGTAGTAGTGATAGTGATAGTGGTAGAGGGAGTGGAAGTGGTAGTATAGGTGGTAATGGAGGTGGTAGTGAATGAGTTGGCAGTGAATATGGCAGTGGTTGTGATAGTGGAGGTGGTAATGGAAGTGATAGTGAGTGAGTTGGAAGTGAAGATGCCATTGAAGGTGATAGTGGAGGTGGTAGTGGTAGTGATAGTTGAGGTGGTAATGGAGGTGTTAGTGAATGAGTTGGGAGTGAAGGTGGTAGCATAGTATGCTAATAAGTTAATGCTCTCGCATTAGCATATGTATACACTTTCATAAAAAAGCGTGACGATCCTCTCTATAGAGTGTGAATCATCGATATAAAACAGTTTCGTTATATCGATGAAGTGAATGCATGCGCATATATAGGCGCATCTGTAAGCGCATCTGTAAGCGCATCTATAGGCGCATCTACGTATACGTTGTGGTACCGTGAGTACTCGTGGTTACGTGTATATGCGACTACGGGTATGTGGCTACGGATGTGGGTGTGTAGCATGACAAGTGGTCAACTGGACATTGTCCAGTGGACAGTTAGTTGATACATTATGTAAATACAGTGGCATTATGTGTCCACTTGTCCAATGCACAATACGCATGCTACAAAAACACACCCCACTCTATAGAGAATGTGTATACTACGTGTTACCTGATTGTGTGTGTGTATACAAATCACGTGTTGGTTACATGTATGTACACATTGTATACACAAATATCGTGTATTGCATAATCTGTAGTGACATAACGGCAGAACATGTGTCTATTACATGTTTCTTTTGTGTGTATTGTGTTTCCCGGTACACGTATTGGAAAAACCCTAAAGTATGAGGTTACGCTCTCGAATATTCACTCTAAAAACCCCCATTGGCGAATATGTTTCTAACATCTAATTGGGTGTTCTATTAAAGGACATGTTGTCCTTTATTTGCCTCCGTCACGTATATCGAGTCTGACATTTTGTAATTCATTTTAGTGGTTTGAAAGCGAGAGTATTTATGTGTTTGTATTTATTTAATTTAAATGATATGATTAATAATCAGTTGTTATGTTATGTTGTTAACAACGAATGAAGAGATTTGTTCACGTAAGAAGAAATGAATAGGAATACCGTAAGGGATTCGAAGCGAATACAAAATAATAATTATAAAAGAAATATTGTTAATAAATATGTAATTACAGTGCAGGCTAGCTTTTATTATATAATTCACACTATAGTGCACTATAGAGAGTACATGTACTCTATAGAGTATTTTATTTATATATATATAATTCGGATATATATATATATATATATATATAATTCGGGCGTCAGCATAGTAAAGATATTGATCTTAATCTGAAGCCCTTTAGAGGAAATAATAACATAAATAATTATATATTTCATACGAAAAAAATGTACAATTTAAAACTTCTAATAAATATTTATTGTTATTATTATTATTATATATAAATTACTGCATAATGTATAGAATATATTTACATTTTATAATATAATATTTTATATATATAAATATAATTCATTCCACCTATTTTTCACTGAAATCAGTAAAAGCGATTGCTTATCATAGCATCTAATAACATGCTAATAGAGTGTTTGCATAAACGACACCACAATGAATACACACATGAATAGTGAGGTAGAGATATGTTACTGTCGCTTGCATCCGGGTATGAACATGATCAGATGGGCGTGGCTTAAATAAGCTGATAGTAGATATTACGTAACCGTGAAATAAATTATGCATGACTCATAGCAGGTGAATTTCAAATATAGTAATTGTAAATATATATATAAATAATAAACATTGAATTCAGAAACCCGATAGTTCACACACATTCAGATATTTCACTAATTAATCTGAGATACTAAAAGTTGATTTCATAATGGATTATCCTACTACCAGTATTTCCTGTAATAATAACCGGAAATGTTTGCTAGAAAGTGATTTTATAGTAAGTTAACTAAAATTGTAGTGGGATACACCATTACTTTCCGGCAACTTGCCGGAAATATAGTAACTTTAAAGGGAGTATCCACTATAACTTTCTAGAAAATCAATTTCTATAGACACTATATATAGCAAACATTTCCGGACATTATTTCCGGAAATACTGGTAGTGGGATAACCCTCTACGTAAAGAAGAAGGCATTTAAACTATATTATTCATAAATATATAATATTTATATGTGTACCTATATATTTTCAAATAGAAATATCTATAATTATATATAAGTAGGTATATATATATACAATACATACACTTGCATACACACATACTCACACACTCAATCACGCACATAGGTACCTATAAATACCTACACCATCGATATAAAACAATTTTATTTACATAGATGACATGTCTGCATACACCTATCTATATAATTCATATTATCAATAAATGGAAATAAAACCTTTATTTATATGGATACTATTAACTATATCTTACCTACGAAATAATCATATACACTACATAGAATTCTGATACACACTTTATAAATCAGCTATATAAATATTAGGACAGATATATTATATTATTTTATAAATAGTATAATCTTTAATATCAACTATAATTATATACATCTATAATTCAACTATAATTATATTCATAAGTTATCACTAATTATATTAGGTTTAAATATGCCCGTGGCTATTAGAGGTATATAAATAGGTTATATATGTGTCTATCGTTTAAATAAATACTGTGGAATGAACTATGTCCTATTTTTTACATGAATTATGAATATTCTGACAATAATGAATTAAGACAATAAGGAAATTATATTCTTCACATGTAACTATCAAGTTGATAGTTAAATATGATAGCACTTACTTTTAAATTATTTAATTAAATATGTCTATATAGTATATATACTATATTATATAGTCTATATATATATATATATATATATATATATATATATATTAATATATTACCTAGGTCATTGATACTACTTACTAGGTAGTGCCTAGTATATCATAAATAGCAATGATCTATTATATTTTTATATTTTTTATTACATATTTCTAGGTTTTGTTACGTATTTATTATAATATTGTTTAGAATTATAATTATATATGTATTTATATGTTATCAAGTATCTTATTCTATGTATTTTTTAAAATATAATAATAATAAATGAATTAGGTTATGCAATAATATTACATGTACTATTATAATATAGTGTCCGTTATATATAGTGTCCTGTTATTCCATCAAAGAGGTTACTTTTTATTGTAATATACAATGTGATAATATTGATAATATAATGTATTTTAGATGAGTATATATCCAGTATAGTATATCTATATATATATATATATATATATATA
>OZ025241.1:44556518-44610495 GCA_964019155.1 Osedax fenrisi | reverse complement strand
AGCATCTGCTGTGCCTGTAGGTGGAGATCGGTGCGAGAATACCGTCACACGTTATATAACAATCGCGCGGGGGGGGGGGGCTATATTTACATTTTAATTACAAATTAATATTGTGCGCAAATGATTCCCGTACACATATATTGTATTGGCACATACGCCCTGTCACAGTGCCACTGTCACAGTGCCAATGTGTATACCAACATTAGTAATACACAACCGGTGGTTTCGTAGACTACGATTACTCTAGCCTAAACAATGTACCGATGAAATGCAACACAAAATAGTAATCAAACTATAGTATGCTATATATATATATATATATATATATATAATTGTTATACATTTTAATTATACTGAAAAGATTAAATCAACTGACTAAGAAATTATTGCAGAAGAAATAGCTGAATTCCGATGAGGGAGAAGAGTTGAATACATTCTGAATTAGTGAGTTAATATGCAATATTACATCGATAATTACAAGTATTTTTATCATAATTTCATAGACTTATAATATACAAGCAAGACCAACTAATTACGTCTATCATAGAGCATGATGGCAGAGTATGGCAAATGTTTGATTAACTACCTCAATTACTAAAATAATAAATCAATCTTTGCAGTACTCCTAAGAAATACAGTTGTTATTTATGAAAGAGAACTGCACTGAAACAGTATTTCTTACTGCCATTTGTATTTAAAATCTACCTATAATATATTATGCAAGGAACAGTATATTATCATCAATACCAGGTTGTGGAAGAATGTTAAGACATATATATTATCAGATCAAATCGATCTGGTGAGTGGTAGCAATGAATAATTGAGTTATATGGTCGATCTGACCTATATATATACTTACTTTTAATTTTGTCGAGAAAATACTTATATAGAGTAATACATGACATATCAAGTGTTACGTATATCTAAATCAAAATCAAAAGAATAGAGATAACTCAATATATAATAATTGGTAGTAGTTTAACCATCTTTAGTAGTAATTACTTAACTAGTATATATACTAGTGGAGCGATTGCAAAATTAAATGGATTTATAAATATGGTTAAACTACTATCAATTCCTATATATTGAGTTATCTTAAGATCTATTATAATAGATAATTATCAATAGATTTATTATTTTGATTTTGATTTAGATATATATATATTTAAATAAAAAGGTATACCTTACCAGGTAGAGCTTGCTCGGTAGTCAATGACATACTTATTCCATCCTTCTCTATCATTCATGGCCTCTTTATTTCATATATCGATAGAAGATAGGTATCATCCCGCTGTTTATCTATGTGTGTGGCTGGACGTCCACGAGAACGGTTACCATGCTGTGGTTGCCATAGTAACAAGTCGCTCGTTACTTCATCTTTGCTTCTCCAGCAGTGACTGGTGAACCTCAACCTTTGCATTCGTATATATTTGTTAATTTTTGGAATATCGCCATATATGCTAACTATATATAGTTTCTGATTTGTTAGATGATTTCGCCAGGATTTGTTTGTTACAGCTCGGAGCATGCGTGTATGTTCCATCAATATTTGTCTCTAACGAGGTTGTTAGAGTCCAGGTAACAAAACGTAAACAAGCACGAATTCGACTGCAGCTATGCACACATTTATTTTAAGACGAGTACTTAGATTTGATTTACATATTATATTCATGCTATTTAATGCTGCCCAGGCTTTAGCGATCCTTTTATTAACACCTCTTTTATTAATCTAATATAGCTTCCTAGATATTTGAAATCTTCTACTTGATATATCACACTTCACGAGTACTTTTAATTTGTATATTGTTATTATGATTGATATTGATATATTCAATTTTGTAAGTATTAATGTAAAGTCCAATTTCTTTTGCGGATTATTCTATTTTCAGTAATAATGTATTATCATCATTCAGAGTATTACTTGGTATGGTGATATCATCAGCATAGTCCGTATCGGTAATTTGTTCAGCGGGATATCGTCTGCTCGTTCTCTCTGTTAGAGTAAAAACTAGCTCTTGGTTATTATCCAATGAGTTCTCAGAATATAGTCGAGACTGATTATAAAAAGGAACGTCGCATGTGTATCACCCTGTAAGACACCAGTTGTGATTTCAAAGTAAAGTGTATCTCCATCTGGTGAGAGAACCATTGAGCGAGTATTCTTTTAGAGCATCATAATTGCACAAACTGTTTCTTCTGATATACCATACTTTAAAAGTATTTCTTTCATCTTTTTTCGATTTATCGTGTCAAAATCTTTTGAAAATTCAATGAATATTAGAGTTAGTTGCAGTTTTTAGATTTAACTCCTAAAAAAATCGTCTAATAGGCTTTATATGTCCCGTTGTAGATCTATTTGTTCGGAAGCCATTTTGATTTTTTCTTAGGATTGGATCAATTTCTGGTATAATCTGTTTAATACCATCAGGTTATATATCTTTGCATGCTTTTTCAAAATGTATATATCTTGTACTTGCGGATAAAGTAGTTTCTGCATCAGAATTTTAAAGGCTAAAAATCTGTTTTTCACTGTTACAATAAATGCATTTCTAATTTCGTAATCATGTTTCAATATTGTCCAGTCATATGGTTTGCATTTACTATTTTTCTTTTTATTAGCTCCAAGACTCAAGTTTATATCTGCTGTTATTATACGGTAATCAGACGAAATTCTATTAAAAGAGTTGTAAGATCTGCAGTTTTTTACACTATTCTTTCATTTCTTATTTATTATTATGAAGTCAATCTGTGATTTAAAATAATTTGGAGAATTATGCGTCAATAATTAACCATGTATTTTCTGGAAATGAATGTTTAGACATAGCATATTGTTTTCTTGAATATATTCTTTGAGTATTTGGTCTTTTCGATTTGTAGTTTGATGATAGGCATATTTATATCCAATGTATTTTCCGAGGTGTGCATTTAAGTCTCATCCTATGATTATAACGTAACTATTATGCTTTAGTTTTTTAAGCCTATCTGTCTTATCAAACATATAAGTTTGGTATAGAATATCTCAGTTTCTTGATCGTCACTAACATTTGTTTGACTGTAACATGAGATTACTGACATTTATGGATTTCCTTGAAAGTTCACTATCATAATTCTAGGTGATATCATTTCGACACTAGCGATTGTGTTATAAGTTTGGCTGCTGACGAGCATTCCAATTCCACCTGTTGCGGCATTTATACTATTCTTCCATTCGTATAGATTTAGTAGTTTCCATTTATCATAAGCATGTTCTTTGATGACTTTATCTTAATGTATGAATATATGCTATTGAATGTAAATAATATATTATCCATTTAATTCAGCTGAAGCTATAAATTCTGTGATTTTATATACTTTATGAAGTGTTTGGGTATTCAATGATCCGATTTTAAATAGTTTAGTTTCATTTAATAGTTGTAAAGTTTTTATAATATTTTTTTATCTTTTTCTCTTTCTCTTTCTCAGTAATTAACTTTTCGACTGCAACCTGAGGTAGAATTGCAGGACGCGCACCCTGTTCCGCGCTACGATCGATGCGGGATGTATTCCGTATTGATTATCCATGGATGATTGTTGTGTTGTATTTTCATATTTTACTTTCGATGGCTAGATAAAATGTGCGGTCACCACTCCATACAATTTGCGTAACTCTTCGCGAGTGTCTAACATGTACTTTGCCTTGCCTAAGGGCAACCAGGATTATTCTAATTAATTATTCACATATAATCATTATATCTAATAGCCGTTCCCCTATCCGCAACCTGGGGAGCCGGTGGATTGGAGTTATCATCACCATAATCATATCAATTTCGGTTATAGATTAAGAAATATGGGCCTAGGATCCTACACAAACTGAGCTCTCCACAAATTTCCACAATATATATATTTATAATATATATTTGTATATATTACCATAGATAGATACGTTTAGCCAATATCCATACAGCCTTAACTTGTGGTGACGAAGAACTTTTCTAGAATACGATATTTATTGTCTCTGATAAATCCATTATGTCAGCAAATATTTTAAATATATAGGGGATTCAAGTTACAAACTATATTAACAGTATTAATAATTGTAAGTACATATTGATCGCTATTTAACAGATAACTATTTTAAGCAATATAATATATTAAAGTATTCGGATAAATGTATACGAAATAATAAACATGCTGATTACTGTATAACTTACATTTATAGAACATAAAGGAATTCCATGGTGTAAGGAATTACAGTACTCAATACGAGACAAAACTACGTATTAGATAAGACAATAAGCAGGTACAAAATGCGAATTGTTTTATTTTGTAAGAATTGATAAAGGAAGATCGACATACATTTTATATTCAATCAATAAACTTATCGTATTATAATAAATAAAACCAATATTTCTAACATAATTTGTAGGCAATATATGTTGTCTATTAAAAATATCATGAGGACAAATTAAAATTAAAAAGATACATTTTTAGATATATTTAACAGACTATTTTGTAAAAAAAAAACTGTATTTAATATATTTTAAAACTTCAAAAGATAATAATTATTCGAAGGAAGAGTATTAAAGGTAGTTGGAAGAGTATATAAAATCCGAAGGAAGGTAATATAAAACTTTTATTCATTCGCATAAAGATGATGATTACTATCAGTAAACCAGTAGAAAATATCATTCAAATAATACAGTTAAATTGAGAATACTATAGGACCAATTATTGGATCTTATTATATTTCATGACTAAGTAATTTTTTTGATGTATATTTATTGTTAATTTAACATACTAATATATATGTTAATGATAAGATATAAACAGTAATAAAACGGTATCGAATAATACATTAATTGATAAGATATATATTAGTAAATCATGAGTGATTGTTTCAAAACTTATGTGAAATCAAGAAGTAACCATTGTATTAATATTATGATTTAACGCTCACAAAATATAAATAGTAAGAGAAATTAATGTATTTTCTTTTGTGTGAAATTTTCTAAAGCTACTCTGATTGGAACCAAGAATATTATAATGCAATAAATATTCTTTTAGTTTATTAGCCCCAATATTTCCATAATTATACTGATGACATGTAATTTTGATATTGGCCAATACTTTTTTAATATTTCTTAATCTAAATCATATTTTTTGAGAATGGGTACCACTTCTGCATTCTTTAAATTATAATGTAATGTCCCAATATTAAGAAAATATTAACAACCGTGGATATAACATGTATTAGAAACATATAAATATTGTAAAATAAAGAAATAGGAAGAAGACCAGTATGAATATTTTAAAGTGTAAATTACATAATATATGGCAATGTTTGGAACTAAACACAAATATTAAAAATAGTAAACGGAAGTAAAATTGACCAAAGTTAGATCATATGATGTATCTATGACTAATATATTATTGTAGATATCGAAGTTAATGTTAACAAAACAATTGTTTTGTTATTTTATTTTGATGGAGACCTTTCATTCCATCAAGGATTTACATGAAGTTTTCACTTATAACCATATATGGCTCTAATATCCCTTCGAAGCCGCTCTCATGTTAAGGCATCCATGATTTTAACGAGAGCCAATCATTTATTTATATACAATTTAATGTTGGATAACTTATTTATATAAAAGTAAGAAAAACGAGTGCAAATATACTTACCAGTTAACTATTATTATATAAATAACTAACAATCGAAAACATTTTGTTAGTATCGATACTAATGATCATTATAAAAATGTAATATGTTATCAAGAAATAAAACTGATTTTAGTAAATACAATTGATTTCCTATAAAGAAAATGTAATATCTTGAATTCGCGAAAATAGATCAGATTCAGTTCATATAAATACTTTTTCTCCGGTTTTCTTAAATTTCTGGAATAAAAAAAGTATATAAGATGAGATTCAATTTGATGAAATAGAGGTATAGATATTACCAGAAAATGAGAACTGATTTAGTAGATATAAGATATGGTGGTAATCATAATTCAACCATGTTTATGTAAATGCAGCGATATGAATATGTTTATCAGTTATAAATATACAAATGATATAAATATGATAGTGTAGAGAGCGGTAATATATTTCTGTAAACGAGTTATTCACTGCGAATGTATTGAAACAGTATCTGTTTCAGTAGATTTTTCATTACTCTTAATGATAAAATGATTTATCATAATCAGGTATATTATCCGAATTAGAGTAGGATTCGAGAATATATTAATTGGAATATATTCCAATAAATTATATTTTACCATTAGAAATAATTAGTTTACCAATCTCATATGTATTTATCCTATACCTAAAATATACTTATATCCAGGTAATAGATATCTTTAAACACGATAAAATAATCTAACCACTTTTACTTCTTTCCATTAAATCTATATCTTACCCTATAAGTTATAAATGAAGAGTTTATATGCACGGGTCACTTGCATAATTATGATAGACATTTTAGAATCATTTTAGGATCACCTATACAAGGAGAACTTAAAATAATATTACATAAATGATAATTAAAGTTATTTGTTTAATTGTATTGTATCAACATTTACAGAGGTAAAAAGTATTTTAATATATTCAATGTTTCTATTTAAAGAATACATGTTTCCAATAATTACTGAAGGGACCATTATTCATTGTAAATATTTAGCGTTAGTGATAAACTAATTCCAGAAGAAGAATTGTTTGTATTAATACGAAGAATATCAGAGTAACCTATGATATTGTTAATTGTATTATTAAGTAGGAATTAGTTAGAATATTTAGAAATATTTCCAATGTTGAGATTAAAACATATATTAAAACCTATATATACTTAATGAATTTCCTTACTTTTGTTATGTAATGTATTTAAAACACCCATATAATCAGAAACCATATTAGTTGTATCTAGGTTATGCATATGTGTATTCCTATAATTAATATATAATTTACATGTGCATTAAAAGTCTGGCGAAGAGAATATATTTAAATTATATTTATATAAATACATTATTATATTCATTAGATAATTCAGCTGTAGGAAACATAGTTTATAGAATATTCACAGTCACATTTGAAGAATTTGTCTTTAAATTATAATTCCATTCACAATAAGTGATATATTATACGTGCGTGTATATATGTATGTAAGTATATTTAAGTTTGTATATGTATATGTGTATGTGTGTATAGTGTGTAGGAGAGTGACTACATTTAGTAAAACTTATATTATATCTATTTACTTCAGACTGGCCTTGAGGATATCGTTGAAATGCATGGTTATGGATCGTTGTGAATGGAAGAAACTGTCTATATAATATATATTATAATTAATAAATTGGATATATTTATTGCCAATATTTTGTCAGAAATTTAATTATTAAAAATTAAAAAGTGGCTCATGTATCCCCATAAATGAGTCCTTTTAATTGTTTTCAACCTTATAAATGTATCCAATTTATCAATTAAACAGCACGTATAAAATTGTTAAAATTTACTAATTTCTAGATATTAGTTTATATGTAACTTATACCTAACTTTTGATAAACTTTAAAAGATAATTATCTTGTTTAATAATAATTTAATAATAATTATTATTGAATTAAGTCAATATCAAAATATACAGTTCTATAGATCTATATATTTTATATAACTTTATATATATAACTGTATATCTGCATATATGTTGCATTTTCATTTCATTAGTATTATCTACAGATAATTTAATAATTATATTTATATTAATATTAATTTCAATATATTCTATATCGTGAAGGGGACAATTATTAGAAATGTAGATAGAGAGAACTGGAAACTATAATCATTATTAACTATTTATATTTATTTTAAATATATAATTTTTTTTTAAATATAATAAAATGTATACTACATTTAATTTTATAATTATATTATTATTTCTCACTTAGTTTAATGTAAATATATATTTATGTGTTTAAATAAAAATATGTAATTAATTATAATTCAGATAATGTATAGTATTGACACTATAAAATTAATGTTACTCATATATATATATATATATATATATATATATATATATATATATTAGGTTGGAGTGAAATTTGATAATTATGGCGATCTGGAAACCCAGTATTGATTACAGTAACATTAATGTGGAGCGAATTGCAATAAGTAGATACTCTATTGCCGAAGTAATGCAGGTGTGCATTCGTTCTGCATAGGATTTTTCTAATATGTTAGGCCCTCTACATATATTGCTGTATACGTCGAATATCTTGTCAGGATCGACATCCACAAATCCATTCATTGAACACCAGATATATTACCTACTAATATGCGAAGTGATCATTATTTAATACAACATTTAGAAAAATAAGTCTATCGGTGTAAGAACATTTGGAAATATTACATCTAGTAAATATTCGTTTAGTGAAATATTTTAGAATATTTTCAATATGGTTATAATTAGTAATATACAATGGATCTGGATTTCAACAGAAGAATTAGGTTCAACCAATGGACCTAATATTAAGATATATATGATTTAAATATATATAATAATTAAAATATGTATCATTATTGGTAATGAATCATTACTAATGAAGCATATGAATACTATATTAATGATTATATAGGCTTTATTACAAATATTAGTAATACCTGATATAACTATTGAAACTCATAGTATCACTAAATGTAATACCCACATCTTTAAAACTAGATTTAATTGGTAAAGTGTGTCCATTTAAATATATACATGAGCGGGAAATGTATTTCCTACTCGCATCACTACGAATTTTCAATTCGCCAATTCGAGCCAATTCGAGTTCCCATGAGTTCATCCAATTACTGATATATCATCGAGGATATTTTGCAGAAGATGACTACTATCATTAGGTTTGAATGCAAATTACAATTGAGCATCATCTGCAAATAGAGAGTTATTAATCGAATTATTTATTATATTAGGGAGATCATTTATATAGATCAGAAATAGCAATGGACCAATAACTGATACTCGTGGAACACCCGATATAACCTGCACTGTAAAAAATTAGGGTACAACAACTCATTTTTATAGGGTACGGTAATCGCAAAATCGAATATTATTAGTGATGTACCCTAATTAGGGTACACCATGAACAAATGCATTAGGGTACGATGCAACGCTTTTTTAGGGTACATCAATGCTATTAATTAGGGTACACTGTATCATAAAATGAAAAATGATAGTGATGTACCCTAATTAGGGTACACTATATACAAAATCGTTAGGGTACATCACTATACATTTTTAGGGTACATAATATCTATTTGTTAGGGTACACCATGTTCAAAAATATAACATTACTCAAATGTACCCTAATATAATAAACTCGCGGGGTGGTGGTTATAAGTCTCAACTATAGTTGATACCCTGATACCCTCAACTATAGTTGATACACTGTTACAAATAAGGGTATAACATTATGAATTATATGGTATAACATATGGAAATACGAGTTATACCATACAATTACGTTAAATGGTATAAGATCACATATTATATGGTATAACATTTGATTTTTTTAGTTATACCACATAGTTTAATTGAAATGGTATAAGATCACAAATTTTATAGTATAACATTTGTTTTTTTAGTTGTACCATATAGCTTAATTTAAATGGTATAAGATTACGACTTATATGGTATAACCTTCGTAATCTGTAGTTATACCATTAGCTATTAAATATAATGGTATAACTTTATGAATTATATGGTATACAATATGGAAATGAAATAAGTTATACCATAACATTTTAAAATTAAGTTTATATTTGATTGAAAATAAAATGTATAAGAAATATAATTAATAATAGTATCCTTCATAATATCCTTAATATAACAGTCTACTTATTGTTGTATTATATTATTATAAACATAGCATTTATTGCTTCTAATTGCAATTAAACTGGTTTTGAGAAACTATATAGATTCCCCAAATACTTATAATTATTCGAGTATATGTATATATATATATATATATATATATATATATATATATATATATATATATACATAATTCCATTTTATTTATTAACATATTCTATGTCCATCTACACTCAACATGATAAGCATCTATTTTTT
The DNA here is from genome assembly GCA_964019155.1 of Osedax fenrisi. Lineage (NCBI taxonomy): Eukaryota > Metazoa > Annelida > Polychaeta > Sabellida > Siboglinidae > Osedax > Osedax fenrisi. The sequence goes on along the minus strand of OZ025241.1, from coordinate 44,600,396 downwards.
AACACATTACAATATACATAAGGTATTTATACTTATATTATATATATATATATACACAAATTTTATCATATATATAATAATATAAAAGTTTATATAATATATAATTATATAATATATTTATATATTATTTATAATATATAATTAAATTGTTAGAATATAATTATATAATTATATATATATATATATATATATATGTTATAAAGTCAAAGTTGTATACATCTATAGATATATCGATTAATGTACTATACATTTAAATGCATTTAGCATTACGTAACAAAAATCGATATATCTACATAAAAACTTTAAACTATATTTCGGTGTCTCGCTATGTGTTAATTACATAGCCATAGCCATGTAAATGTTTATTTTTCTGATATTTTATATTTTTATCGTCTGTAAAGTATATTTCGTTATTTTTCTATAGAATAAATTCCACTCGGTGAGATTACCTCATTCTTCGGTCTGCATCTCATCGGGTAGGTACTATTATTATAATTATTATTATGTTATATTATTATTATGTTCAACAGGTCTTTATTTTGATTAATAAACTGTATTAGAACATTCACTTTATTACATATATATATATATATATATATATATATATATATATATATATATATATATATTATATATATATATTATAAAATCATGATAACTATATGCTATATATTAATATGCAGGAAACTGATGAATTATTTGCAGAATTTCAAATTTCATTTAAAATATTATAAAAACTGCCGGAAAGGAATAGTGAATTGAAGGGGATGATAAAGCATATAACGTATACATATATGTATATATATACAAAAATATATAAACGAATATATTGATGTACTAGGTAGCGCTACTAGGTAAACTGATCAAACAGGTAATTTAGTTATCTAATTAATAACATTATAACTATAGTTAAATATCTATATAACATAAATATGCAATTATATTTTATTAGTCCATGGATATATCCATACTATAGTATACTATATATCCATATATGGTCAATTATTTATTTTATTTTTAGTTCACAATGTAATTAAATTTAAATAATATTAATAATAGGTATATATATATATATATATTATGTATATGTATATGTATATGTATATGTATATATATAAACATTATTTATATATATATATATATATATATATATATATATAAATAATGTTAACTGTTGTACAAATATTATCAATATCATTCTATCCTTAATAAAATATATATTATAAAATGTATAATTAAATATATAATATAATATTTCCTAAAATAGATACGGGAATCTTATATTTTATGATGGAAGTTTGCGAATTATTGAAAAATTAATTTACAATGAAAATAAAGATAAGGTTACTTAATAATTACTTAATAACTATAGATTTAATATTATAGTTATTTTATGATTTTTCATATGTTAATTCAAAAGTATAATATACTCTATTATATATATATAACTGCAGTAATTAATATAATATAGTGGATTTTTCTAATTACAATTCTATACTTTATATAGTATTATCATATATGATATTAACTGTATAAAGTTTCTTATATATAATATAAGATCTTATAAGATATATATGTATACTATTATATAATATACCATATTATTATATACTCTAGTATACTATATATATATATATATATATATATATATATATATATATATATATATATATATATATATATATATATACATATATATATATATATAAATAAATGAATAATTAAAATTTGAGTATCCTATATAAATTTATTGTTAATAACTAGTTACAATAATTATATAAAAGATAATAATTCAACAGGAAAAATAATGTGTTTGAATTATTTAATATATATATATTAATATAATATATATATATATCATTTAATTTATATTCAATATATTCTCAGAACAAGGTAAAGAATAATACATACGAGGCTATTATATCTAATGTCTGTTGCAGTTGCGTCAACTGGGTATCTACTAGAGATAGATAACTCACTGCAATATGAGGAGGAATATGTAACAATGGTATGTTTTTAATTGATATTATTATTTAATGTATATTTATTATATAAATTAATATTACAAATATAATAATTATTATGGTTGACCTGTTTATATAAAACATGAGTTAACAATAAACACTATTAGTCATTAATAGTTAACTTATCAATTGATATAATATTCAATATATAATATATATATATATATATATATATATATATATATATATATATTTCACAGTGATTAGTATTATATTTTGTAAAAAAAAATGATGTTCCTATGAGAACATACTTTAATTTGTCAAAAAAAATTAATTAGATATATCTATTAAATATATGTATTACATATAGTTTGTCATATGGATGCATATATATATTACAATTATTATATATACAATATATACTCATAAACTATAAAGCAATATTACAACATCATTATAACATGAAATAAACTTTTCCAAAAATTAAAAAAGACTTATCAGTTACAAATACCATCCTGACCTATTCCTACACAATATCTATATATTTATTACTAATAGACATTTAAAAAAAAAAGAATATATAAATAAAACTTCAATTAAATATTTATTAATTATTATTATATTTCCATCAGCTATATGCAAAGAACATTTAAAATCATATCAAGTCCTAGATGAGGAGATGTGCTAAAGGAAAAGCAACAAAGGGTCAATAGGAGAACAAAGTGACTTGATGATGTTAATATAGACAGTTTCATTTTTAGTTATTGTATAATACACATTCACTTCAATATTTATTAATTATTGTTTTTCTATAGGTATCTGAAAAGACGAATGTGGAGGACCTGGGGGAAATTGTTTCTACAATAAATATAATTTAAGATTAATTATTTATTTATTACCTAATTACAGAGTTCTCACGCGAACATATCATGTTATTATTTTCCATTTTTCTCAGTCCGTCATCAGTGTTCGTAATTTGTCTTCTTAACAGACCCAATGTTTCGTTATGATGTATATAGATGTTGTGGGTTGTCTCCCTGTTTCGTATGGTGTATGGCATGCCATTCTTTGTCTTCCATAAAATTAAGTTGTGTACCTTATGCATGTCCTGCTAGTTGCAATTTTCTTTGTTTAATTACCCAATTGATCTTTGGCATTCCATGTACTTTGTATGTTGGTAATCTTGTCTTTCCATGATGTGTTTGTTATCATTCTAATAATTTAGGGTACGGCATCAATATTAACTAGGGTACGGCATCAATAATAATTTAGGATACGGCATCAATAATAAATTAGGGTACGGAATCAATAATAATTTAGGGTACGGCATCAATAATAATTTAGGGTACGGCATCAATAATAATTTAGGGTACGGCATCAATAATAATTTAGGGTACGGCATCAATAATAATTTAGGGTACGGCATCAATAATAAATTAGGGTACGGCATCAATAATAATTTAGGGTACAACATCATTAATAAATTAGGGTACGGCATCAATAATAATTTAGGGTACAGCATAGTTAATAAATTAGGGTACGACATCAATAATAATTTAGGGTACAACATCGTTAATAAATTAGGGTACATTTAGGGTACAGAAGACTTAACTTTGCTAGGGTACACATCAATCTTTTTAGGGTACAAGTATTCATTTATAGCATGATGGACCCTAATTAGGGTACGGCTATACAGACATGGTTTGCACCCTAATTTTTACTACTCTTGTACCCTAATTGTTTACATTGTATATGGTTTGAAAACATATATTTAATTTGTAATCGTTGTTTACGATTATTTAAGTATGATTTTAACCAAATAATTACGTCACCACAAATCCCACAATGAGATAATGTATGTAATAATTTAGTGTGTGATTTAATGGGTGACTCTATCGAATGATTTTGCTAATTATATATAAACAATATCAGTTAGCGATGATGCATCTCTATATATATATATATATATATATATATATATATATATATATATATATATATATATATATATTCTTGTAGAAAGAGGTTAGTAGTAGGCCAGTTGATTTATATATATATATATATATATATATATATATATATATATATATATATATATATATGTATATACATATAACAATATTCAAGTTTTCCCACTATCCCATATATTTTTTAAATTATGAATATATCAGTGAATAGAAATTAAATACAATATTAATATATATATATCAATATTAATATAGAACACGACTAATAATCATAGAAATAGGTTCGAATTCGCTCCTATGTCTATGCTAATAATAAATGATTAATATAATTAAATTAAAGATATATTATGTAATAATTCAAATTAAATAATTATTACCATAAATACTTCATATGGATTGAATGAAATATACAATAATTTAATTTACTAAATAAATAATAAATGATATATATTACTACATACTATTACATTATATGTTTATTACGTCATATAAGTGTGTTATTGAATAATAAAAAGTGGAGAATAAATAACAAATAATAAATTAGTAAAATATTACGAATGAATACCATCTCTAAGAATACTACTAAAGATATCATAGTATACCTAGTAATATGAAAATATTTACTATTCAGGTTATGTATAATATAATATATATACACATATGCACACACATACATACAAGATGTATGACGTACAATGTACGTCGTACACCCACACACATACACACACACATATATATATATATATATATATATATATATATATATATATATATATATATATATATATATATATGTATATATACACATTATTATGTGGTATATAATATACATTATAAATCAGTATTCATAAATAATATTTATAATTTTATATTATAACTCTAATTAGAGTTATATATTGAGTTAATTAGTAGATTATAAATATATAAAACTTTATTTTTTCCTATATTTTTACAATTTATTTTTCATATCCTTAAAAAATATCATCTGCGAAATTTAATATTTTATTAAATATATATCAATTTATATACTTACTTTAATTATCTATATTATATAATGAATCATATGTTAGACAATACACTTTTTAATAATCTAGAGCTTATGAAAAAAAATAGAAGAGATTTTGAATCCCAATTATATTTAATTCGAAATCAAAAATCAAAATTGAAAAAAGTATTACTAGACGTAAATTTAAAATTAAATACAATTAGTGAGATACACGACAATTTAGAAGATTCTATAGAAATTGCAAATCATAAAGTATCATTATTACAGTTACATTTAAATACTATATATAATGAAGTTGAAGAACGAAAGCTATATAATATGGAACTAACGAAGGGTGTAAAAGATTGTAACATAAAGGTTGATTATATATAAATTAAAATTATATAGGTACAAATAAATATGTAAAAATAAATAAGGTATATATGTATCCTATAGTAAATGATATAAATAATTACTATGTATAAGAATATATATTATATAAAGTTATTTACCTAATAGTAAGTTGTTAATTTCCTTAATTTCCTTAAGTCTATCCGCGGGTTGTAATTTCTATATATTTTGTTAATTTTGTTTATATAATTTTATAAAATATAATTCGTTTTAAATCATTTGTTAAAATTTCAATTATAAAAATTGTTTAAATAAATAATATTATATAATGCCTATAGGATTAGTGAATCATACATGATTCACTAATCACAATACATTTCACTGGAATTTAATTATAAAATAACAAATATGACATAAATTTACATAATTGTAATAGTAATATTTGTTAAATTTAATCTAGTTCAAACTATATAAATTTAATAAATAACCCATTTTTAATGTCAATATTTATTTTATAAAAACATCTAATGGAATATCATATTATTAATTTGTCAGAATAAATTTATAAATTATAACAAAATATAAATTATACTTATTTATAGAAATAATTATGTCATTACATATACTCATTAGTTTGTAGATGTAATGAATCCATATATCGTATAGAATAAATAATTATAATAATAATAATTAATCGTATAAATCGTTATAAATAATAAATAATAATTATTTATAAAATATAAATATTTATCAAATAAATTACAATTAAATTACATACGTTTATTACATTATATAAATGTATTATTGAATATTAAATAGTAGAGAATAGATCAAATATAATAAACTAGTGACATAATAGCCTACTTACTAAATATCTTATATTATAGCTAGTAATATGAAAGTAATTTTCTATTCAGATTATATATAATATAATGTATATAATATATACTATATATATATATACATACTATTTCATTTTTGTGATACTATTAATATTATAGGGAGATAGATAAATATATTTTGTATTTAGTGTTACACACTAAATGATATAAAACAATAATTTAAGAATAAACAATAAATGCAAAAAAAATACAGATAACATAGAAACTACGCGTTTAGTTAATAATTAGTATAAGTATTAGTATTTTCATTCATATATGAATAGTAGATTATGATACTATAGCTGGTGCATAGTATATCGTATGTACGTTGTACATACGATATATATATATATATATATATATATATATATATATATATATATATAAATAATTATAGTAATAAAGCATCTGAATAATATATTAATTATTAGCTATGATTTATTACAAATATTATTAATACCGATCTATGTAAAATAAAAATCGATGGATTTAAATGAGAATGATAATTTAATATAATATGTAAATAGAGTTATTAATCGAATTATTTATTATATTAGGAAGATAATTTAGGATGATCCTATATATATAGGGACCGAGAAACCGGGGGGGGGATGTGTCTCGACCCCCCCACTTCAAATACTGGGGGGTCAGAATATCTTTGGACCCCCCCCCAGTTCTAGCTTACTTTGATTTGGTATAGTCAGGGCCGGCTTAAGCATACTTTGGGCCCCGGGCAAAAAAAACACATGGGCCCCATAATAATTTTTATAACATATTAATAGGGTCATTCTAGCAATAACTAATATGTTTATAACTATTAAATTTATATATATATATAAATGATATAGGTTATATTATTATTCTATGCATAATACAATTATGTACAAATATTTAAAATCTTTAAATTTTGAGTTTTATAAATGTTAGTTTTTCATATATATTTACATGTTTCGTGTGAAGGATGTACCCTTTAAGATATGTTTATATATAGAGGGGGAACTCATTCACTCCATGGATGGACATATATATTAAGTTGCACCCTTACATTCATTGCAATATAATATTGTATAAGATAATAAATAAATTAATTAGTAAAAAATAAAAATGATATAAGTATAATTAAATATTTATATTACTCGATTTCATCTCTAAAAAATGAGTAGTATGTATTAATTATAAATTTCATTAATTAGCTTTGATTATAAAGATAATGTATCCATACTTACAAATATTTATTATGTCAGAAAATGTCATAGAATATTATTTATAAGTTTAAGTTTCGAGAACCTTAAGCTATTATCTCTCAAGTTTAATTATTTGCCATTAAAATACAAGGAATATTCGGATGAAAATGTCTACATTTGTATATACATCTATCCCACCATATATTGTATATAATAATGTTTGGATAGTCCATTCCTTTGAGGTGTATATCAATACAGTATAATATATATTAAAAAAATGTTATATATCTACTTATCAATTAAGTTGTCAAATATTGGTAGAAAAGAGTTATTTTGAACTTGCATATGATGTATGATGTAAATTCAATATTTAATCAAGTGATATCATTATACTAATTCTTTTGTAATTTGTTTTGTTTGTATACTCAAATAAAATCCTCATACTCATTTATTTTCTCGCCTATGTATTTAATAAGTATATACATATTTTTTATTACTGCTATTATTTTCTCAATTGAACCTAATTGCAATACTTTCATGATCGACTTTATTCTTCAAAGTAATTAGCTTCACGTTTTTCATAATATTGAAGTATACAATTCTTGCATTTTACTGAATAAATACATTGACTCTATTAATGTAATTTACGTAAAGTACATATATAATATCATATATATATCGTAGTTATATAACTTATGTAATAATAGGAAGTCCACATTATAATGCACTATAGTTATTATATTATAATAGCATTATAATGCTATAGATTGTGATGACCATATTATATTCGATAATTCTTTTAATACAAAATAGTATATCCTTTCTTTAATCTAGATGTTAAAATATTATATATTTAGGTTTGCTAAATAAACTATATTGATTTGGTATGAAACCAAAAATATTGCTGCAATTGTAGTTGATTCAACGGTATTTTGCCCAACTTTATTTAACAAAGGCGCAGCTCAGGGGGTCCGTATTGCCAATAGACTATGGTGTATTATTAAATATTGCATTTCATTTAATATTCCAGACATATTGCTGAAATTGTCATAATCTTGACCTCTATAATCTTTGATATTTATATTATTATTAAAAAATAATCTAATAAATCATTAGCTAAATATTTACCAGTGTGATAATTAATCTCTAGGTAGGGATTAAATCCTATCCTTTTTCTCCCAATCTCATTTTTACATCAATACATATTAAATAATCATACCTTACTTGGCATATATGATGACGATTTTTAACTGATCTATATGTGATATATCTTGAGTTGAGTCCACTGAAATACTATATACTATATAATATTTTGAATTTTTATTTCTTCAATAATTTATATCTCACCTGTTCTCATTTTAATATCGTCATTGTGGGCGTGTATATGTAAATAGATATACGAGGGTGATGTCAATATAATAATTCATTTGTAAGTATCCTACTAGTTAGCTAATTACAAAAAAAAATCCTTTAGTTTTATATATATAAATAATATCCTTTTCAATAAATATAAATATAATTTATATATGTAAATATTCTAGTAACATTTTTTTTACATAATTTCATTAATAGGTAATTATTTAAAAAAAACTATTAAGCAGAATACTCATATTTGAATTGAACTATATACATATATATATTTATATATACCTATATATATACACTACAAAATATAATAATATATACACTATAACAAGACACATATTTTTGTAATACGCCCGCGTAGATAGTTTATAACTATTTTATTAGCGTATATAACTTTAATAGATTTATCTAGTATCATTAATCTCTTCCCGGTTTATCAATCAAATATTTATCAATTCGTTTCATAATATTTCATATGATATTCTGATATATGTGAGGTAGTATATGGTGTTCACTATTAGCATGTGCTCCAACATATTCATTTACGTGTTACCATAATATCTTCATGTAAATTTTAAAATTTTTGTAAAATTCACTTTTCTCATATGTCTAAATAACTCATATTTAATTAATTTATTATATTATTTGTATTTGTTTAATTAAAATTAATAGTATATAAGAAAATAGAATGTATAAAAATACTGTTTATAAATATTTTTTTTTTAATAAATAGTAAAAAAATGTTTCTCAAATAATTTATGGGCCCCCAAAATTTTGGGCCCCGGGCAATTGCCCGGTTTGCCCCCACCTTGAGCCGTCCCTGGGTATAGTATACAATCATAGACATTAGAGTGAGGACTCAACTAAATATATATATATACAATATATTAAAAAATAATAATTTCTGCTATTAATAATTTTCTTTGTAAGAATACAAAGATATTAGTAAATAGTTGATTGAAATTATAATGGGTTAAATTGAAATTAAAAGGGCATCTCAAAAAAAAAAGAATTATTGGTTTGTATACCATATACATTTAAGTGGCGAGGCGTGTATAAATATATAACATCTTTGGTTTGTACCATAGAGCTAGAGAGAAAAAGAATTCACTCTATCTCTATGGTTTGTAGTAAATTATTAATACTAATAAACTACTATTAGTAGAGTATATAAATAATATTTATTAAATATGTTATATTTATTAAAAACGTATATATACGTTTTTTTATACAATAATTTACAAAATGTAAGTATTATTATTTTGAATTATATTTGTTTACAATTATAATCTGTATACAGACGTCAATATAAATCACATCCCAAAAATAGTATATCCGAAGGTTATAATACTGATATTTATAATAATTATTATAAGATAATAAGATTCGTGTTTAGGGGACAGTGCCCGAATACGGACACTCTCGGTATCTCAGAAACCATAAATCCTACAAAAAATGTTAATGAATAAAATATTCATAATTATATAAATAGTCTACAAAAGTATTTTTTATTTTTTAATTATTCAAAATATTGCTGATATATCCAATACAATTATTTTAGTATTACTTTTTTGAATTTATGAAAAAAATGAAAAAAATGAAAAAAAATTTAACGAAAAACCTTCTCAATAATATACTAATGTATCGATATAAAATATAACACTATATTATTAAAAAATAATGCATTATAAAATCATATATATATAATTCTAATAATTCCCTAATATAATACACTCTAGATGTATTAATACGGATACCCTATAACCATAGCGCGAAGCGTATACGCTATGAACACTATAACTATTCTGATTTTCATAAAAATAGCGTGTTTTATAATATAATATCACCAATAAAGCTAAATCTAAAATTTATATTATTTAGATACTTAAATTGAATTATTAATTTAAAAAATAATAAATATAAATAAATTGTTAACTAATAAAATTAGAATAAATTGTTCCTCAAATTAATTATAAATAATGTAATTGTAATTTGTCTGATTGATTCATCAATAATAGGATACATCCTAATTAGTTTATCTAGTGGTATATAGGGTGTCCGTATTATAACACAGGGTGTTCGTATTCGGACATGGGTACCGAATACGGACACCCCCGTTATCTATGGAATTAAAAGATTAAATAAAATTTTAAAATCACAATAATATCTATAATAATATAATATTAATATATTGTAATTTTTAAATACAAATAATGAGTCATAACATGTTAAGACCATTTATTGTTAAAGCATATTAGGTTAATTTCCCATACAATCGTAGATAAATTCAGTAAGATGAAATGTTTATCAACATTAAGTTTGTTATTAAAAGAGATGAATATATATTTGAAAGAATACAATTAGTATGAATAACGTTGTCTTGGATAATTAGAATGTCAGGGAAGTCAGTATTTGGGTCATTAGTAATACTTGATCGGATTTTATTGTGGTTTAATAGTAAACAATATATTACTATATAATATATAGTAATATATTGATAATATAATAATATATAATAATATATAGTATATATATATATAGTAAAGAGAATAGGTGAAAGTATTAATCCTTGAGGAATATCGCGGTAAAGTATATATACTTAGTCTATAGACTATACTGTACAGTGTACACTGTACACTATACAGTGTACAGTGTACAGTGTATAGTTTAGTTAATTATAGTATATAGGTAAATATATTTAGGTTATGAGAGGTTTAAAATAAGTTTTAATTAATATGAGAAATTTCCATACAAATATATACCATGAACATATTATAATAATTTATTTTCTTTTTTTCTTTAAAAAGTAGTTTACTTATTTCTGATGCATTATAATAGCAATATATTATTTATAATAATTCCTATTTTTTAATATATACTAATAATATTTGTATTTGTCATATATTTTATCATATAAATTAATATATATATATATATATATATATATATATATATATATATATATAAATCTCTCTATCGGTTATATATATATATATATACTATAGTATATTATAGTATAATTATATTTGTTTGATAACATTCATAGTTTTATGATATTATTGATACTTAATTAGTATTCGTATTACTAATATATTATATGAATAAATGTATTATAATAAATATATTACATCTATATATTATAGAAAATATTAGTTTAATTGCCTAAATATTATAATAATATTATAATTTAAAAAAAATATTTTATTTAATTATATTAAATTATTTATATTTATATATTTATTTATTATTTAAATAAATTATATTTTTTTTAATATCATAATATTTTTATACTTTTTACTTTTAGCTCTCGCTCGACCCAATTTTGACAGTTTATTCCATTCACCATGATCCATCACCACATATCGTATTTCATCGAATTCCTCAAGGCAATTCTGAAGTTTTAGAGCCTCTATAAACGTAAACGTTTGACGACCTCTTCTTCTTTTTCTTCGTGTGGGTGTCCAAAGTATTAGGTTATAAGCCATTTATTCTTTGTGACGTAAAAAGTGTCCAGCAGTATTTAACATTCTTTCAGAGATTATATCTGTTGCTTTCGGTGATCCATTATATAGTTTTTCGTTGCTGGTTTTGCTTTTCCAAAATATATTCTGAGCCATACGTAGTAAGCGAGTATAGCATCCATCTAAATATCAGCTTACTGTCTAAGATTCAGCATTAACTACCATATAATATAACTGTTTCAACAGTAGCTTTAAAGGCCCGGATCTTTAACTTGTTATTCATACATTACATTTTACATTTTTCGGTGTTCGGACTGCGAACTGTGCTTATAAAGCAATCGGTCGTCCATATATATTTTAAGTTAATGTTGCATATTAAATATGTGAGTTTTCAGTAATTTCTTGAAGTTTGGAGTTGATGGTGTAGTACGGATGGATGTGGGGAGAGTGTTCCAGGAGTATGGGACGGATATTGCCCATGCGCGAGTGTTGGTTGAATGTAAGTTGTGTTTAGGAGGGAGTTGAAGTGGAAACGTATTGGTGAAGCGTGTAGTGGTACTAGTTGGTAATTTAAGTTTGAGTAGGGATGCTAGGTAGTCAGGAGAGTCATGGTGGATTGATTTATGAGCCAGTGATAGAGTTTATATAGGATTCTATGGCGTACAGGTAGCCAGTGGAGTTTAAATAGGAATGGAGATATATGAGTATGGGAGTATTTAGGTATGTTAAATATACACCTAGCTATAGAATTTTGAAGAATTTGGAGTTTAGTAATATACGATGATGGGGTATTGTAAAGAATAAAATTGCAGTAGTCGAATAGAGGTAGGATGTAAGCAGAAGCTATAATAGTAGTGGTGGATATTGATATTGAATGACGAATAAGGTGTAGTGAATGTAGTTGATAGTTTAATATTTTTGTTATGTGGGACAGTTGTCTATACAAATTAAAAGTATTGTCAAATATAACACCAAGATTTTTTACATGGGTTGAGTACATGATGAGCTGTCCATTAATGTTAATTGGAGGGGGAGTTGGTAAAGTTTTACTTCGGAGTGGAAGGTGAGGAAGATAGCCTCGGTTTTAATTGGGTTAAAGACGAGGGAGTTTATTGTGAGCCAGTTATGATTGGTGGTAATAGTAGAGGAAAGGATGTCAGGTGCAAAATTAACGTTTTCTGTACATTTTACATAAAGTTGGATGTTCATGTTAGATATCCATATGCATTTCATTCTATGCATAACCGTCCAAGCGAAAGCCTTTCTGATTTCGAAGTATTTTTCAGAGCTTGCTATTCATGCTCCTAGATATTTGTAATTAGATACTTCTTTAATTGTTTCACCATTTATTATTTTAATGAATGGGTATTGTTGTAGGTTATATCCGATAACTTCTGTTTTTCTAGTGTTTAGCTTAAGCCCTATTTTTCCAGCTTCTATTTCAACTCTATGTAACAGTTCTTGTGCTTGGTATAGTTCTGGATATATCTGTGCTATATCGTCAGCATAGTATGAATCGGTTATAAAGACTGATGGTTCCCTGCTGCATCTTCTCTCTTTTATCTAGTTACTAGACGCATTACGTAGTCTAAAGTTATGATAAATAAGAAGGGTGTTGGAGTGTGTCCTTGTAGCACACCCTTTGGAATTTTTAAGAATTCAGTTTCGTCATCAGATGTTATAATTCTCGCTTTAGTGTAATTATAGAATAGTGCTATTAAATTGATTATGGTAGATGGTATACCATAAGCCGCTCGCATTTCTAGCATTTTTAGGCAATACTATCAAATACCTTAAGTCAACAACAATTAGAAATGCATTTAGATCATGGCTTTTAATTCCTTACATTAATGTTCTCATTGCAATGATGTGTACAATTGTAGATCTACCGGATATGAACTCGTTTTGATTAGGTCTTAATAGAGGGTCAATAGGGGTATACAATAGGTCATATATGGGTGAATGCGATCTAATAGCTTCTTCATTATTATTTGTAAGATGACTGCATATAATGCAATTCCTATATAGTTACCAACTTCTTCTAAGTTTCCTGGATAAGATTTTTATAAGATTTTGGAATAGGAACTATATCACATTTAACCATTGAGCTATTTTTTTACTTTGTATTATCATTAGATTTGCCAATTCTAGTAATATGTCATCAAGATGAGTATATTTAAAATTTTCTGAAGGTATTCCATCAGGACCAGTTTCTTTACCATCGATAAGATTATTATTTATCTATTTTATTCGCTATTCGTAAAAGGTCCAACGGATATATCAAGGGTTTCAGGGTTGATAACTTGTATTTCAGTATTTTATATTTCATATTTTTCACCTAGGAGTTTCTAAAAGTATTCATACCATAATATTAATCGGTCTTCCTCATTTCTTTCTTTGATAATACACCTTTTCGATAGTTTCCGACCAGTAATCTTATTAATTAATGTCCAACTGGCTGCATGTTTGGATAGCTTATTTGCCTGCTCAATCTTTATCGAGTTCTTCAGATTCAATAATATCATATTATGATTGGAGTTTCTGTTTTGCATGTTTAAGAGTATCTTGGTTACCAACTGTAGGTGTTTTTGAATAAATACTGAAAGCCACGTTAACTTTATCTCTGGCAACAATGATTATTGTATCTTCTGATATTATCTTTATTTTTAGATTTTCTTTCTTTGGAATTAGTAGGTTTGATGTTTCTTCATTAGCTTTTAAAAGTTGTCGTACAGAGATGTTGCTCTCCCGTCACAGTCTTTGTTTTTGTTTAATATTTCAAATCTGCTTCGAGTCATAATGTAATATTCATTACTTATATTTTTATTTTCAAGAGTAGATCAGTCATATGTCATTCTTTTTGTTCGCTTTTTATTTGACCTTAAACTTAGTTTCATCTTTACAGTAATTATCCGGTTGTCAGATCCAATGCTACTGAAGGAATTTCTAATGCTACTGTTGCTTCACAGATTTTCACACTGTTCATCCATTTTTCCCGTATCATTATATAATCCACTTGGATTTGTATTCCTCCAGTAGGAATCTAAGGGAAGGTCCACAACTTAACCTTTCTTTTTTGGATGTGGGTATTCGTTGTTATCATATCTGTTTCCTCTGCATAATCGATAGCGAGTTTTCCATTGGTATATTTTTCCATTTGTAGATTGGTGAAATGTGAATTTATTGTCAGTATCATGGCTACCAATGTAAGAATTAAAATCTATAATTATTAGTAGTACGTTGTGTTTCGGGATAGTATCAGTAGCTTGTGTAAGTTGACAGTAGTGCTCTGCCGCATAGTTTCTACATTCGCATGGGGAATTTTTAATTATTATTGTTATCATTGGTTTTCCATTGAAATTGACTATAAATATATGTTCGTTCCATTTTTTAATTTCAGATATGACATTTTCTTAAGATATATCTACCATAATTCCTATACCTCCGATGGAAGCATTATTTGAGTTGCACCATTCTGAGCTAGTAATCAGAGTTAGATTACCAATGTTTTCGTACCGAATTTTATCTACATGATATATATTATGATAAACTATGCCAAGTATGTTAATGTTGTTTATTCTCATATTATTTCTGAGTTATTATTGTTTTGATTTTAAACGGATTGTTCTAACATTCATAACGGATATATTTACTATTTTTCTGCATTTTAATAATTTGTTGTTAGCCCTCATGTATTTGTTGTCGAGTCCTTTCGGGTTTGAAGATATACCGTCATTTTGGATTTCGTTTTGATCCACATATACAGTCTGAAGCTTGTTGGTGTTGTATGCAGGGGCTTTAACCCAGGAGCTCTTTGTTGTAATTGTCATAATTGGGTTGTATTTGCTGATATACCAACATTGATCGTAACTCATAATATCGATTACTTCTATTTAGTCAGCCATCTCATCCCTAATCTTTGTAATATGTTTGAAGCTTCTAGAGATTTTTAATCCCCGTTACCATAGCTCAAGGAATCATTGATGTGCTTAAGCCTTTCTACCACGTTAAGGCGGAAGCATTAGAAATAATATTGTTATGAAAATAAAATATATATTATTTCACGATTTATAATTTTATATAATGTTATTCGATACATAATTATTAATATTATCGTTATATTATCAGAATTTCGACTCAATTTAATTTTTACTTTATATAAGTTAAATTGAAACTACTACCAATCTTCTTTCAAAGTATATATGAAACGTATTCGTTAATTATTTGTAATCGGAGGTTTCAACATCATATGATATATATGATAGCATTTATTTATCTTTAACAAATTAAATATAAAACAATAATATATATTATTAATAATATCTATATCATTTCAATATTTATTAATTTAGTTAAATGTATTAAATTACGGTTAATGTTCGTTAAATAGGTAGAATACACAGTTAAAAAATACGATTCCTATTTACGTTTTTATTGTTTCTGAGTGTCTTAATGAGAATCAGTTTTAAATCGATTCCTAAAATTCATGTTTATTAATCGGTTTATTTGAAATCGATTCCTAAACTATTACTATAAGAATAGGTTTATTTGAAATCGATTCCAAAACTATTACTATAGGAATCGGTTTAACTTACTTTGTTGATGTAAGGTGAACATAAGTTTAGATGTAAAATATTATATTAAAATAAATATTTGTATCGTAGAAAAGTATTAACCATTATATTGTATTATATAATTTCATTTAAGTTAGATTTAAAACTTAAATTCAATAATAATAACATTATAATATTTAATATAATATTCAATTGCCATATATTCAATATTGAGAAATTACTTCAACATGATTTCCAATTGTATTAACAATATAGTTATGATTAAAATTGTAGTTCAATGTGTCACTTGAAGGAGATTATGATAATTTAGAAAAATACATAGGATTACTTAAATAATTTTAGTTTTAAAAATAATATTTTATTAAATGCAGTAGGCTAATATATTAACTTAAATATAAAATTAAGATAATAATTAATAATTAATTTGTAATAATAAATAAAAATTAAATCAATATATTAAAATAATTAAAAGGTATAGGGGAAAGTCTCCAATTACCGACCCCTAAATGATTAATTGTAATAACTTATTCAATATTAAATATATTTATTTAAAATTTTGTAATTTGAGTAATATTATGGCAATGAATAATATGGCTATTTTAAATTTTTGATATAATTATATTTACAAGAATAAACAGGTGGGTCGGTAATCGGATACATGTGCCTAATACCGACCCCTACCCCTATTACCGACCCCCTAAAATAATCGTGGTATAAATAATTGTAGTATTATAATATCCAATAAAAATAGTAGATATACATAAATATAATTAATTATAATATGACGTAATTTATTTTGTATTGAATTTATGTTTTAATAGTAATATTAATTTAAATTTAAACTTTATAGTAATTATATTAAAATATTGTATATTATTATTTAATATTTATTTATTAATCAATATGTATATAAATAACTGGTATCATGAATCATAAATCTATGTCAATGATACACAAACAAGTTATAACATAATTTAAAGTAAAATATGGATCTATTTTTATTGGATATTATAAATCACATGGGGTCGGTATTAAGGTAATTGAGGGGGTCGGTAATAGGAAAAGCATATGGGTTGCTATAATTAATATATATTGGTTAATAGTTATTCAAATTAAATTATTTTTATAATAGTTATAAACATGTTATTGATCTACAATAGTATGTACAACATTACGTTTTCTTTTAATTAATAAAGTACTTACAATGATTTAAAAAAAGTTATTATTCAAATATTTAAAAAGTAAAAACAGAATATTACATTTTATCAAATAACAATTGTAGGATTAAATATTTTTTTTAAACAAAATACTTATTAATATTTATTATTAAATTACTAACAGTATATGTATATATATAATTTTTTGATAACTCTTAAATTTACTGATATACGAGAGGGTGTCGGTATTAGGAGGGGTCGGTAATCGGGGACTTCCCCCTAATATTTTATTCTCTCTATATTACAAAAATAATATACCTATAACTTAGGCAATACTTAGAACTTAAGTTATTGATTACTTAAATTTAGTTTTTCAAAATCAATTCTCAATTCGTTTAGAAATATTCTTTAAAAACCATTTATCAATAATTCGTTTAGGAATCGTTTTAAAAACTAGTTTTGGAATCGATAATAATGGTAGGAATCGTTTTATATGTTTTCCAATTTTAATCAGCTACCTATACAAAAATCGTCGTAGGAATCGGATTTTTTTAACTGTGTAGTTAATTAAAATCTAATGTGTATTAATTTAAATATAGCCAGTTTTGGATATTATGAACCCCAGACAATAAATATAATGGTCTCAATAGTAATTTAAAAACATATTTGTTTGTACATATATGCAGGGGAAAGTAACCTATGTTAGCTAATTAGCTAATACGTACACTTTAACAATAAATGTTCTTAACATTTTATGACTCAATATTTGTATTCAAAAATTACAATATATTAATATTATATGATTATAGATATTATTGTGATTTAAAAATGTTATTTAATCATTTTTATTCAATATATAACGTGGGTGTCCGTATTCGGTACTCATGACCGAATACGGACACCCTATATACCACTAGATAAACTATATATTATTGATGAACCAATCCATAAATTACAATTACATTATTTATAATTAATTTTATGAATAATTTAATATAATTTAATTAGTAATTAATTTATTAATTTTTATTATTTTATTAATTAATAATAAAAGTTAAATATCTTCTTAAGTATTTTTAGATTTAGCTTCATTGGTGGTATTAATATTATAACGTACATGATTTTTATGAATATTAGGATAGTTCACACGCTGCGCGCTGATTGGTTATAGGGTATCCGTATTAGGAATTTATATGACCTCTATATATATTCTTATAACTTAATTAATTTTTCATAACAAATATAGCAATTATATATAATGTTTAGAATGCTTTATTTTGTAATACTATATTGTAATGTTTTATATCGATACATTTGTATATTCTTGAGAAGGTTTAACGGGTTTTAAAGGTTCAACTTTTTGTTCATAAATTTAAAAACGTAATAAAATAATAAATTTATTGGATATATCTGCATTATTTTAAATTATTAAAAAAACGTAAAATTATATGTATAATTATAATATATAGTTATAACTATAGTTATAACTATGAATATTTTATTCATGAAACATTTTTTTGTAGGTTTTATGGTTTCTGAAATACCGAGTGTCCGTATTCGGTTACTTTCCCATATAGGGCAATTCAAATACTAACTAACATATATATATATATATATATATATATATATATATTAAATCATTGTAATGTAATATGTTATAAATTAATTAATTAAAATAAGTGATGATATAATTATAATTAAATATTTATATAAGAGATTTTCTCTCAGAAAAACGACTAATAATGTGTTAAAATAATTATCATTAAGTAGCTTGATTTTGAAAATAATATTGACAGACTTGAAAGTTGTTATTATGTAGATACTTTATTAAATAATTGTGTATCATGGTAAACTGTTTAAGTTTCAATAAAGTCTGTCTCCATAACAATTAGTTGCCATTAACAATTAAATGCAAGTATATTCGACACAATAATTAGTACTCCAGATAGGATAAGATATGTATAGATATAACATTTTGAAAATAGCTTTAGAATTTTATTTATATATAAAATAAAATGGGTTTTATAATTTTACGGTTTTACTTTCATCAATATACAAAATAAAATAAAGTAATATTCTACTAAATATGTATATATCATAAGAATAAATTATACGTATATAGTATATTTACCATGCATGGTATTAATAATAATTATCATGATAATAATAAATAAAAATAAAAATTTGTAATACTATTTTTTATAATATATTAAATTATAATTTAAAAAAAAATCTAAAAAAGGAGACTTGAACCACTACAATGGGAAGAGTTGATCCATTATTTGTAATATTGCTGTAACAATATATTGCAAATATTTACATTATATACAATTATTGAATCATTGATATATATAATGTCATTTGTCACATGAATTATGTGTATTTATGACGTAAATGTAAATTGTATTGTTCAACGATTATTATCTGGAAAACTTTGGATATATCCTACATATCCATATTCTACAACTTTTCCCGATTTCCCCCCCCTTAAGACGGTCCTGTATACGCCATATTAGATACATAAAGGTGGTGCATTAATATTAATTTATATAAATATGAGTTATTAAAAATAATATTAGTAATATATTACGAGACAGTGAACTATCTTTTAATATGAATTCACTACTTATGTATATAAAATACTTACATAAAGTCTACTACTGTATTATTGTAATATATTATGACTTCCATTATTAATTTATTCATTATATTTAATAGTTTAATAGATAAAATATATAACGGTTATATACATATAGGGGAAATTAACCGAATACGGACACTCTCGGTATCTCAGAAACCATAAATCCTACAAAAAAAATGTTAATGAATAAAATATGTATAATAATATAAATAGTCTAAATAAGTATTTTTAATTTTTTAATTATTCAAAATAGGTCTGATATATCCAATAAACTTATTTTTTTATTACGTTTTAAAATTTATGAAAAAATATCTAAACTTAAAAGATTCTCAAGAATATACAAATGTATTACTATAAAATATAACAATATATTATTAAAAACTAAAGCAGTCTATACATTATATACATAATTGTTATATTTGTCATCACATATTAATTAAGTTATAAGCACATATCTATATGTCATATACATCCCTAATACGGACAGTGTCCGTCTAATACTCTATATATATATTAATACTGACAGTGTCCTTCGGACACCCTATCATCGCACATCGTGTGAACTATTCTGATATTCTTAAAAATCGCGTGCGCTATAGCGCTATAGCTATATATAATATTAATATTACGGGTATATACGACCAATGAAGCTAAATTTCAAAAATGTATTATTTAGATACTTAACTTTTATTATTAATTAATAAAATAATAAAAATAAATTAATTAATTACTAATTAAATTATATTAAATTATTCATACAATTAAGTATACATAATGTAATTGTAATTAATCTGATTGGTTCATAAATAATATATAGTTTATCTAATGGTATATATATATATGGTATATGTCCGTATTATAACACAGGATGTCCGTATTCGGACATAGGTACATAATACGTGCACCCTCGTTATATATTGAATTAAAAGATTAAATAAAATTTTAAAATAACAATAATATCTATAATCATATAATATTAATATATTGTAATTTTTGAATAAAAATAGTGAGTCATAAAATGTTAAGACCATGTATGGTTAAAGTGTCCGTATTAGGTTACTTTCCCCATATACATATAATAAATAATAATACATGATAATACTTTATTTGAAGACATGTAAATGTTCTGTTTTATTTTCTTCTTTATATTATATGTGTGTAATTGTTCCTCCTATATGATTTTATAAATGCTTCAAAATAATATTATCAACGTTAAAATTCCCATATTACTAAATTAAATTATTTAAATGAATACGCATATATTAATTATCATACTAATTATTTCAGAAAACCAATATGACTATTGAAACAAGTAATTTACTGGAATCGATGAAGAACCAATCATATAATATGAAATTAGAAAATAGCGATAAGGAATACGAGCGTATAAATACAAATGATACAAATAGGATAACAATACATGAACATGATCATTATCAGTTTGTACAATCAATACAAAAATTGATACAGGAATCACCTATTGATATACGAAATATTACTAACAAAATTGAAGAAATGAATTTGGAAGAAATTAACGAAATTGATCCAATCATAGACAATATTAATACTTTAAATATAAATGATGAACATATAAATAAATATATATTGCCGGTATATTTACAAGATATATTGAGTAAAGAAAATGATACAACGAGTGACAGCGATATGGAGGCCGAAGTGCAACTGGGGGCAATCGTGGAACCATATATAGTACCCGAATACCTTAAGAATCTTATCGATGAATCGGATTTGAAATTCAAAAAGTACTTTCCGGATTTTAAATTTAATATTTCGAATAGTGAATCAGAAAACGAGGATGAATCTGAGTTACCTATACAAATAATTGGAGATGTTGTTGATATACAAGTGGATAATATGTCAAATATTTAGAAATAAAATAAAATATAATTATTAATTACATTCTATTTTTTTATTATAAAGTTTAATTAATTGTTAAAAAATAAATAATTATTTATATAATATTTTATTTAACATAGGTTATATTAAACATGTGTTAAACTCACTTAAGTGGAATTCGGAATTCGGAATTCGGAATACCACACATACACCCATGCACATATATACATAATCACATGTAGGGAAAAGTAACTGAATGCGGACAGTACCATAATACGGACACTCTCAGTATCTCAGAAACCATAAATCCTACAAAAAATGTTTAATGAATAAAATATTCATAATTATATAAATAGTCAAAAGAAGTATTTTTAATTTTTTAAATTATTTAAAATAGTGCTGATACATCTAATAAACTGCTTTTTTTATTATGTTTTAAAATTTATGAAAACAAATTTCATTTTAAAACCTTCTCAATAATAACACATGTATCGATATAAAATAACAATATATTATTAAAAACTAAATATTCTAAACATTATATACATAATTTCTATATTTATTATAAAATATTAATTAAGCTATAAGCATATTTCTAGAGGTCATATAAATCCCTAATACGGAAACCCTATAACCAATCAGCGCGCAGCGTGTGAACTATTCTAATATTTATAAAAATCATGTGCGTTATAATATTAATACCACCAATGAAGCTAAACCTAAAAATGATATTATTTAGATACTTAACTTTATTATGAATAATAAAATAATAAAAATTAATAAATTAAATACTAATTAAATTATATTAAATTATTCATAACATTAATTATAAATAATGTAATTGTAATTTATCTGATTGGTTCATCAATAATATATAGTTTATCTAGTGGTATATATATACATTATAGGGTGTTCGTATTAGGATATGGGTATAGTTGAAATTTAATATAATTGAATTGAATTGAATTGTTTATTATAATGAAATTTAATATAACCTATTATGTAATATTATGTATAATATACGGTATAATTATATGTGGTAATTAACTCGTGTTTACCCTATAGGATATATTGTTGTCGCCCTAATCACAACATTACGCAATAATATATTAATCTATTAATCAGTTACAATTACCCCATATACGGGTTAATTGTAAATCTAGATTTTTAAATAACATCTTTTTTAAAAATCTTATTATAAAATAGTTATAAATTATACCAAATAAAATATAAATACGAAACAACTATAGGCTACTCTTATGTTGTATGTACACTAACCACTACAATGAGATACTTATAACTATAATTTAGTATATTGATCATATAGGGGAAAGTATCTTATTAACGACCCCCTCCAAATACCGACCCCCTATTGTATCTCAGTAACTATAAGAGATATCAACAAATTATATATAAATGAACTTTTAGTAATTTAATGGTAAATATGAATAAGTATTTTGTTTTAAAAAAATATTCAATTCTACAATTGTTATTTGATAAAATGTAATATTATTGTTTTACTTTTCAAATATTTGAATAATACCTTTTTTTTAAATCATTGTAAATAATTTATTAATTAAAATACAACTTAATACTGTGAAAAGTATTGTAGATCAATACAATTTTTATAAAATTGATCAAAATATTATAATTAGAATAATTATTTACCTAAGATATCTTAATCATAGCAAACCATACTACTTTCTTATTACCTTGTGTTACCTTGTACCGTCGAGTCGTAACCGACCCCTGGCGACGTCCATGACAGTTCCTCTCCATATCACTCTATTTCTGGCTTCTGCTAGTATCTTCATGATGTTGTCGTTGGCTATATAATTCTGCACATTGTTCAGCCACATTATGTGTGGCCTATCCCTTCGCCGTTGACCATCCATCTTTCCTAGCATCAGCTGTAGCTCCATCGAGTCCGCTCTCACCACGTGTCCGAAGTATGATAAGGCAAGTTTGACAATTTCTGCCTCTAGCGTTTTTTTGGGTTTTATGCTGGCAATGGTTTCTATATTTTTCTTCCTATCTATATAGGTCACTCCAAGCAGATTTCTCCAACACCACATTTCGAAAGCATCGATTTTTGCTCTTTCCTTCTTCTTTAGAGTCCAGGTTTCTGCACAGGTCTCTCCATACTCTGTCCTTATAGTCGCTTCCTGATTTGTATATAAGTTACTAAGCATGACAATCAAATGTTCAGGTACTCCCATACATTTGAGAGTGTTCCATAATCGTTGATGGTCTACACAGTCAAATGCCTTCTTGTAGTCAATAAAAAACATGAATAGTTCTCTTTGATTATCCCTAGCTCTTTCCATCAGCCATCTCAGGTTTGATATGTGGTCTCTAGTTCCTCTACCTCTTCGGAACCCGGCTTGTTCGATCGGTAGTTCAGGGATAAGGAAGGCCTCCAGTCTTTTTTGTAGAACTCTCAGAAGTATTTTGCTAGCATGTGAGATTAAGGCAATAGTTCGATAATTCCCACATTCTTTTTTATCTCCTTCTTGTAAATAGGGACATATATGGACTTCTTCCAATCATTTGGCCATGTCTTAATTTTCCATATGCTATTGCATAGATTTGTCATGACTATAATTGCCTCATCTCCTCCTGCTTTTAGAAACTCTATCGGTATTCCATCACAACCTGGGGCTTTTCTGTTAGATATGTGCTGTATTGCTTCATTTACTTCTATCTCTAATACATCAGGTTCATCTTCATATAAATGTACATTAAAATTATCATTCATATTAATATCTCTTCTATATAGATTTTCAGTATATTGATGCCATCTCTTTTTTATTTCCTTTTCTTCAGAAACCACTTTTCCATTACTTAATTTCATAGCACAACCTCTTGAGCTTCGTGAGCCAGTCATCTCTTTTATTTCTTTGAATAAGTCTCTAGTCTTACCTATTTTATTTAACTCTTCAATTTTTCTGCATTTTTCTCTGATACTTTGCTCTTTATCTTGTCTTGCTTTCTTCTGAAATGCTTCGTTAAGCTTTCGATATTCTTCATACTTTCCTTTTCTACGCATATCCTTTCGTTCTTTGGCAATTTTTAGAGCTTCTTCCGAAATCCACTTTGAGACTTTCTTCCTTTTGACTTTCGGGACCTTTTTATTTTCTGTCTCTATTAGAATAGTCCGAATATCAATCCATAGTTCTTCTGGTGTTCTGTCTTCTATTTGCAGTGCGTTAAACCTGTTTTTTATTTCTACACTGTAGTCAAGTCCGATTTTTCCACATCGTATATTTGAGTTTGCATTGATCGTTTTATTCTCTTGAGCTTGACTTTAATATCGGCTATGAGCAGATTATGGTCAGTACCACAATCTGCTCCCGGTAGAGTTGTGACTCGTTTTATGCTACTTTTCCATCTCGATTTGCATAATATGTAATCAATTTGATTTCTGGTAGAGTTGTCAGGTGATATCCATGTGTATAGCCTTCGTGGGTGTAACTTAAAGAATGTATTCATTATTCTGAGATCGTTTCTACTACAGAATTCTACAAGTTGATCCCCTCTTTCATTCCTCTTGCCCAAACCAAAGTTACCAGTGATATCAATTGATAATTCCTTCCCAACATTGGCGTTCCAGTCACCTATGATATACATAATATCGCCATTAGGTATCTGGTCCAATACAGATTGTACTTTATCATAAAATGCATCACTGTCTTCTTCTTCTGCGCTGGATGTTGGGGCATATATTTGTACTACTGTTATGTTTATCGGCTTGCACTGTATTCACGACCCCTTAAATTACCTTAATACTGACACCATGTTATTTATAATATAAAAACAAAAGAGATCAAAGTTTACATTAATATTGTTATATATATATAACATATTGTATATATATATATATATATATATAGATATATATATATATATATATATATATATATAATTAGATTATACATATTTATTTCTATATTATCAGTTATTCCATAGTATATCCAACAATATAAATGAAGATCACTATAAATTTACCATAAAAATAATTATTTAATTTGAACTTTATTTTCTCATGCATACCAACTTTAAAAACCCCGAGGCTTTTTTTCCCTTTATTAAATTGTATTCAAATCTTCACCATTATAAAGATATATAATTTTATATATATATATATATATATATATATGAAATAGTGGTACTTTTTTAGTTTAGTCATAATGAAAATATATAATACAAATAATTTAACATAAAAAGTTAAAAAATAATAAGTTTTATAAAACATAAAATATTTTATAATTGGTAATTGAAATAAAAAAAGTACTACTATTTTCATAAATAATAGCATAAAGTCTATACAATTATAATAAAAATTAAATGTATAACTATATTGTATAAAAAGCCTTCGGGTTTTTAAAACACGTACCAATTCCCTATCTTTAGCATAAAGTCTATACAATTATAATAAAAATTAAATGTATAACTATATTGTATAAAAAGCCTTCGGGTTTTTAAAACACGTACCAATTCCCTATCTCTAACATGTTAGAATATATTTATAAACCGAACGGCGCTAGTCCCCTTGCTGCGATTAACGTGATGCATATATCGTAGAATCTAAGCTTTTCAAACATATATACTCTATAGAGCTAGAGTTAATAGAGTGGTAATACATAAGCCTGGCAGCGTAAGCCAGTGCGGGGAGAGGAAATAAAATGTATCCATCTTGTTCAGACAAAATATTCAAATATAATTCAAACATTATATTAATTTATTTATTATTATTTTACAGACAATATTTATAAATATATATTTATATATATATAGGGGAAAGTAACCTAATACGAACACTTTAACAATAAATGGTCTTAACATTTTATGACTCAATATTTTTATTCAAAAATTACAATATATGGTTATAGATATTATTGTGATTTTAAAATGTTATTTAATCTATTTATTCAATAGATAACTGGGGTGTCCGTATTCAGTACCCATGTCGAAACTCTGTATTATAATACGGATACCCTATATACCACAATACAAACTATATATTATTGATGAACCAGTCAGATAAATTACAATTACATTATTTATAACTAATGTTATGAATAATTTAGTATAATTTAATTAGTAATTTGTATTATTTTATTAATTAATAATACAAGTGGGGTCGGTATTATAATATAATGCCTATAGGCACATGTATCCAATTACCGACCCCCTGTTTATTCTTGTCAATATAATGATATCAAAAATATAAAATAGCAATATTATTTACTATCATAATATTACGCTACTTACATACAATTTCAAATAAATATATTGAATATTGAATAAGTTATTACAAATAGTCATTTAAGGTTCTATAATAGGGGACTTTTCCCTACATATGAGGTTATATGTTAACTCTTATATCAATATAATATTGGAACGTAGGAGCGTCGTATATGAACTACTACAAACCAAGTACCTATAGGTATGCTCTATAATCACTTATATTATACTAAATATCTCTATGTATACACAGATATAAAACACTATATAGCTGTTATATGATGTCAATCACTTATGGTAAAATAATAACAATAACATCAGCAATATCAAATTTATTGAGTAAATATTTGCTCGAGCTATTATAATAATATATCTAAAAGAATACAGCAATATAATAACATTAAATACTTATAAAATATCATACACTATTTTAAAGTATAATATATAAATAATAACTACATTGCAAATTATTAAACTCAATGTATACCAACTATCAAAAACAAATTAATACGTAAATTTCTAAATTATAAATACACAACTTCTAAATATTAAACATAATATATATATATATATATATATATATATATATATATATTGAGTATACTATATAATATATAGATCTGTAATGACTTTCCGAGTTTAAGATTACCTCTGCAAGAAACCTCGCGTAGTTAGGGAGTTTCTATATATAGAGAATTGAATATATGTTATAATTCGTCATTGATTAACATCTAAAAGTTATATCCTGAAGGTATTAATATAATACTATTAACACAAATATACATATTAATATATATATATATATATATATATATATATATATATATATATATATATATATATATATATATACACGTATATTAACATAATAAATCATCAGAGTTATTTAGCTAAATTAGAGATTTCAATAAAACGCAAGAACGTAGCTATATCAACATTATATATCGGTGTACGTGCGTGCGTTCGTGCGCATACACGTACGCGTGTGTACGCGCGCATTTCTCTAACCCAGCACATTGGTGGTATAACGTTGTTGTCGACCTATTGTTCTATTGTTATGCAATCGGGTCACTGAATAGAAGAACTCGTTTTTTAGTGGCCATACTACATTAACTATATACCGGATAAAGAACGCCGTGCAAGCGCGAGTGAGAGTTATCGAACTGCAGATCTTAGACTACCACCACCCCTACCGCCACACCTACCGTCACCACCGCCACCACCACCACCCCTACCTCTACTATTACTACTACCGCTGTTGCTAATATAGTGAATACTATTAACACAAATAGAGCGACAAAAACGCTATTACTGGTTTCGATTAACGCATTATACGGTATTCGCTGTAGCGAGAGTATCGTGTTATAATTCGCCTATCAGGCCGTTATTCTGTATACGTGGATTATCGTTGACTGCGGATTCATACCTTTATTACGTAACCTGGCCAGATATCCGATTACGTAACTTCGCTCTTACTATCTAGCTAGACTTAGCTCTGGTCTGAGGCTATCAGCCGGTACGACCCGACACCGGCAAACACTGCGCTACTTACACGACTGTAGCGGCTAAATGACGCAATTAATACGACATGATTCGTTGGATTGGAGTGACCTAGACGAAGGTGAAGGTCATACCGAATGGGAAGACGACTCCGAAGATGACATGGACGTTCGGGATATTGACGAATGGGCGTCCGGCTTCGTCGCGAACATAACGGTAGGACACAACTTTACTTTAGTGCGCATGTCCAGCGCTAAAGTAGCAGATATGTCATTATATATCATTAGCGCGATTTGACGGCTTTAACTAAATGCATTTAAACACTGTATACATATATGAAGGCCGTGATAAATGCTATATCGAGTGTAATAATTCACACATATACATCTATAGATGTGATTATAAATGAACACGTGCATTTAACCTATATATATATATTAATTCTATAAATACTCTGATTTTGTCACCAGAGCACTCATCCATCTGAAAAGTCAACAATATATATATATATATATATATATATATATATATATGTCTGCATGTGTTAATATATGATTCGTAGACTTATCATTCGATATAGTAATAGTAGGTGTGTAATTCTACACGAAATAAACTGATAATATATCACTAAGCGATGAAAAACTGCCCCACTAAAGGGAATAGCTCGGTGTTAGCGATTTAGTAGAGCTCTATAAATAGACTACTACTACATGTGACGTGTTGTGTGTGTTGTGTGTGGTGTGCGGTGTGTGCGGTGTGTGTTTATTTCAAAGGAATTAGGGCTTATCTGCAACCTGGCGCAAGCTATCGCTACACATTGTTTATGCTGACTCCCATTATATAATATGTTTAGTATGGCAAGAATGCTTTACAAAACGTGTACAATGTATTATCTATTTTGTTTGTCCTACCGTCGTATGCATTATATCAAATACGTACATTTTGGTTTCATACATGTATGTTCTGTATAATATAGCGTATAGAATACATATACAATACAATATATCTATATATCAATATATCGATAGATAACACCTAGTACTCACATAACGAATACCTTGTAACACATATATTGATTAATCACACGGTATACCACTAATATAATATGTATAACATACTATAAAGTGTACAATTATGTACATATTATGTAAGAGTAATTAATATATTCATATATTATTTATATAAATATTTTGGAATATATTATTGAATTTCAAATAAAACCTACATATTTTATATTTAAATACATTAATATATGCGCATGTTAAAGCAATAAGTAGACTAAGCTAACTTATTTATAATTTTGTATTTATTGTAAATTATATTTCATAAATATGTCGGTACATAGGTCAATTGAGTAAACGATATCTTATTTACTGAATCTATTATGTATTACGAATAATATTACGTACACCACATATTATAATAATTAATTAATAAAAACTCGAATTTAAAATAGATTATGTTTATAATGTAGTAAATAATATACATGGTTTTAAAAGGCTAGATAGGTTATTATGATATACACTTAAAAACTCGTATACACATGTAAGTGTATATTAAGTTATATGTTTAGAAACGTATTCATACGCATAACTATCATGACGTGGAACAGCTATTATATATCTGGCGAATGTATACCATATTTGTATGAAGTGACTTCAAGAATTATAAATATAGTCACAGTATTAGTATACCACTGTTACTACTACTACTACTACTACTACTACTACTACTACTACTACTACTACTACTACTACTACTACTACTACTACTACTACTACTACTACTACTACTACTACTACTACTACTACTACTACTGCTGCTGCTGCTGCTGCTGCTGCTGCTACTACTACTACTGCTACTACTACTACTACTACTACTACTACTACTACTACTACTACTACTACTACTACTATTACTACTACTACTACTACTACTACTACTACTACTACTACTACTACTACTACTACTACTACTACTACTACTACTACTACTACTACTACTACTACTACTACTACTACTACTACTACTACTACTACTACTACTACTACTACTACTACTACTACTACTACTACTACTACTACTACTACTACTACTACTACTACTACTACTACTACTACTACTACTACTACTACTACTACTACTACTACTACTACTACTACTACTACTACTACTACTACTACTACTACTACTACTACTACTACTACTACTACTACTACTACTACTACTACTACTACTACTACTACTACTACTACTACTACTACTACTACTACTACTACTACTACTACTACTACTACTACTACTACTACTACTTCTACTACTACTACTACTACTACTACTACTACTACTACTACTACTACTGCTACTGCTACTGATTATGCTACTGTTATATAGTATATTGTATACTATAGTTACTATAGTATAGTAGTATATTAGGATACTAATATAGTAGTCAGAGTGCTAGTAATGTAGATGTATAACGAATATTATACGAATAGATAGCTGTATATTAAGCCATATTAACATAGTAAATATTACAGTAGATGTAGTATATATATTTAGTATAATTAGATCCTAAATCATAGATCCTACATTATACCAGGGATACACCTCCCTGATTATACTAAGTATAGTATACTGTATAGTGGATATATGCGATAATGAGCCATGTATATAAACTATAGTTTACGTGTATATTTACGTGAGTCTCTATGGTTATATGTAACCTATGCATGGTCCATCGTTATATTGTATTACTGTAATTACACAATAGAACTATAGTATAGTGGATAATATTATAGTAGGCGGTAATGGGGTATTCTCTATTCTCTCGGAACATAGCCCTATAGAGTTTAATATATTAACATAATGTAATTAACAATAGGGTATAGGGTAAACAGGTAAGTCGCTCGTCACATCCACGTATGCGCAAGGACATGCCCTTGATATGCGTGTGTGTATATGTGTGTGTGTATATATGTGTGTGTGTGTGTTTGTGTGTGTAATACCGTATAGTATGCTTGTGTATGGCGCCTGTATGATAAGGGTATTTGTTTACCCTCGTAAGTATCGCATTGAATATAACTTTCAAGCGATGTCCTTCACAATAGGTTACTTTTGATTACGCGCAAATCTTAATAATCGATAACGCGATACTGCAGTACCGCACACTATAGTCATGGCTATATTATGTATCCTATAGTAATATAGTATACCACTCTAATATGTCGTAGGTACAATACGGGATATCGGAGATAGTAAGGGGGCGAGTAAATGGGGTAAACAGTAGTTTCGATTACTATAGTAGTTTATAGTACTACGGTATTCTTACTATAGCAGTTACTATAGCGCGGCTGTATTGTGTGTATATGTGTAAATCTATTATCGGTGTGTAGCTACGTTATGTACTTCATTGTTATTATTGTTATCTGCCAATCAGATAACGCTACGTTCTAGTCACGTGGTAGTTGTGAATGTAATACGCCGTACACACACACTACATTGAATGTGTGGTACCATTAATGTCACATACCTTATAGTCTATGTAGAACGCGTTATTCACATGTAAGTAAAGCGTTTAAAATGTCATTAGTACGTGTACATTAGCTGTCCAAATATGTGTACTAATCAAGTGAAGCCACACACAAACCCACACACAAACCCACACACAAACCCACACACACACATATACATCGTACTATAGCATAGTGAATGTATTACCGTTGTCTAGTCGTCGGTCAATAGTATTTATAGATAGGCATGTGTCGGTGTTCAGGGAATTCACGACCTCCTCATCATAAAAACTGTCTACTACTAGCTAGCTAAGCGGTTGTGGTTGTTATAGTGGTAGTGGTAGTGGTATTAGAAGTAGTAGTGGTAGTGGTGTTGGTAGTTGTTGTGGTAGTGGTAGTGTTAGTATTAGTGGAGATGGAGGTGGATGCCATAGTAAGATATAATGAATGAAGTGGTCAGGGCCGGCTTAAGCATACTTTGGGCCCCGGGCAAAAAAAACACATGGGCCCCATAATAATTTTTATAACATATTAATAGGGTCATTCTAGCAATAACTAATATGTTTATAACTATTAAATTTATATATATATATATATATATATATATATATATAAATGATATAGGTTATATTATTATTCTATGCATAATACAATTATGTACAAATATTTAAAATCTTTAAATTTTGAGTTTTATAAATGTTAGTTTTTCATATATATTTACATGTTTCGTGTGAAGGATGTACCCTTTAAGATATGTTTATATATAGAGGGGGAACTCATTCACTCCATGGATGGACATATATATTAAGTTGCACCCTTACATTCATTGCAATATAATATTGTATAAGATAATAAATAAATTAATTAGTAAAAAATAAAAATGATATAAGTATAATTAAATATTTATATTACTCGATTTCATCTCTAAAAAATGAGTAGTATGTATTAATTATAAATTTCATTAATTAGCTTTGATTATAAAGATAATGTATCCATACTTACAAATATTTATTATGTCAGAAAATGTCATAGAATATTATTTATAAGTTTAAGTTTCGAGAACCTTAAGCTATTATCTCTCAAGTTTAATTATTTGCCATTAAAATACAAGGAATATTCGGATGAAAATGTCTACATTTGTATATACATCTATCCCACCATATATTGTATATAATAATGTTTGGATAGTCCATTCCTTTGAGGTGTATATCAATACAGTATAATATATATTAAAAAAATGTTATATATCTACTTATCAATTAAGTTGTCAAATATTGGTAGAAAAGAGTTATTTTGAACTTGCATATGATGTATGATGTAAATTCAATATTTAATCAAGTGATATCATTATACTAATTCTTTTGTAATTTGTTTTGTTTGTATACTCAAATAAAATCCTCATACTCATTTATTTTCTCGCCTATGTATTTAATAAGTATATACATATTTTTTATTACTGCTATTATTTTCTCAATTGAACCTAATTGCAATACTTTCATGATCGACTTTATTCTACAAAGTAATTAGCTTCACGTTTTTCATAATATTGAAGTATACAATTCTTGCATTTTACTGAATAAATACATTGACTCTATTAATGTAATTTACGTAAAGTACATATATAATATCATATATATATCGTAGTTATATAACTTATGTAATAATAGGAAGTCCACATTATAATGCACTATAGTTATTATATTATAATAGCATTATAATGCTATAGATTGTGATGACCATATTATATTCGATAATTCTTTTAATACAAAATAGTATATCCTTTCTTTAATCTAGATGTTAAAATATTATATATTTAGGTTTGCTAAATAAACTATATTGATTTGGTATGAAACCAAAAATATTGCTGCAATTGTAGTTGATTCAACGGTATTTTGCCCAACTTTATTTAACAAAGGCGCAGCTCAGGGGGTCCGTATTGCCAATAGACTATGGTGTATTATTAAATATTGCATTTCATTTAATATTCCAGACATATTGCTGAAATTGTCATAATCTTGACCTCTATAATCTTTGATATTTATATTATTATTAAAAAATAATCTAATAAATCATTAGCTAAATATTTACCAGTGTGATAATTAATCTCTAGGTAGGGATTAAATCCTATCCTTTTTCTCCCAATCTCATTTTTACATCAATACATATTAAATAATCATACCTTACTTGGCATATATGATGACGATTTTTAACTGATCTATATGTGATATATCTTGAGTTGAGTCCACTGAAATACTATATACTATATAATATTTTGAATTTTTATTTCTTCAATAATTGATATCTCACCTGTTCTCATTTTAATATCGTCATTGTGGGCGTGTATATGTAAATAGATATACGAGGGTGATGTCAATATAATAATTCATTTGTAAGTATCCTACTAGTTAGCTAATTACAAAAAAAAATCCTTTAGTTTTATATATATAAATAATATCCTTTTCAATAAATATAAATATAATTTATATATGTAAATATTCTAGTAACATTTTTTTTACATAATTTCATTAATAGGTAATTATTTAAAAAAAACTATTAAGCAGAATACTCATATTTGAATTGAACTATATACATATATATATTTATATATACCTATATATATACACTACAAAATATAATAATATATACACTATAACAAGACACATATTTTTGTAATACGCCCGCGTAGATAGTTTATAACTATTTTATTAGCGTATATAACTTTAATAGATTTATCTAGTATCATTAATCTCTTCCCGGTTTATCAATCAAATATTTATCAATTCGTTTCATACTATTTCATCTGATATTCTGATATATGTGAGGTAGTATATGGTGTTCACTATTAGCATGTGCTCCAACATATTCATTTACGTGTTACCATAATATCTTCATGTAAATTTTGAAATTTTTGTAAAATTCACTTTTCTCATATGTCTAAATAACTCATATTTAATTAATTTATTATATTATTTGTATTTGTTTAATTAAAATTAATAGTATATAAGAAAATAGAATGTATAAAAATACTGTTTATAAATATTTTTTTTTTAATAAATAGTAAAAAAATGTTTCTCAAATAATTTATGGGCCCCCAAAATTTTGGGCCCCGGGCAATTGCCCGGTTTGCCCCCCCCTTGAGCCGGCCCTGGAAGTGGTAGTGGAGGTGATATACTACCACAAGTATTGGAGGTGGAAGTGAAGGTGGTAGTGGTAGTGATTGAGGTAGTAGTGGATGCGTTAGTGGTGGTGGTAGTGGTATTAGTAATGTTAGTGGTAGTGGATATGGTAGTGGTAGTAGAGGTTGTGATAGAGGTGGTAGAGGTATTGGTAGTAGTAGTGATAGTGGTAGTGGTAGAGGGAGTGGAAGTGGTAGTATAGGTGGTAATGGAGGTGGTAGTGAATGAGTTGGCAGTGAATATGGCAGTGGTTGTGATAGTGGAGGTGGTAATGGAAGTGATAGTGAGTGAGTTGGAAGTGAAGATGCCATTGAAGGTGATAGTGGAGGTGGTAGTGGTAGTGATAGTTGAGGTGGTAATGGAGGTGTTAGTGAATGAGTTGGCAGTGAAGGTGGTAGCATAGTATGCTAATAAGTTAATGCTCTCGCATTAGCATATGTATACACTTTCATAAAAAAGCGTGACGATCCTCTCTATAGAGTGTGAATCATCGATATAAAACAGTTTCGTTATATCGATGAAGTGAATGCATGCGCATATATAGGCGCATCTGTAAGCGCATCTGTAAGCGCATCTATAGGCGCATCTACGTATACGTTGTGGTACCGTGAGTACTCGTGGTTACGTGTATATGCGACTACGGGTATGTGGCTACGGATGTGGGTGTGTAGCATGACAAGTGGTCAACTGGACATTGTCCAGTGGACAGTTAGTTGATACATTATGTAAATACAGTGGCATTATGTGTCCACTTGTCCAATGCACAATACGCATGCTACAAAAACACACCCCACTCTATAGAGAATGTGTATACTACGTGTTACCTGATTGTGTGTGTGTATACAAATCACGTGTTGGTTACATGTATGTACACATTGTATACACAAATATCGTGTATTGCATAATCTGTAGTGACATAACGGCAGAACATGTGTCTATTACATGTTTCTTTTGTGTGTATTGTGTTTCCCGGTACACGTATTGGAAAAACCCTAAAGTATGAGGTTACGCTCTCGAATATTCACTCTAAAAACCCCCATTGGCGAATATGTTTCTAACATCTAATTGGGTGTTCTATTAAAGGACATGTTGTCCTTTATTTGCCTCCGTCACGTATATCGAGTCTGACATTTTGTAATTCATTTTAGTGGTTTGAAAGCGAGAGTATTTATGTGTTTGTATTTATTTAATTTAAATGATATGATTAATAATCAGTTGTTATGTTATGTTGTTAACAACGAATGAAGAGATTTGTTCACGTAAGAAGAAATGAATAGGAATACCGTAAGGGATTCGAAGCGAATACAAAATAATAATTATAAAAGAAATATTGTTAATAAATATGTAATTACAGTGCAGGCTAGCTTTTATTATATAATTCACACTATAGTGCACTATAGAGAGTACATGTACTCTATAGAGTATTTTATTTATATATATATAATTCGAATATATATATATATATATATATATATATATAATTCGGGCGTCAGCATAGTAAAGATATTGATCTTAATCTGAAGCCCTTTAGAGGAAATAATAACATAAATAATTATATATTTCATACGAAAAAAATGTACAATTTAAAACTTCTAATAAATATTTATTGTTATTATTATTATTATATATAAATTACTGCATAATGTATAGAATATATTTACATTTTATAATATAATATTTTATATATAAAAATATAATTCATTCCACCTATTTTTCACTGAAATCAGTAAAAGCGATTGCTTATCATAGCATCTAATAACATGCTAATAGAGTGTTTGCATAAACGACACCACAATGAATACACACATGAATAGTGAGGTAGAGATATGTTACTGTCGCTTGCATCCGGGTATGAACATGATCAGATGGGCGTGGCTTAAATAAGCTGATAGTAGATATTACGTAACCGTGAAATAAATTATGCATGACTCATAGCAGGTGAATTTCAAATATAGTAATTGTAAATATATATATAAATAATAAACATTGAATTCAGAAACCCGATAGTTCACACACATTCAGATATTTCACTAATTAATCTGAGATACTAAAAGTTGATTTCATAATGGATTATCCTACTACCAGTATTTCCTGTAATAATAACCGGAAATGTTTGCTAGAAAGTGATTTTATAGTAAGTTAACTAAAATTGTAGTGGGATACACCATTACTTTCCGGCAACTTGCCGGAAATATAGTAACTTTAAAGGGAGTATCCACTATAACTTTCTAGAAAATCAATTTCTATAGACACTATATATAGCAAACATTTCCGGACATTATTTCCGGAAATACTGGTAGTGGGATAACCCTCTACGTAAAGAAGAAGGCATTTAAACTATATTATTCATAAATATATAATATTTATATGTGTACCTAGGATATATATATTTTCAAATAGAAATATCTATAATTATATATAAGTAGGTATATATATATACAATACATACACTTGCATACACACATACTCACACACTCAATCACGCACATAGGTACCTATAAATACCTACACCATCGATATAAAACAATTTTATTTACATAGATGACATGTCTGCATACACCTATCTATATAATTCATATTATCAATAAATGGAAATAAAACCTTTATTTATATGGATACTATTAACTATATCTTACCTACGAAATAATCATATACACTACATAGAATTCTGATACACACTTTATAAATCAGCTATATAAATATTAGGACAGATATATTATATTATTTTATAAATAGTATAATCTTTAATATCAACTATAATTATATACATCTATAATTCAACTATAATTATATTCATAAGTTATCACTAATTATATTAGGTTTAAATATGCCCGTGGCTATTAGAGGTATATAAATAGGTTATATATGTGTCTATCGTTTAAATAAATACTGTGGAATGAACTATGTCCTATTTTTTACATGAATTATGAATATTCTGACAATAATGAATTAAGACAATAAGGAAATTATATTCTTCACATGTAACTATCAAGTTGATAGTTAAATATGATAGCACTTACTTTTAAATTATTTAATTAAATATGTCTATATAGTATATATACTATATTATATAGTCTATATATATATATATATATATATTAATATATTACCTAGGTCATTGATACTACTTACTAGGTAGTGCCTAGTATATCATAAATAGCAATGATCTATTATATTTTTATATTTTTTATTACATATTTCTAGGTTTTGTTACGTATTTATTATAATATTGTTTAGAATTATAATTATATATGTATTTATATGTTATCAAGTATCTTATTCTATGTATTTTTTAAAATATAATAATAATAATAATAATAAATATAATAATAATAAATGAATTAGGTTATGCAATAATATTACATGTACTATTATAATATAGTGTCCGTTATATATAGTGTCCTGTTATTCCATCAAAGAGGTTACTTTTTATTGTAATATACAATGTGATAATATTGATAATATAATGTATTTTAGATGAGTATATATCCAGTATAGTATATCTATATATATATATATATATATATATAACTGCCTGTGTGGCTCAGTTGGCTAAGGCGTCATACACACAAGCAGTATCCTATAGGACACGGGTTCGAGCCTCGTCCGGAACATTAATTAATTTTAAAAAAAGGTCTTAAAATATTATTTAGAAGTGATCTTATATAATTGTGTATAAATAAATGATCGGCTCTCTTTAAAACCATGGATACCTTAACATGATAGCGGGTTCGAAGGGATATTAAAGCCATATATGGTTATAAGTGAAAACTTCATCTAAGTTCCTGGATGGGATGAAAGGACTCCATCAAATAAAATAAAAAAATAACAATATAATAGCTTATATTAAATTGAATTGTTTACGTTAGCACCAATATAGCGGATTAACACCGATATACCGCCCTCTTGTGTATAGCAATAACGACAACTAATAAAAACAAAATACAATATAACAACAATTATATTTAAATGAAATTAGATATAAAGATTAAATAAAGCGTATACAAAAAGAAATTAAGAAATGTTAAGAAAATTTTTAGTTTCTTCCTGAAACAATACAAGGATTCGACCTTCCGTAAATCATACGGTAGGACGTTTCATATGCGAGGAACATCGGAGGAGAATGCGCGATTACTAAATCGTTAAATAAAGTATTTCTCTCAAAAAGAATTGCATCCGATGTTAGAATATGCTTCAGTATGCAACGACGTTTTATTCAACGACAGTTGCTTGTGTAGAGATATATATATCAGTCACCATTTATTGCATAATACTATTAATGGTATTCTATAGACATATACATCTATAGATGTTAACATGATATTCTAATGCTATTTATGTAGGATATTTATCAATATGTAAGATTTAATGTTTACTATATTATGTAATATTATATAAATAATCGTTATATTCAATATATATATATAAATATATATATTAGTGTATTAATGGGATTTACATATATATATATATATATATATATATATATATATATATATAGTTGTTCATATTATTATGATAACATAAATATGAATCTATTATTACTATAGAGTTTTGTTATATTATTTAACGTTAATACTTAAAATAAGATAATAATAAACCTACCAGATAATATACTAAATATACATACGCTATACATCTCGTTAAAGCTATAGCTTTTATAACTAATCTTCTATATCCGTGTCGATCGTCTACCTTTCGTAGTAGTTCACATGTCGGTTTCTTTGTTCACTTATTAATATTCGTCATCCAGTTATTCCTCTGTCCTCTTCCTCTAGTACCTTCTATTTGGTCTTTGTAGAACTGTCTTAGTCAAGGTGTCGTTTAGACAAATTCGGCCGACAATATTTTAGATTTATTCTCTTTATAGTGCTAAGGAGAGGTTCATATTTACCGAACTGGTTTAATATATTTAATATTATTTCTCGGACATATTCATTAGTCTTACGTTGGCGATGTATTAGTAGTCTTATATGGGCTTAATCTCGAATGCTTGTATACTTTTTTCCTCTCTTTCCGTTATTGTCCAAGGTTCGGACGGATACGGATCCACAAAACTGCTCTTTAGAGCAGTATTTATAAGATTAATGACGTGTATACAAGTGTATATATACAATTGTATACTTAAGAATATAGGGGAATGTAACCTAATAAAGACACTTTAACAATAAATGGTTTTAACATTTGATGACTCAGTATTTGTATTCAAAAATTACTATATATTAATATTATATGATTATAATTATAGATATTATTGTGATTTTAAAATTGTATTTAATATGTTTATTCGATAGATAACGGGGGTGCCCATATTCGGTACCCATGTCCGAATACGGACACCCTGTGTTATAATACCAATAGATAAACTATATATTATACTATATAGTACATCAATAAT
The DNA here is from genome assembly GCA_964019155.1 of Osedax fenrisi. Lineage (NCBI taxonomy): Eukaryota > Metazoa > Annelida > Polychaeta > Sabellida > Siboglinidae > Osedax > Osedax fenrisi. The sequence continues at coordinate 44,559,176 of OZ025241.1, read as the reverse complement.
TATTGATGAACCAATCAGATAAATTACAACTACATTATTTATAATTAATTTTATGAATAATTTAATATAATTTAATTAGTAATTAATTTATTAATTTTTATTAGTTTATTAATTAATAATACAATTCAAGTATCTAAATAATAACATTTTTAGATGTAGCTTCATTGGTGGTATTAATATTATAACGCACGCGATTTTTATGATAATCTGTATAGTTCACACGCTGTGCGCTAATTGGTTATAGGGGAAAGTCCCCGATTACCGACCCCTAAATGATTATTTGTAATAACTTATTCAATATTAAATATATTTATTTGAAATTTTGTAATTAGGGTAATATTATGGCAATGGATAATATGGCTATTTTAAATTTTTGATATAACTATATTTACAAGAATAAACAGGGGGGTCGGTAATCGGATACATTTACCTAATACCGACCCCCTTCTCCTATTACCGACCCCCTAAATTATCGTGATATAAATAATTGTAATATTATAATATCCAATAAAAATAGTAGATATACATAAATATAATTAATTATAACATTCACGCAATTTATTTTGTATTGAATTTATGTTTTAATAGTAATATTAAATTTAAATTTAAACTTTATAGTAATTATATTAAAATAGTGTATATTATTATTTAATATTTATTTATTAATCAGTATGTATATAATCAACCTGAATCATGTATCCTAAATCTATATTAATGATACACAAACAACCTACGACATATTTTAAAGTAAAATACGGATCTACTTTGATTGGATATTATAAATCACATGGGGTGGGTATTAGGGTAATTTAGGGGGTCGGTAATAGGAAAATAATATGGGTTGCTATAATTAAGATATCGTGGTTAATAGAAATTCAAATTAAATTATTTTTATAATAGTCATAAACATTTTATTGGTCTACAATATTATGCTCATTATTACATTTTCTTTTAAATAATAAAGTATTTACAATGATTTAAAAAAAGTTATTATTCAAATATTTAAAAAGTAAAAACAGAATATTACATTTTATCAAATAACAATTGTAGGATTAAATATTTTTTTAAACAAAATAATTATTCATATTTATCATTAAATTACTAAAAGTTCGTGTATATATTATTTTTTGATATCTCTTATAGTTACTGAGATACCACAGGGGGTCGGTATTAGGAGGGGGTCGGTAATCGGGGACTTTCCCCTATAGTGTACGTATTAATACATCTAGAGTGTCCGACGGATAATGTCCGTATTTGGGATTTATATGACCTATAGATATATGCTTATAACTTAATTAATATTTGATAACAAATATAGCATGTATGCTTATAATGTTTCAAATACTTCATTTATCAATAATATATTGTTATTTTTTATATTAAATATGTTATTTTCATAAATTTAAAAACGTAATACAAAAATCAATTAATTGGAATAATATTATTATAAATAATAAAAAAATAAAAAATACTTATTTAGACTATTTATATGATTATCAATATTTTATTCATTAACATTTTTTTTAGGATGTATGGTTTCTGAGATACCAAGAGTATCCGTATATGGGCACTGTCCGTATTCGCTTTCTTTCCCCTAGGTTTTATTTGACACGAAAAGTGATATACTTGCTATTCCATATTTTTCTGAGTCTCATCATTTCCGACGTAGCTGTAGCTAATCGAATGCGCAGTTCATTATCTGATGTTCCATCAGATTGTTTGTGTTGCACCGAAATATTTGAAGATGTTTATGTCTCCATACATATTAATGCGTTTTCATTGTTTACCATTGTCTTACTTTTATATTTGCTTATTCCCATCCCATATTATTTGGAGGCTTCGACAATCTATTTGTGAGTACTTGTAATTCAGTATTGCTATCTGCGATAAGATCAATATCGTTGGCAAATATAAGGTAGCCGATTTCTCTGCCACCAACAGATATAGTTGATTTGTGGTTTTGCATGATTTGTTCCAGAAAAATATTGAATAATACAGGAGATAGTAGACAACCCTATAGGGTTACCAACCTATTATTCGGTACTATATGTAATATATTATAGTACTGAATAAATTGATATATACTATATACTATAGTATACAGTATACAGTATATCTTATGGTACCATTTATTGTATATATAATGTTATTAATAAAAGTAATATTCAATGTACGATTTCAGCACTTTTTAAATAATATAACAAATTAGTTTATTTATATTCTACACGCCTTTCACGCTTAACATGAAAAAGTATTTGTCATTGTGTTATATGTAAAGTATAAATAGGAACCTACTGCAGTAATAACTATTTTCCCATGTATGCATGTGCATAACCAATGTGATAGGTGCCTACTTATACGTTACATATAACATGATTTAAAATACTTTAACATTACATAATCTTTATACATATTTAAACATAATACAATATATATTAATATAATTATTTATTTATTTATTTTTAATTTGTAAACTAATTAGTTAAACACTATTATTATTATCGTATATGACAATATATATATATATATATATATATATATATATATATGTTTATTTATTATTTATTATATACATATGTATGTAGGTATATCATATATACCTAAATACATATATATGTATATAATAAATATAATATATATGTATATAGTATATATAGT
>OZ025241.1:44411518-44549018 GCA_964019155.1 Osedax fenrisi | reverse complement strand
ATACACGTACAAATTCCCACATATACAAACACACACGATGATACTTAAGTACAATATAGTATTGTATATAGTATATATATATATATATGTATATATATATAATACCGATTACTTTAAAGTGAACTAAACTCACTCCACGTTGACTGGTTAATCCCATGCATGGTTAATTAACGTATTACTGATACAATTATAATTTAGAATATACTCAACCTATTATTAACAAATAATTTAGTAATAATTACCTAATGTTGAACTAATGAAACTTGGTACATAAATTTGTTACAAATATCTCATGCACGGGCTTTAGCACATGTTTCAAACAGAGGCATAATACCGACTCGGATACCAAATATGTAATAACATACATACTTTCTTTAATGTAATGCCATTAGATTTATATATTATCAAATATAATCAATACTTATTAATGATAAACATAATACATTTACTAGGTTTAAAAGTAAATTATATCAAAAGATATCACAATAAAAGAATTGATTATAACAATATAGGAATCTCATAAATAAAAGTGACACCTAAATTAAATATCTATAGGCATATTAATATATTACTAAAATATATAAAATAAAACATATAACAACACCCTTACCAAGAATACACTCACAATATTACTATAATAGTAGATACGTATAAGTGTTAACTGATGTTGTTTTAATTCGCACAATTTAATGTTATAGTTATATAAATATAATTATAACTAAACATCAAATTAGAATACTAATACAAAAATAGGAAATTAACAAATTACCCTATACTATATATATAGACTCTATATTATAGAGTATATAGAATTATTATATATAATCAATAACATAGATATCAAAAAAATCCTTAAAACCTCGTTTGCTCCATTTTTAATCTAAATGGCACTACAAATTCTCACCCTTACTCAGATTTATTTACTATAGTATTCCATCATATATATATCATACATCATATATCATGCATCATATATATATATATATATATATATATATATATATATATATATATATATATATATATATATATATATATCAAATGCATGGGTAGCTTAGTAGGATACTGTGTCAGGCACACGTTTAGTTGAATATGGGTTAAAACATGGATGACTTAACATAAGAACGGCTTAGATAAGACATTCGATATATATTTCGTCATAAGTGAGGCATATTATATATATATATATATATATATATGTAAATATTAATAATATTATACTATAGTATATATATATCAGGGAATATTAAGGAGAGTATTAAGTGGTGATGAAGTAAAAATGGAGGTATGTGCGAGTGAGAAGATTTGAAATAAATATTTTTTTTGAGTGAAACAGTTTTTATACATATCATATATTAAGTAGTATGGAGTCTTTTGAGGAATAATCACTGCGATAAAAAGTTCGCATATATACACGAATAATATATTCTAAAAGGGATAATAATATACTGGTAAAACTATATATATATATATATATATATATATATATATATATATATATATATATATAGTGTTCCTTCTTTATAGAGATCAGTGGAACAGTATAATATAGTCAGTACGGTATACCTATATATAGGGTTATGTAATTAATAGAGATACTATAGTAAGTTAAGTAATAAGGATATTAGCCTAATAAGATTTTTTTCTAATGAGGATAATTTTGAAAATATGAAATTTAGAAGTTATGGTTATATTCGCTATATGTAACTCAGGGGAAGTTATAATTAAATATAAACCCATTATTAAGTACATAAATAGAATATAAAAATGATATGGTGGTATATAATTAATAAGAGGAAAAGAGCAATATATAGAAATAATATTTTATATAGCTATTTTTGTATAGTGGATTTTTTTTTAATTAATACAGATTTTAATAACGGATGTACAATAAGATATTGTATTAGATAGAAAAGAAGAGTTATCAGGTGGAGTATTATTAGTTGATAATAATGTAAGTTTCATCTAGTGATGTAAATAATACCAAGCGTTTTAATACAGATCAGAGACTTTCATTTTCGGAAAAAAACGAGCCCGAGCCTAGGTGATACTCTAGCCAAACGAGCCCGAGCCGAGATTCTAAAAAACGAGCCCGAGCCGAGTTGAGACTTTAGGTAACCGAGAATGAGACTGCATCATGCTTTAGATTTGAGCATCATTTACATCACTAATTACAACCCTCTAATATATTAGATATTGGATTATATAATATAAATCCAGGTCATCGTTACTATAAGTTATATATTCATATTTAGAAGGTCAATATATAATTTTAAAGGAGTAAACAGAACTGCAGTTATGTTTACTCTTTAAATGTAATAATAACATATGCGAATATTAAGTCATTATATGATAATAGTGGATGAGTACTTATATTAATGATCAGGTGATCATGAACTAATATACCAATTGCATGGCATCCATGTATGATTAACATCAAGTGACCGATATAGATATTAATGTATATTATGAAAGAAAGTAAGTATATCAGAAGCATCATGTGATATACAAGTTTCAGTAATGGAACTATACTAAATAGGAGAATATTTATGATAGTGTGTATTCATAATAGGGAATTATATATGCGTATAATATTTTAAGGTTATAAATATTTATATTATTGTCATATTATTATGGTACTTATAAGTACCATAATAAAATATTATTTATTTATATTTTAAATGATGTATATATACACAAATGTATATGTATATATTTACGTATATGTATATAAATAAATATATATGTGAACAATTAATTATCAATATATATATATATATATATATATATATATTAATACGAATACACATTTTTATTCCTATTTCATTCATAATCACATCTTCATCGTTTCCCTAATAGTGACCTATAGACATACCTTCACTGTTATTATCACGATGATTCCCCTATAGGGGAATATATCCTCATATAATTTGTTATCCGTACATCCAAACTAAATTAATATATTATTAACCATATTTTCCCCTCGTGTACCAACTCTTACAATATAGTTATGACCTCGTTCCACAGACTGATTGCAAGCGACAGTATATAATATTTCTTTTCCACCCATAATAACATGATTATATTCATCGTTTATTTATTATATATTACCTTCATTATTTTTTATTTATTTATTTATTATTAACGATATATTATATCTTTAATCTATACACGTTTGAGATATAATGTACTATATTTAGTTTTAAATATATATCATAGTTAGCATGTATACAATACTATAATAAGGTATACATTATTATATATATATAAATAAAGTAAAATATAAATAATCCAAGAAAAATATTATAATATATAAATATTCTCACACATATACATTATATATGCATATTCATTTAATAGATATCGTAATATTAGTAATATCGGCAATTTCATATACGTTGAATATGTCTCACTCATACACTCATTACAAAGTTAACACTGAATAATAAAATGTCAACATCAATAGAACAATGTAACAATATACTATGTATACTAAACAAATAAAGCCACAGCTGAACCTGACATATCTCAAGATAATAACATACGCTTATATAATATATAAATGTGAATACTAAAACTCACTATTTATAATTATTATAGTAGTCACCTACTTACTGACATTACTTACTTATTATAACCTATAGGTATACACAAACTATAGTTGTATACAATACAATATAGGTCTATATACTTAACAACATTATAACCAAACCTACATACCTACTATTTTATACTTTCAAAACTAACATATGTACACTACGAACATACATACTATGCCACAAACTAAACTTGCCTACATTACATATAAATACATTTACAAAACTTTAAGTGTAATAATTTCCTAAATATAACAGATATGCAAGTGAATAAGGACAAATATAGTATGTGGTTTATCTCATGAGATTATTAAATACTGCCATTGACTAACAATATATATATATATATATATATATATTACAACTGTCTGTGTTGTTCAGATGGCTATGTAGTCAGACATACGAGCAGTAGGACACGGGTTTAAGCCTCGTCGGGATCATTAAAATAGGTCTTGAAATAATATTTAGAAGTGATCGTATATAATTATGTATACATTAATGATCCGCTCTTGTTAAAACCATGGACGCCTTAACATGAGTATATATATATATATATATATATATATATATATATATATAATAAAGGGAATATGTATACACCCTATATGGTACATCCTATATATATAGGGTAGATTACAATTTTTAATTCGAAATAATATTATTTTTATTTAAAATAGCATATAATATATTAATATAATAAAGAATATTGTTTTTATAAATTATGAATGTTGTATAAATATATATATATATATATATATATTATGGAACTGATTTTGTATTATTATTATTATTATTTACATTTATAAATCGAAAATAAGTATCGCCACCTATCGGAAAATATTGAATATAAAACTAATTCAATAACAATTTCTATCCATTTATATCAATAATATTGTATTCGAGTAGATTATATACTATACTATATAATCTACGTTAATACATTATAATACAGTAATTATATATATATATATATTTAAATAAATACTATGTATTATAAATATATAAACATATTATTTATATATTAAATAATATATATATTATCAGATGGAATAAATGGTAGATATTATCTGTCAGTATTATCTATATGTATACCAAAGATGTTAATAAATTAATAATATAAATAATAGTTTATAAATTATATAATTTATATAATATATATATTATAATATATAATTAACTATAAATGAATAATATAAAGTGATATCGAATATAAATAATGTGTATACCCAACACCTCCTATATCCTCGAGGTTATAGGAGGTATTGGTATACCCCACTACATTATTTATTTATTTTATATAGTTTATTCATAAACGCCCATGATTTATAAACATGTCAGTGTATTCTATATATCTATTGGTGAATAAATTAATCCTATAGGTTATAATATAATAAATGTTATATTGACATACATAAAAAAATGACATATTGCAATATATCCTATAGCCTATATATATATATAGCATATACACTATTTAGCCTATTTACGATGTATCAGAATTATGATATATTGGTGGAAATTTCCTATATATATTTATAATAGATCCTGCTAATAAGTAACATTATTACTGATGTAATATTGTATACAATATATATATATATATATATATATATATATATATATATTTTATATATGTTACATAGTGTTACTTTAGAGTATACTATAGCGATATTACGTAATGACCGAATTTAATTTAATTCAATTCGACATAAATGTATATTACATGTATTAATATATGCATTAATCGATATATGTGCAGACTTCACTTTATTACATAAATAGTATGTGTTACAATAGTAGAATATATATATATATATATATATATACATAAATATATACATAAATAGTATGTGTTACAATAGTAGAATATATATATATATATATATATATATATATATATATATATATATATATATATGTTATAAAGTGAAGTCTGCACATATATCGATTAATGCATATATTAATACATGTAATATACATTTATGTCGAATTGAATTAAATTAAATTCGGTCATTACGTAATATCGCTATATCTGCATTAGTGATTCAAACGAGTCGAGTTTTTCGAGTCGAGTCGAGCCAGAGTCCTGCTCGAGTCGACTCGAGCCGGACTGGAACTCTATCGAGCTTTTTTTTAATTATTATTAAATTTAAGGATTTAAATTATTTAATAAAATGTATTGAAATGTATCATATTATTAGTGTTTATATTTATCTATAATTATTGGTGTTATTATAATTTTTTAAATATGAATAATTTAGAGTATTCGTATGTAATTGATATCATTAATAACACATGAATAACAACACAGATATTGGTAATTACAGATATTATTCAATATATTATTGTTAATATAATAAAATATAATTATTAAGTTATTTATGTGAAGCAAATAATTGTCATAATCACAATTAAATAAGGAATATAACTTAGTAGTTATTAAATGATATAATCAATTATATATTATACATTTTTAGTTATTAATATATACTTTATTTTTAATATTATTTTATAATTATAATATTATGAAACTATTTTCATATTAATAATTCATGAATACATATTGGCCTGCAAACTATACTAAAATACCTTATTGTCAAGTTCCATCATATCAAACTATCACCTTCTAGCACAACGTACTGTAATTTGGAAAATAAGTATTTAAATATTTCATAAATATTAAAATATATACATTTTTTATCATAACTTTTGTTTTAATACAAATTAAAAAAAACTACAATATGATATATATTATAGAATTAAATAAGCTTTCCAGTAACTAATACATTTTTTTTTAATTTTTTTTAAATATTAAATTTTTTTTTTTTTTAATTTCAAATTTTTTTTTAATATTTCAAGAAAATGTTGAATAATATTTTGAAATATTTCAAAAAAAATGTTAAAAAATATATCAAAAAAATTGTTAAAAATATTTAAAAAAATTGTTAAAATTTGAAAATATTTCGAATAAATTTAAAAAATATTTCATAAAAAATTTGAAAATATTTCAACATTTTTTTTTAAAAGCGTCGCTGAAGATTTTACATGACAAATAATCATTTTAATGACAAAAATTCAATTATCTCTAGAGTCTCAATAATGAAATTTAGTATTTTATTGTATCGAGATAATGAAAAATGGGCAAAATTTAAATCACTAATCACACATCATATCTTACTGTTAACTATTATCTGTATATAATTTTTATTGTAAAATTGATTTTATAACGACCATATTGTATGTTTCGAAACCAACTTTATTCGTTTAATTTGTTTCGAAACCAACTTAATTCGGTTTAATTTGTTTCGAAACCAACTTTATCCGGTTTCATTTGTTTCGAAACCAACATAAAGAAGGTTTCGGATGTTTCGAAACCACAAAAGTCGGTTTCATTTGAATCACTAATCTGCATGCGTACATTGTTTTAGGCTTCACGCAAGGTTGATGTCATAGCCATGTGAAAATTTCTATTTTATTAAATGTTTTATCATTTTTATACATTGTTATTCGTTTTGTATTATATATTTGTTATCATTTATGTATATTTCGTGTCGTTATTTTCATATAAAAGTAACGCCGCTCGGTGAGATCGATACACTTTTGGTTCTGCGTCATTTATTAATTAATATATATTAATTAATATGTATATAATCAATTGGAATCATTAATCCTTAATCTTTATAAATGATAAAAATAACAACGTAATACACCTTTAAAGTAAAACACGAATCTATTTTGATTGGATATTATAATATATAAATAACACTGGGTCGGTATTAGCGTAATCTATGTGGTCGGTAATAGGAAAATAATTTGGGTTGCTATGATTAAGATATGTTGGTTAATAAATAGTTATTAAAATTCAATTATTTTTATTAGGGGAAAGTAACCTAATACGGACACTTTAACAATAAATTGTCATAACATTTTATGACTCATTATTTTTATTCTAAAATTACAATATATTAATATTGTATGATTATAGATATTATTGTTATTTTAAAATTGTATTTAATCTTTTAATTCCATAGATAACGGGGGTGTCCATATTCTGTACCCATGTCAGAATACTGACACCCTATATACCACTAGATAAACTATATAGTATTGATGAATCAATCAGACAAATTACAATTACATTATTTATAATTAATTTTATGAAAAATTTATTCTAATTTAATTAGTTAATAATTTATTTATTTTTATCATTTTTTTAATTAATAATACAATTTAAGTAACTAAATAACATTTGATTTAGCTTTATTGGTGGTATTAATATTATAACGCACTCGATTTTTATGAAAATCAGAATAGTTCATACACTGCGCACTGATTGGTTATAGGGTGTCCGTATAAAGACATCTAGAGTATCCGTATTAAGGACTTATATGACCTCTAGATATATGCTTATAACTTAATTAATATTTGATAACAAATATAGAAATTCTGCATTACATTTTTGAATGCTTTATTTTTAATAGGATGGTGTTATTTTGAATATCGATACATTTGTATATTCTTGAGAAAGTTTTGATTGAATTTTTTTTCATAAATTTAAAATCGTAACAAAAAAATCAGTTCATTGGATATATCAGAAATATTTTGAATAATTAAAAAATAAAAAATACATTTTTAGACATTTATATAATTATGAATATTTTATTCATTACAATTTTTGTAGGATTTATGGTTTCTGAGATACCTAGAGTGTCAGTATTCGGTTACTTTCCTCTATGTATATAAACACTTAATTTATTTACAATAGTATCTATAGAATAATTTTTTCTTTTAATTAACAATGTATTTATAATGATTTAAAAAAATATATTATTCAAATATTTAAAAAGAAAAACCAGAATATTATATTTTATCAAATAACAATTGTAGGATTTAATATTTTGTAAATAAAAATACTTATTCATATTTAACCATTAAATTATTAATATTTTATATATATATAATTTGTTGATATCACTTATAGGTACTGAGATACGATATCATCGGTAATTGGATACTTTACCCTATACATTGTTTATATATTAATTTAATTATAAATATTATATATATATTCTGACTGAAAATTCATAATATATATTCTATAATCTGAAGTGTTTTCTGCATCGCACACAATACCATTTATGTGGGGAAACTAAAAACTGATTAAATATCAATTATTACGGATATAAGATCGTAATATTTATGAAATTTCAAAGTAAACACTATATAGTACGCTATAGCGTAGGGTATACACTTCATACTCAATGAGTGTATTATGATTGTTCTATCTCTATCTTTCTACAGATACTCTGACATCAAAACCTTATTATTTACAAATCGCTCTCATTACTCTTTTTCATAATTATTTTCTATTATCATATATCATTATAATTTGTTGTTTTATATATATATTTATAATTTACTTTCTTATATTGATATATCACTTGTTTATCTTTGTTGTCATTTATTAAAACGTTATTAGATATTTATAATACTATATAGTATTATAATATTATGATATATTATAATTTTATATAAATATATCATGGCGGTTCCATTGGGGACCTATGATACCTACCCCCCCCACCTCTATCGTCATCACACAACTATGTTTGTTACTTTATAATATTAAATATAGATAATATTAAATAGATTATATATATATAAATAAAATCAATTCCATAAGTAAATTTTAATATTATATGTATGAACCCCTTGCTCATATCCTGGAACCGCCCCTGTATATAAATAGATAATAGGTATTACTTATAAATAATTATTTAATATCTATAATATAATATATCGTTATACTATGAATATGATATGATCATCTATTATATTATATATTATAAATTTACATATCTTACATATATATATATATATATATATATATATTTAAAAATGTAATGATAACTTTAGTTGTATACATATAAGTGTCTACTACATTATATGGCAGACATGCTTTTTGTAGATATAGCTAGTATGTATGCATACTAATAATACCGAGTATATGTAATTAATGGGATAGTATGCTGATATATTATATAACATATTACTATATTACATGAATCATAGATAATATTAAACACAAATAAAAACTCAAACCCGATATGGTAGGTAACCTATGGTAAGGTTACCTACCATATGTATTGCTATATATATATAGCAATACATCAATATCTTATTAGCTATATATATATATATATATATACATTAATATCGATTATAAATGTAATATTTGCTATAAATGTCTAGATAAATATATAATGATATATAATTCTGGCGGAAACCTTTCTGATTTTTTAATAGGAAAACTTCGATTTAGGAGCATCAAATTATAAATGTTTGCTACAATGGACGTTAGGGTTATTCCTCTAAAATGTATGGCTTGATAAATGTATCCTTTCTTCGGGAATAGTAAAAGACAACTCCAGTCCATAGTTTTATTTGTTTTTGAGAATATATGCTGTTACAGAAACTTAGAAATATATTTTGAAATTCTGTATGTTTCCAAACATCAGCTGGGATTTCATCTAATCCGAAAGATTTGACATTATTGATTCTTTTAGTTGCATTATTTCATTTAAGTTCTTGTATTGTGAACATACCTTTTTTTGATATTCAACTCATTATGTATTGGTTGTGTCTCTTCATTATCATCAGTTATGTTAAGTGGACTTCCGAGCAGTTATTGAAATGGTTATGTCATTCGTTGATTCTCTCTCCATTGTTACAGCTCTATTTTGGCTTTAATGATATATATTTAGCCGATGATTCTTTGCATGCAGTTTAAAAATAGGTGTATAGGTGATATCCTACTGTGTTAGCTGATATTGTTTCTTCATTATTTTAAAGAGCTTAGAAAAGGTTTTTAACTTCGATTATGAACTTATTTCTTATAACGGCATTGTTTTTTAGGTTACTCCTGTTATACGGATTTATTTGTATTAGCTCGTAGTATTAGTTGTATAGGATGTTACAATGCGGTGGTCCGATGCTACACTAATAAATTAATTATGTGTTCTCACGTTTTTTTGCACTGTTTTTCCACTAATTATTTATCAGCACATAATCAAGTTAGGCTGGGGTCTTGTTTGGTGCTTTATGTGTCCATAATTGTCCAACTTTTTTTCTGGAAGTGTGTATTTAACCATGCAGGTTAATTAATTTTATGAAGTTGTGCAACATATTTCCATTTCTGTTAGCATTTGTGTTGTAGGAGAACTTAGAATTATATAGCTGATCAAGTTGTGCATTGAAATCACCTCATTTTACTAGCATATTGTGTTTTGCTATCTATCTTGTATATCTCATATATATATATATATATATATATATATATATATATATATATATATATATATATATATGAATATTGATTAATTATATTATAGCTATAGATATTATTATAATATAATATAATATATTATAATATATATATGTGCAAACTTTAACAAGCATATAATTCATAGGAATCCTATACAATAGAATTATAGTGTATATTCTATGTTATTTGATCAACGTTTTAGATTTTTCATTTTTATTTATAAATAAAATATTATAGAATGTCATTGGACATGAGAACATTGAGTGTGAGCGATCGGCCCACTAACATGACCACTAAGAGGACTACTAATCTAACTAATACATTCTAGATATATGAGGCTGATAATGAAATATAAATAAATATATATATATATATATATATATATATATATATATATATATATATATTATATATAGTCTATGTTTATGTCTATGATTTAATTATATATATATATATATATATATATATATATATATAAATATAAAAGAAAACATAAACCATTGGTGTGCATTTCACTAACTATAAATAGTCAATAATGTTCATTATATTTTAGATTAATATGTCAACATAGTCTATCTAATATATGTCTATCTATATGATGATGATTCTAGTGATGATATATTATCATTTAAACACCTAATCATTTTCCTTTGACACATTATCATAAATGATTTCTCAAAAGTGTACTCTGATAAAATTAAATAATAAAAATAACAAAATATGTAATACAGACATACTCCGGAAAAATAAAGTAATCCGGATAGCAAATTTAAATAAAATGACAAATAAATAAGTAGTGCTAACCTGTGTGATATAACAGTATCTACTATAACCAAAGAGGTTATATGAGGTCTTGGATATAACTGTATGTTTCCACCTGATATCAAACTTAGAATTGATGTATTGAATGTTATATGGTACTGGTAAATCTGATAGAGTAAATCTTATAATAGTATGTGATGGATATTATCGTCGAGGTCATCGATCCTTTATAAAAGTATCTGCTTCAAATAGAGGACCGTGATCGTCAGAATTTTGATCGCCGGTGGAAATATCACGTTTGTGATCGAGATTACAGATCACAGAAAAAAAAGTATATATGCCCATCACTGGTAAGGTTTAATTCAATATATTGAATTAAACTATAGATTATGTGCAATATATCTTAATACACTAGAATTCGTTATCGATGGACAGATAATAAGTGTAGATAGAAGAGGAGAATTATGTTTTGAAGAGATGGGAGAAAACTTCTTAGTACTAGAAAAGTAGAAATATAAGACGAATAATATGAAGAGTACATTGAAGACTTATATAGTTATATAAACATATATAGTTTATCAGAAGTATTTATTAAATTGGTACCAGCTAGTTAAGTATCGGTGTGATAATGTAGAGGAATTATTTATAATACAAATATGCATAATCTAGAGATTATGTAGTACATATTGACGAGTATAATCCGATTTAAGGGAGATACTGAATATAAGGGAAGATATATGCATGAGAAACAGTAGTGTTGTTCTAATTATGAAAATATTATAACTATCAGATGTATTAAGGGCAGTAATATTAGGAATGAAGGAATGGTAGAATCAAAAGTTACATCTAAGTTGGATTCAATAGGGTAAATAGATATTACAATGTTATACATACGAAAAGGAGGGAAGTGAGTAGGATATTGAGAAAGATTAATTACTTTAGTTTTTGATCAATTAAGGAAAAGATTATTTGAAATATTCCATTATATAATATAATTTTCAAAATTGGATATTTAACCATTGTTACCCGATGGTGAATTAGTGGGAATAAATCTATATAGATAGCTATCATTTGCATAGATATGATAACAAATATTATGATAGTTTGACACGAGGGAATGTATTGGATATAACTATAGTTACTCCATCTATAGATGGAGTAACATGAGGACAACGTACGTTGTATATGTATACGTATTTTTCTCTGGGGAACTCCATATTTCACGGAAGATGGATAATCTAAATAATTAGATATGTTGACACTGATGCTAAGATAAGATTCGAACGGAGGAAAGGTGTGAAGTAAACAAGGAAAGGGTAATATATATCATATTTATCATATATATATATATATATATATATATATATATATATGATAAATATATTAAGATCTATATATATATATATATATATATATATATATAATATACACTATACATGCACACTGTAATGCAGTGTACACACTATACGTTGCTATACGCTGTACACTGTACATTTTGTGCACTGTACAGTGTACAGTGTATACTTTGCATGTATATATGGAACTATAGTTACTCGATTGTAATCACAATCACAATTATTATCCTGTATAAACAGCATATATGGCAGTATATATATATGTATATATATATATAATAATAATAATATTTATTTATTGAAATCTCATATATATATATAAATATATATATATATATATATATATATATATATATATATATATATATAACTCAGAAGGGTGTTATTGAAAAATCAATTAAGCAAATATATTTGAGCTTATGACCTCTTCATCATAGTTAGTGATCCTA
Organism: Osedax fenrisi; assembly: GCA_964019155.1. Classification (NCBI taxonomy): domain Eukaryota; kingdom Metazoa; phylum Annelida; class Polychaeta; order Sabellida; family Siboglinidae; genus Osedax; species Osedax fenrisi. The sequence goes on along the minus strand of OZ025241.1, from coordinate 44,535,532 downwards.
AAACTAAAACGGAGGTAAACGGTATAAAAAACGGTAAAAATATCTATAATATATTTAATATATTTAATTATAATTAAACAAAATAAAAATTGATAAAATATGTAGATAGAATTTTGTGATAAAAACAGTTAAAAGTAGAGAATAAGATAATAAACTAAAGATACAATATAAAATGCTAAGTAAAATAATAAAACGCTTTAAAAACAGTTGAAGAATTTCGATAAAATTCTTCCCGAACCTTCTATTGATTCTTTAATACTGGCGGTCTTCAATATTTTCCAGGTATTTGTAGGAAAATTCATCTCTGTCTTGAGAATTTGGTTTCCAGAATACCAAGAGCCCAAAGAACCAACACAGAAGGGAATTACATATCCGAGGTGGCGATACTTTTCTATCTTCCTGTTAGCGGCAGATTCCATATTTGTAATCGAGTCGTAGGGAATTGTGATGTCGACAAAATAACTTGAGTTATTATATTTGATAACAAGATCCGGTTTTAAGTTATCTAGTGAGATGTAGCTAGTATCGTACTCAATATCGCATTCATCTATAGATCCTATAGGAACTTAGTTAGTACTCCAAGGACAGCATCATGTCTTTCTGTCATCATTTTTAGTGATGCAGTACACATATTCAATATGTGCATCGTCGTTTCATCCTTAGAGTAGCATTGCCTACATTTTTTATCTGTTGAGCCTGGAAAAGCTTTTACTGGAAGAGTCTGAGTTCTAGCCATGTGCCAATAGTTCCAGGATTTGAAAGATAGTGTCGATTCTTGTGATATTAGCTTAGTGATTACCTTAGAATTTGCATCCTGGGATAAACACTCAGCTACACTGCCTTGTAACGGAAGTTCCATGAATGTTATGCTCCATTGCTTTCTCAGCGCAAGTCGCATGCTTTTTACAACCTTAGCAGGAGTGGAGCAGATATCATCGATGGCTATGATTATATTCCCATCGGATATATCAATGCGAGCTCCAAGGTGTGTTGTTGCATGTCGAGTGCGCGTCCAAAGATTAGCACCTTTGCTATAAAATCTATAACCATATAACCCATGCGTTTGGCTACCGGATAGAAATTCAGTGAGTGGTATTTCATGATCATGTCCGATAGCACAATTGAGGGTATTTGATAGTTGGCGATTAGCAATTGAGGATATCATATTATCCCTAGAAGATAGTAATTGCGTTGCTTTAGAGATTGTCCAAATATCTACTTCTTGGCTGATTTTACCAATCCCCAGGCCGCCAATATGTCTGTCAGCATAGAAGAATGGAGTAGCAACATTGTCAGGAGTATTAGTATTGTATCTTAGGAACTGCTTTATAGATTTATCCAGATCGTAGATACTTTCCTTCATGACTCGTCCAGATGAGAGCTCATGGGATAGAGAGGGGTTTAAGTGACTTCTTAAAACTTCTATTTGTTGCCATGGAGTTAGTCCAGAGTCTGAAAGTTGATTAAGTTGAGCAGGTATATCAGTAGTAACATTAAATATATAAACAGCATATATGGCAGTATATATATATATATGTATATATATATATATATATATATATATATATAATAATAATAATATTTATTTATTGAAATCTCATATATATATATAAATATATATATATATATATATATATATATATATATATATATATATATATATATATATATTGAATACAATATAAATAACGAATTCAATTGTAACTTGTAAACTTGAGGGGCCGTTTAATTAAAGGAGTCCACATAAGTGGACTCATCTCCAAGTTATAGAATTATGAAGTCTTATACATGTTATAATAACTGTGAGGTTCCCCAGACAATACATACAAATAGTAACCTTTTTCTTGTGTTTTTATTTATTGTTTAACACATTAACAGCTGCATAAATATGAATTCTTGAAAATTAAGTTCTTGAAAAACACAAGAGAAAAACAAGAACTGCCTGGAGTCGAACCTGGTACCTCTTCCTTACTAGCTTTTGGTAGTCCCACTGAGCCATAAACCCCAGACGTATATATATATATATATATATATATATATATATGTGTATGTGTGTGTAATTATGTGTGTACTTATATATAACATGTATATCAAATATACACACATATATATTATACGTTGGCATAATTTCCACGATGTAATTGTAATACATTCTTTATAGACTAAAGCTATTTCATATTAAAGTGGGGATGGGCATGCTATATTAATTATAATAGAAGTTATGCAGTAACTCTGCTTATTAGGCCTACTATTTTATCATACATTCAAATTCTTATATATAATGTATAATAAAAACTACATAAATATAGAGCTTATATATATATATATAAAGTAAAGGGAATATTCTACAGTGGCGCTATATTAAGTATGACTATTCCAGAGGGATAAGATTAGTGCACATAGTAGACGATTGTTATCACGCTCACATGATGTGTGCTATAGCAATACATACAACGTACATCACACGATACAATACCACACTACTTCTTCATTCAATCATCGTGTGTATTTAGGTAGCGTAGGATGCTGGGTTCCGATACTATTTAGTTATAATTAATTATAATACTACTAAAATATTAAGTATCATACGTTATTTGATTGTATCGTACCCATAAGAGTATATATATATTATTTATGTAAATATTATTTATTTTAAATTATTATTAATATTTATATTATATTATATTTATTATTATTATTGATTGATTGATTGATTGATTGATTGATAATTTATTTAAGCAAATATATAGTCGAAATATATAATCGAAATATAAAGTATAAATACGTTAAGTATACACATAGTAATAAACAAATAATAATATGAAATTAAAAAATTAATTAAATTAAAAGTTTTACAGTTAAAAATATACTAAAAATAATCTAAAATTGAAATAAATTATAGAGTAAAATAAACAAAAAATTATCTAAAATAGAAATAAAATACATTGTTTTGTTCAAAAAGGAATCGACATATTCAATTTCTACTTTAACTATATTGAATTTTTCTTAATTTTGTAACCTGTAATAGTAATACATTATTAATTATATAGTTTAATATTTGTATACAATCATATATCATATACTATCATATATGATACATTTTAAATCTATTACAAACAGAACATGTTTAAAATCAAATAAAACAATACTAGTACGAACGACACATGATAATGTGTGTCTATATCATCAATAAATAAAAGATTACATATATTGCTTAACCTATAAATAGGTATACTATGAATCATAGTCTGACTTAATACAGTGTCATGAATAATTAATTATAGGAAAATGTTGAATTAAACGAGAGATAATATAAATATTTGCCCTACTCCGACTTTTATTGGAAATAAGGGTACAATTAAGTTGATCAATAGTATATGTGATGATTCGTATAAGCATATTATTATTACTTTTGATCTAGGTTTATATCTCTATGTATTATAATGATGACTTGGAATGACATAGTTCTTCGTGCCAAATCATATCAAGAGACTTTTTTTGTAAATGTGACAAAGTTCTCTCTATTTATTGATGTTTTTTCTATCAACAACCTACAAGTATATATTATTTCAATAGAGTATCAATTTGTCCTAAATCCTGCTTAATAATATGCAGTATTTCGTCTGCTTGTGGAATCAGCTTATTTAAGATTATTATTCGAATATTACTAATGCTACTAATATAACTAAGCTAATAATTCGGTAGTTGTATAATTTCTTCAAGTCAACTATCTTTGGTAATAACTTAATAAAGTTGGGCCACTTTTTTGTCATCCATAATTGTCCATAAAGTTATGTGAATATTAAAATTATTGCTACTCTAACTTCTTTAATATTGATTTCATACGTACATTATCTAGTAGGCCTACATGTGATTTCCCAGTCTAACAATTTATTGTTTACTTTTCTTTAAAAATATATTATGAAAAAATACATTTAAATCTATTGATACAAGTAGGATATAGGTAATAGTATATGTGCGACATGTATAATTACTTACATCATCGTGCAGTACAAACAATATAAAATGTACAACATAATATAGGTATAAAATACGTATATTATATTATTTATATTAGTAATATCAGTAAGCAATCCCCGGTAATATGTATATTTATAAATATATAATATTTTATATTTTTGTAAATTTAAGTAGTTAGTTACAATCAGGGTTTGCCAGGATTGAGTTTTAGGTTTATTAGGTTTTTTGTTTAAATCTTATTAACATTTTAGATTTTTTTAATTGTTTGGGATGAAATATTTTTTTAAATTTTAATATTAGATAATTTCAGATTTTTTGCTTAAAATTATGTGTAATTATAATTTAATAATTACAATTATCTAGTATTAATAAATAATTATATATATCTAAAATATTCTTTTATTTTAAAAATTGTATGATATCAAATTTGATTATTATATTATGATTCCAATAATAAACCACTACAAAAACACAATACACTGATATTTAATTTGAGATTGGAATGGTTTTTCCAGGATTTGTTACAAGATAATTACAGTGAATCATACTTTATATATATATATATATATCTATAAAACTAATATCATATGAGAACAAGCACAGTTATTTCATTATGTTAGGAGATAATATGATGTTTACATAATTTATCTATTATGTAAGGGGGTGTATTATATAATTCGGAGTTTAGCTATATGGGGAACTTGCTACCATTATTTTTTATATTTGTAAATATCCATATCAAATTATATAAATATATATATATATATATATATATATATATATTTCATTTGTTAACTATGCCTGTAGGTATTTTACTATGCCTATTAATATTGCATTATATTGTAATGGCTACTGCTTTAGCTTGTAATGTATCAAAGTAAATATGTAGGCCATCGAAGTATGCCTAATATACACACGCATACAAACAAAAACAACAAAAAACAATAACAAATAATAACAAATACATATACATCTATATAAATATTACTTATTTAATTATTCCTGATAAATAATATATTAATATATATATATATTACAAATTTCTATATTTAGACATTTTTAAAAAACGAGTTAATTTATTTTATTTAATTAACTATATTTATTATATATATATATATATATATACTCTTAGTATACATTTATTTACAATAAAGGAATACCTAAGACTATATACCGTATACACTCTCATTTGTATTGTACAACCTAATTACATTTGTATTTTAAATTGTACAATGTACAATGTACAAACTACATTTTAAATTATACAATGACGTGTAAATTTAAAGTGGATTTCCCATTGCAAGAATATTAACAACCTGTTATATATACTATATACTATATATTTTATATACTATATATTTTATATACTATATATTTTATATATTTTATATACATATATACTATGCATTTGGAGAATTATACTATTTAATATCGTATACTTAGTATACTATACTATATTAACATATTGCGAAATGCCTCTATATTTTGTTTTATAAAACATTATTTTTTGATTATTTGTTAACTCTATTGTATAATAGTTTTTTAATAATATATTGTATAGACTATATTCCTGGATATAACCATATATATATGGTCCATATATGGATCACCTAAATATCGAATATATACAGTATGTTATATATGCAGTAACATAAATTTCCTCTATAAAGCATTTACGTACATAATATAATATATATAGGAGGGTGGTAATTTAGTTGCATGTACCAGTAACTCAATATGGCGAAAGTGCGTGCGTTCCTGGTACTCGCCGCATGACGCCCGCAATTGTTCCAAGATTACTAGTCGTATTTCTCTACGTTCATACACTATCTATACTAGTTGAAGCCAATAATTAAAGTTTATCAAACTATTGACATCCCCGATAGGTATGTGTGAAGTAAAATACACTCTAACTAATTATTCGTAATATTGTTATTTAATTAATTTATTTAAATTGAATATATAAAAAATATTTATTAATAATGTATGGATTAATTGTATGTATTCACTAATAATATGTATATACATATATATATATATATATATATATATATATATATATATATATATATATATATATATATATATATATATATATATTAATATATCAATTAATTATTACTTGTATAGGTATTAATATATACAATATATGGATAAAATTAACTGTGGTTTATCAATAGTATTGATTATATATTATATGGTACTTTTCATATATATATATATATATATATATATATATATATGTGTGTGTGTGATATATTGCGTGTATTGTATATAAGCTATAGTATATATATATATACTATGTATGTGTCAAATAAACATTCATCATACCTATTGAGAATGAGCATAACAATTGTATTTGTATATATATATATATATACATATACAAGAACCCCAACATTATATACACATGGGTTGTAGGGTCTACAACCCAGGTTGTATACACTATCTATCTACATACTCCTACTAGGGGTCTCCTAGAGTATGGTCATGATTATTATATGTTGAATAAATTATACTTGTAAGTATTGTAACATTCTGGTATTATAATAATATGTATATAACTTATGTTATACACCATAGTATACCTATAGGTTACCTACTGATATATATATATATATATATATATAGTGATCTATATATCATTATTCTCATTGTTACATAGACATATTATGCTTACCTATATAATGTGTATGTACTACACCTATAGGTGAATAATGTATACATTATGTATAATGTGTAAATAATAGAAAAAAGTAATATAACATATAAAATGTATACATGTATACTCTATAGTATAAACTGTAATATACATATATGTATGTTGGTGTGTGTGTATATATGTGTATGTGTGTATGTATTGATGTGTAGAGTTATGTATTACTATTATTAAACATGATTGAAATATTATGTAATTAAATTATATAGAAATAGTAATGTATGGGTTAATAGCTAACAGATATATTATATTATATATAAAGCAAGGGCAAAATGTTTAATAAATTAGAATACTGCAAAATGTTAGTCATTGGTATAAATAGCCACCAGGCAATAGAAATTAAATCAAGGGAAGCTATTGATTATAAAATATTGATTCAATTTCCCAGTGATTTATAGATTTATAATTGGGAATGTATTATGTCAATTATACAATTGTATTATTGCAATAACAGAGTTATAAATATAAATATTTATACACACAGTATATATATATAATGTGTAAATAACTAATATAAGTGCACTAATAAAAGATAAATATGTATATGAAATCAGTAAATAATTATTTATATAGTCAGTACAAGTAAGTTAATTATAAAAATAACATTAATAATTGATAATATTAATTATAATTGTTATAATAATTAGCTATTATGAAATATGATATGTTATATAAAAAGCAGCTATTTACTAAGTAATCAGTAATTCTGGAACTTCTGAACTATTAAATGCTTATCTTTTGGTAATGTATCTTTTTAATATATACAGCAGATAGTGGTATACACAGTAAAAACTAAACGTTCATTAGACACATTCAAAGTCTAATGAACGTTTAATATTATAAAATTTAACCTAAACGTTCATGAAATATAGTTGTGTAATGAACGTTTATAAATGGTGTATAAACGTTCTTTAGACATTTCAGAGTCCAATGAACCTTTAGATATATTATTAAATACAGAATTATTTTTAAAAAATTCTTGCCAATAATATTAATTTTCGCCTAGATTATTTATTTATATATAGATACAATATCATATTTTAATTTTTCTTTATTTTGTTAAATTGATTTAATTTAGCACTAATGGAATTAAGTATCAATTATTATTTTATTTCTATATTTAAGTTGATATTATGATTTAATAAATAAAGTTACTATTTTAAAATAATAAATTCTTTAAGTATCTATGTTATTTTGATATCATCATAATTTCATTTATGTATCAACTTAATTATAATAATCAACAATAATTATAATCATAATTATATTGATAATTAAGATAATATAAATTTGAAATAATGTTATAATGATTTATCAATATTAAATATTGAAACATTGTATTTAATATTAAAAATATTATTAATGTTAAATTCATGTATTAAATATAACATATATGTAATTATATAATATTGTAATATATAAGTCATTACAAGTTAAATACTAATATGAACATATCTCCGCTAATACATATATAATTATAAGCATATTAATAATATAAAATATTCAGAATATAGAGTCTAATGAACGTTTTTGCATAAACGTTCATTAGAATATAGAGTCTAATGAACGTTTATGCAAAAACGTTCATTAGAATATAGAGTCTAATGAACGTTTATACACAAACGTTCATTAGAATATAGAGTCTAATGAACGTTTATGCAAAAACGTTCATTATAAACTGGAGTCTAATGAACGTTATAAAAGGTTTGCTATTTGGACCACCCAATGAACGTTTAAATTGAGTCTAATGAACGTTTAGTTTTTACTGTGTAGTTTTCATAATTTATTAACACAGACACAGACATATACACATACATATACATGTATAAATATACAACTTGTACACAAACACACACACACACACACACATACACACATTCACACACACACACACACACACATATATATGAATGAATGAATATGTATTTTCACCCAATATTGTATATAATAGAAGGATATTCAGAAGCTATAAGTAGCTTATATTATCATTATAACAAATATATCATATAGTGATGATATAATAATAATAATAATAATAATAATAACAATAATAATAATAATAATAATAATAATAATAATAATAATAATAATAATAATAATAATAATAATAATAATAATAATAATAATAATAATAATAATAATAATAATAATAATAATAATAATAATAATAATAATAATAATAATAATAATAATAATAATAATAATAATAATAATAATAATAATAATAGTAAGTCAGATTGCGGATAAGTCGGACTTCTCGATAAGTCAGACATATGTAGTTGGTTTGGTTGGATTTGTATCAAGTTCAATGTTAAATTAATCGGATAAGTCGGATAAGTTGGATTGGATAAGTCGGAATTTTCTATAAGTCGGACACATATTATTGTCATTTTTATGATTATGATACTGGATAAGTCGGACTTTTTATAAATTGTCAGAAATGTTCACTTTAAATAATGTATATTATAATTTTAGTAAGTAATATTATTGAATACAACATTTTATGTTGTTGATTGTTGCATTATTCCACATTTAATTAATTCATTTTATTTCGGTAATCCTTTAACTCATGCTGCGCATCTCATGTCTTATTTGCATGATATTTTGAATCTCGGATATGTCGGACATCTCGCTAAGTCGGACAATTTTGTCGGTCCCTTGCGAGTCCGACTTATCGGTAGTTTACTGTAATACTATTAATATGTTCATAAAATAAAAATAATAATAATACTATTATAAAAGCTAATAATGAATTTTTAACAGATATTACATGATATATTAAATATTTCATTTTTGAATAAATTGGTTAAGTGTAACTAGACTGTTATTATGTTATTTTTATTTGTAGATTATCCAACAAATAGGTAAATAATAGGTAATATTATATATATTTTATTTATTATTTTAATTTGAATCAGACATGCATAACATAGGTCCATAGAGTATACCATAGCCTACTTTAGCTAAAGAAGGCTATGACTCATAGGTTATGAGTATACATTTCATTTAAACGAACCATAAACTATTAACGAAAACGAGATCTAAAGTATTATCTAAATAAATATGTATACCATATAAGGTAAATAGTTGCGATGGGCACATGATATTATAATAATAAAGTTAAGACAATTAACGAATTACGAGAATTTCATATCCGTTGATAAAGTGAATTTTAAGATTTACGTAATTTATATCATTAATATATATCAATTTATATTATTATCCTATATTATATATATATATATATATAATATATATATATATATATATATATATATATATATATTGATTGAATTGAAAGTTAAACACTTAAATAAATCGTAAATAATTTCTCAAAAGTGTATATATAGAATACAATAATAGATTAGGTAAAACAATAAATACCATTAATAATAATAAAATAAAATAGAATAAACCGTACGGAAATTAATAAATAAAATAATAATGACAAATAATATTAGTATTACAGGTTGCCACCTGATATAAATTGTTGAATATATTTCATGAATGTTTTATTCGATTTTATGGATCTAATATAGGATGGGATTGTATGGATATATATATATATGTGTGTGTGTGTGTGTGTGTGTGTGTGTGTGTGTGTGTGTGTGTGTATGTACGTGTGTATGTGTGTGTATGTGCGACGCACAGTCTACCGTGCATCCACTATATTGAATATTTATTTTATGATGTTATCCACTACAGTATACTGTATACTATAAGTTATATATCCTATATTATACAGTATACTGTACTATAGTGGATGTAAGGTAGGTAAGAAACATTAAAGTTCTACTCTAAAAGTAATGCATATGTATAAACTTTATACTGTTAAATATGCCTATATTCGTATACTTTTAACACATTATTTATAGACTACCGCTATTTCATATTAAAGTGAGGATGGACATGCTATATTAATTATAAAAGAAGTTATTCGGCAAAAACTGCTTATTAGGCCTAATATTTGATAAAAAATTCAAATTTGTATATAACCATGGTATCCTTTATCCTCTATACTATAGAGGTATATATAGTCTATGGGTTCGACGCTAAAGGAGGCCATGCTATAGCATATATGTACTACATTATATATTATATAACCCCGTGTGCATCATAATATATTACATGAGTAATATATGATTTGAATATTTCTAATAGAAATATATCAATTTATTAAAATATTATATTTAAATATATTATATATTATCAATTAAATGTAACCTTGTTATTTAAAGTAATAGAAAAACACGCATACACATATATACAGTGGAGGTTACAAGGTGCCTAGGGCCTAGGTCCTAGAGGTATCATCCCCCCCCCCAATCAACACATAACTATTTGTTGTACTATATAATTTTAAATAAAATCAATTTCATAAGTAAATTTAATATTATATTTATGAGGCCCCTTGCTAAAATCCTGGAACCGCCCCTGAGACATATATATATATATATATATATATATATATATATATATATATTAATTAACACACATAATTATACACACATATATATATAATCATATACAAATACATAAATATATGTATATTATATATACAGACGAATTTATGAATCACCATAATTAGTATCATAGATTTGGGAATGATATATTTATACAGCATATATGCTGGATAAATATACCATTCCACATATATATATATATATATATATATATATATATATATATATATATATATATATATATGCTGGATAAATATACCATTCCCCATATATATATATGCTGGATAAATATACCATTCCCAATATATATATATATATATATATATATATATATATATATATATATATATATATATATATATGCTGGACTATTCACATGAAATGCACGTCGTGCATGAATATGCATGTGGTTGTAGTAAATAGTATAATAATACTGCATATGATATTCATATTATGAATACAATCATACATATATGTATATATTAACAAACGCTAACACATGCACGTCGTGCGTCGCACGTATATACGCATTATAATATGATCATGAGCTCATAGGAAGGCGTAGGAGGAGGTAAGTTTATCTATGAATCATATCATATTTAGGCTATAGGAATATGTATGACTCATACTATACTATAAAGTATCAAAGGGCTTTGGTATTATCTAACATGCCCGGCATTAATATTGTGAATCATAATATATATATATATATATATATATATATATATATATATAATTTAAATAATTAACCTTCGTGAACATGTGTCTTCTATAAACTTATATGTTAATATGCATATATTCGTTATCACCTGTACAGTGTACACACTTAATTATAAACTCTTCAACATCTAATTATGTTGTATATTATAGTACACTTACTTCATATATACATATAACTAGTTATGTTATGCAGAGTACATACATGTTAATACTATATAAATATGTTTATTTGTATACCCATGTTTCGTTAATAACGTATTATATTGATACGAGAATACGATTAAACATATATCCCGCATATATCTAAGGCATATATCTATAGACTAATTATATGTTCACGCCTAATTGCATTATATATATGACGTAATCAATCATAACGAATAAGTACTGCTCTGTATACAAAAACACACAAACACACACACATACGGGTTCCTATGCAGGGCTCTACCGCTGTACTACAATTCCTCTATCGATCGGCAGTACTATTTGTTTACTAGCTTTCCGCACTAATATATACAATGTTTATTTACATATAGATATGTCCATGTTGATTATATAATCAAATTTATATGCATTACAGTAATGGTAACTATTGGATATATATATAAATATATAAAAATGTAAATATATATATATATATATATATATATGTGTATACTATATTATAATATATGCAATGGTAATATAATTAACAAAATAAATATCTATTAAATTCGAAACATTTAAATACACCTATGTTTACTAATTACAGTAATCAGCATAACATTAGCACATATGGACACTATACTATTTTATACTATAGTATACTATAGTATATATATATATATATATATATATATATATATATATATATACTATATACCCTATGCTATATAGATTATATGGTATGAGTCATATATGTGCATATACGAATATATTTATTACATATTATAATATATAATACATATATTCTATTATATGTATATGCATATATATATATATCTATAGATATAGTCGATAACCCCTATGTTTTCACACCACATACATATATGTTCACTATGATATGCAAACAATACAAAACAACATGCATGATATCATAATAAGTATTACATAACCTATTATTATATATTCAAGTGAACTATTTCAATTTTTGGGAAAGCAAGTTCCGAAGCAATAGTCCATCCATTAACATTTATATTTTATAAATTGATGAATACACGCTGGAGACAAGAATGTCCGTTTAAAGGTAGATGTGATGATCGATTAGCATATCTATATATAGAGACCCATATCTATAGTTACCTTATAATGTGGCAATATGACATGAGTGCATAGTGACGTAGGGTAACCTCCAATCCGCGGATTGGATGTTACCCATAGGGGTTTTTAGGTCAATGTTATCATCTGTATATATATATTTATATATATATATATATATATATATATATATATGTATATAGTAATTATATTAATAACTGGTTTAGTATTACAAATATTGTATACTTTGTTATGGTAATATATTACTATAGTCATGATAAGTTAAATTAGCGAGATATATGTATGTTATTATTTCGAATACAGACAACAATAAAGTTTGCGAAGAAACAATTGTTTCATTAATGTTATATGTGTACTTACTAATGTGAGGTGATGTATTAGTTGAGGAAATACACCAAGAGATCATTCTGCAGGATTTGGTAGTATATATATACTACCATACTATTATATATAATATTCATTTACAAATACATTATTTATTTTAATATATAAAAAATATATTATTTTACATTTTCTTTATTTTGTTAAATTGATTTAATTTTGTAGTAGTGTAAATTAATTATCAATTATTATTTTAATTTATATTTTAGGTTAATATTACGTTTTTAATAAATAAAGTTACTATTTTAAAATCATAAATTATTTAAGTATCTATGGGTTATCATAATTATTGTAAATTATCATAAATACATTTATGTGTCAACTTAAACACCAATTATATTCATAATTAAGATAATGTTATAATGATTAATCATTATTGAATATTGAAAAATTGTATTTAATATTCAAAATATTATTATAGTTTATTATTGTTATTATATTATTTTATTTTATGGTTATACTAATTTAATAATGTGTAATACCATTTTTATGGTTTTAATAATTTAATATTGTGTAATACCATTTGTATTTAATGGTTATAATAATTTAATAATGTGTAATACCATTCCAACAAATTTTCAGTTTTAATGGTATACCACTATAGTACATAAACTGGTGTGCATGTTACCATTATAATGGTTCTATTCTAGAGACATGTGTATTACCATTAAACACTTGTGTGTAATACCATTACTTCTAACAGTGTACTATCAACTATAGTATCTATCAACTATAAACTATATATAGCTGATAGTGCAATTGTAGATATTCATATACATTAGGTTTCATCTACATATGTATGTACATATATATGTACCTATAATCATTTGAAATAATATTGATGGGAAGTTTTTATAAACTAAATATAAAGGTAAAAAAATATATATATATATATATACATATATGTATATATATAAACCGTTATTTGTACCATTATGTATACAACAGTGCCTTTTTAATTGAAGATTATTATTGCGAAATTGTCCCCATTATTATTTGTTGCCTTCCACTTTTAAATTTTTGCCCAAAAATAAATCAGATATGTTCATAATCTTTATCATATCTATTTATTATAAATCAGTAGATATATTTTATTTTATTTAATATACAATTGAAAACAAAATTATAATTACTTTGTAATTTCCACCAATTTTAAATCCTTAACAAATACAATAATATTTATATATATAATGTTCCAAGCATTGAGATCAGTGTATATAAATATCAATCCTGCAGAACGCCACGGATACTTACCGGTAAATTGATGATAATGCATATTATTATTGAATATGGAGGATTTGTGATTAGTTGTACAAGATAATGAATTCGAGAAATAAAATTCTGTGTATTTAAATTCTAAATAATTTAAAAAAATGCTATAGTTTAAATTGTATACTAAAATTGTCTTATATATATATGATGATGATGATTTAACACCTAAGCCTATATTTATAATAATTACAAATCTCACAATACATATTTTAATTAGACGCGTTCTTTAGATCATTGCAACAATATTGCTATGACTATGGTATACGATCATATCGTATATTATCGTGTCTATGCTAACGATACACGTTACGTAATAGCCCGAAGCGCACACTCGCACACCGCACAATAGGACACCCGCACACCGCACTATAGTCACCGCTAGTGTTACGATTACAATAAGCGTGACAGATTATCGGCCATCGCCCCATAGGCTACATTATTAATACACACACATAGGGTATAATCCGCGTGTCCGGGTACAGAAAGGGGCGTGACGAGGAGGCGTGGTCATTGAGGGGATGGGGGGGATATGACACGACCACTACGGATAAGTTATAATCACCGGGCAGCCGCCTGGTAAACCTTGACCACAGCTACTGACCACAGCTTACCAGTGGTACTACTGTGTACGGTAGCCGTACGTAGCAGCAACCCCTCTCCACTTATTCCCGACGGACTCCGCCACTTAGAATTCAATTAATGAGTTCACATTAATTAGGTCACACACACGCTCGCGAACGCACGCACGAGCGTGAAGTCCCTCCCTCTAGCTCCACCCCCGGCCCCACCCCCGGGCCAGCCTATCTCTATATCCGAATCTCTGACCATCTGTCTTAAGCGCATGCGCGAGATATCATTCGGACAGTGGTCAGCTAACACGTATACACGTGTTATGTGTAAGTAACGATATATCGTATTAAGTACCGTTACAGGTACCACGCGGTACTTAGAGTTCGGATTACAATGCACATTACCTATGAGAAGTACTTATATCGCGTTACTTTCAAGTCCGCTCCACATAATACTGTAATGTAATGTCGTTATGAACATCACTAATACGACTGTCAATTGTATGTATGTATGCATGCATGCATGTGTGTGAACACTTATACCACAGAGCTAGAGAGAATTTCTCTCTAGCTTGGGACTTATACACATATGTATACTGTATACTGTATATTACATACTATGTATAGTAAATGTATCGGCATTTGTGTACGAGGTAAAAAGCATAATTAATAATTTGTGGATGATCTTATCACATTATTTGCTTTATTAGATTGTAAGATAAATAGGTAGTATATATATATATATTATTTTATTTGTTAGTTTATCTATAATATATTCATAATAATAGTTATTTATTTGTATACACATACACCCATATATGTGTATATAATATATACTATAGTATATATATATATATAGTTGAGAAGTTAAACTATTGAAAAAGATAACTTTTATTCCACGTGGACAATCGATAGTGTTTCCGGTTAATTAGACTGACCGGAAAGGCTAGTGATACAATCACAACGTAATCACATACTCATTCAATATCACTCCATATCCGAATTGCATTACTACTAGAAATAGTAAATATTGGATCACGATCCTAATAAATGAACGAACAATATATATATATATATATATATATATATATATATATATATATATCATATGACTCATTGATGCATGCTATGAATTCAATGTGTATTCAATGTATAACATATATTATATAACTTATCATATTCTATGTAGCTTTTATTACTATATATATATATAGTGATACATGTATGTATAATATATACAATATATACATTTAAATTTATATTGTATATAGATGTATTAATACTATATATATATAGCATATATGCAATAATATATCATATTATACGAATATACGAATATTATTTAAAATAATATTATATTAATACATTATTATATAATTATACATACCTAATAGGTATTACTGGGGTATTATATATATATATATATATATATATATATATATATATATATATATATATATTTGTGTGTGTGTTTGTGTGTTTGTGTGTGTGTGTTATACTTACAATGCATGTTTGCATATACATAATTTATAATAAACATGTATAAAACATTTATTTATATACAAATAAATTGAATTCGATTATATATATATTTATAGAATATATAAATAATATATTTGTTATACTATATGATTACAAGACTGACACACCTGCATTGAACATGAAATATCATTGATACAAACACACACACACACACACACACACACACACACACACACACACATACACACACACAAATACACACACACATACACACATCTATATATATATATATATATATGTTGTCAATTAGTATTATATTAATACCTATGTCCGCTATTCTATGATTTGCATTACTCGGGGCTCAGATATATAATAGCTTATTAATGTATATTATTTACCTACCACATGCTGTTTCAGGTATATTTATACATATACTACACACAATAGCTGACATCGCTGCGAGCACTTTAGAAGAGATAGACTGAAATCAATCTTCTATACATATCGTATTATTAATCATAATTCTCTGCTATATTAACAATAGGTATTCTATGTGATTATAAATATTATAGTATTCTATACAATACTATATTATACATTATTACGTAAGAATGACCTTAACAATTAAAAATAAATACACCTAATAAATACTACATATATATTATTAACATAATAACATATTTATGTAACAAGGTACCATAGTTGATCAAATACTATTGATACACTTATAAGTAAATATATAAATATGTCATTATAATAATAGGTACATATATATATATATATATATATATAGGTATTGTGACTAATAAAGTATGTATTTAAAGTAAACTATAAATACAAATATAAATATAGATAAATCTACATTACAAACTAATGATATTTGTATATAATGCATCAATTGATGAATATTGATTACCGATTAAAGACAGCTTTCATTACATCATAGATGATATTAAGTTAAGTATATTACATAATAAAGTAGAATAAATTTAAAATAAAATAGATATGTGTTAATAAAATATGAATGATTTACAGAAAATGTAATTAAATGTATTATATATGTATAAATGTATTTAAAATAAATGTATAAACATATGATTTGCTAAAAAGTTGACAAGTACAGATGTATACAAATTCATTCAGATAATTAAACGTGTTTAAAATTGAATGCTAATATATACAATAATATAAACACATCGACTATGTCTGTATGACGTATGTGTGTTGCGTGTTAATTGAACACAGCACGACGTTCTTACGTACTGAGCACGTACACATACACACCACACACACGCCACACACACACACACATACATATATGTGTATACACACACACATGTACGAATGGTATTGCGATGTACTGCTGCTTGTGTACGTATATATACTTCGTTTAGACATCACACACACACACGCACGCACAAACACACACACACCTCTCTCTATATCGTCACGTGATGGTGCGCGCTCACTCGTGTGCGTGTGTGTCACGTGGTGTGCGCAATGAACCAGTACACAATAGGCACACAGTCGTATACGGACTCGTAAGCGCGTGATCCATTAATCTATATGATATTGTCGTTATAAGCGGGTTCTCATTAGTTCGATCATCCGCGTGTATCGACGAACGCACACACACACAAGCGCGTCCATTTGCATATATAAGCTGTCATTATAGAAGCGCACCAAGCACGTAGATCCTCGCATGCCAGCGTGTAAGGTGTTTTCACAACAACTTTGATTGATTTCATATAGCCTCGCTATCATATATTTAACCCTATTATATATATATATATATATATATATATAATTCATTACGTGCATGATTTATGTACACTTTTATATAACGCCGGTGATGTCATGTCATTAGTACGATATATTTAGATAATTAAGGAATTCGTTAAATAATATTAATATTTAATCTTTGTTGTTGTATATATTAGAGTATCACTTTAAACATATATTATATATAAGGATATATAAAAATGGCATATATATTTATATATTGAAATAATGCATATTACTTAGATTATTCGATAGATAACTGATGATAAATGAGTAACTAAATTATAATAATATTGAGCCGGGGTTTAAAGGGCTGGCACGCGATTATGTAAATAGCATTAGTGGTACCCGCTCATTATAGTTTAAGATGTACCCTAGGGATATTATGAAAATATGGTTGGCGCATGACGCTCTTAATGTGCGCAGAGATTGTTCTACGATTAGTGGGCCTTTAGCTACGGTAGTGGTGGTGGTGGTCAGTGAAGCCCGACCATCGACCATATGCTTACCGTTATGTGTGTGGGTGTGTGTGTATGAGGGTATGTGCATTACTGGCCTGTGATAATATCTACTGGCAAACGTGTGTCTAGCATAGTACTAAACCCAGAGGATTTATGTTATAGTAGTTTACTACAATATACTATAGTATCAGGGAGTATCTCCCAGGCAGTATTATGAATCCTATACAATATATATATATATATATACATTGTATGTTACTGTATGTTATACAATTTAAATAATATTACATTTGATAATCTAATGAATAATATTATGTAGGATACACGTGTAAATTGATTACATTTTGATGTGAGTGAATCTAGCTAAGCATATATGCGACATGTATACGCGTTAATACGTGCATGCGTGGGTGCGTATCACTGTGTGTGTACACCAACCTGTACAGTGTACACTATAGTGGTGATACCAGTGGTGATACTAGTGGAGGTACTAGTGGAGGTACCAGTGGTGGTACTAGTGGTGATACCAGTGGTAGTACTAGTGGAGGTACTAGTGGAGGTACCAGTGGTGGTACTAGTGGTGATACCAGTGGTAGTACTAGTGGAGGTACTAGTGGTGGTACCAGTACTAAGTGCATCTGCGTGTTAACCGCGTGCGTGATTCATGTGTAAACTTTAAGTACAGGACATGTGCTCGTGCCCGACATGTATGCCACTTTGATGTCGACATCATTGCCAGCTTTTAATGGCTACATGTCATTAATACTTACTAATAAATTGCGTAATCATCACTATTAGTACGGTATACCGGATGTATTAGTTATTTAGCAAATATGAATATATATATGATTAAAGTTAACTTATTAATAATATTAATAATTATAATAATATCGGTAGATACATAATATTGTTTCCCGATTTGTAGGACATTTCAAGGCAACGAAAAGGTCCCCCTGTTCCTATTAAGCCCCGGAAAGTGAGCAGTGATAGGGCTGCATGTTCTACCCTACCACGACCCGTAACCTCCCCGAAACCCGGCATACATAGCAATAATTCCACGGCAGAAGGACGCAACCTTGAAGATACCGGACCCCCTAAACCATCCCTCGTACCCAGCACCGGTACCATTAAAAGAGGTCCCCCTACACCTAAGAAACGTCCACCTACTTTAACGATAGACCGCCATTTTAAAGTACCACCCCTACCGAGTAAAACGAAAAACTGTAAAGCTCCGCCCACACCTAACAAACCCGTAACTCCAATATCTCCGGTATCGCCTAATAAGGTTATATCGGATGACTTCCGGTCGGTGAACGTTTCGCAATTGGTGCGAGAGCTACACAGTACACGACCTTCGACCCCGACCAGCCCTCGTTCCCCTAGCGATGTATTCCTGAGATCAACATCCTGTACCAGAAACATAACTCAAAAAGCCGGCCCAAATAAGGGTCCCCCTCCTCCACCCAAGAAGATGTCCGCCCCTACTGGGAGTAACTATCACCAGTCACAGGTTCCGGTTACTAAAGTTACCCCACTGACCCCTAAGAAAATAAAAGTTCCACCGCCTACACCTGTAAAAGTTAATAACATTGCAAAGGGTTTGTATTATATATATATAGTAAATATTATGATTATATTTCTCACTGCTTATATCATTAATGCCAGTGTCTCTATATTAGTGTAGTGGTGGCTTTATTACAAATAATGTTCTACTTCAGGAGGATACAGTGATTAATACATGAATGTATAGGATCATACATATATGTGACTACACTATAGTGTATTTATATACACATATCGATACCTTACTACGATTTATGCAGTTTACCTGGATATATACATGTATGTGTAAAGTTTTAGTAAAATATTAACACCAATGTTAATATTTAATAGTATGTACATTACAGTATTTATATTCTTTAAAGTGTTAGATTTTAATATATACTAAAAAAGATTAAATATAATTAATGAATTGTGATATATTAAATATACATATTTACATTTTAGTTAATAATAATCATAGATTTATAATTTATCTTATAGGTAAAATACAAATCTATGATAATAATTGAGAAAATTTCAAATTATATTATAAAAAATTAAAAATATAAATAATAAATTATATAAAATTTGACATTATATAGATTAATTTACATTAATTTACATTAAATTAACATTAAATAGTAGTAATATCAGGGAGGTAATATTAACTCCCTGGTAATATTAACAAATATAAAGATAATATTTAATAAATTTTCCATAAATATGTTTTATAAATCTTTTCATAAATATGTTAAATAAGTTTGAATCATCTTAATTTAATATTATTCATCTTATTACTTTATTAATATTCATTATTTTAACTGGTGTATTGAATATTTTATCACTATCATGTTCTCAAACAACACTTTCAAGTTGAATTTTAATAGTATTGACCTTTGTTAGTAATCATCTGATAGTAAAGGTGCAGTGGTAGGGATTAATACATTACCCTATTCAGGAATAACTATGTAATGTGGTTAGTAATAACATTTTAGTTATTTTGTAGTACCTTTTAAATGTAGTATTATATACTTAAGTTATGCTAATAAAAAATCTGAATTGTTATAAGAACAAGAATATGTTAAGGTTAAGATACATTTATAATGATATCTAAATATATAAAGTGGTATTGGTCATATAAAAAGAGAGTATGATCTCGAAGAAATTCATTATTCATTTAGCATTTTTGTAGTACTAAATGTGGTTATTATGTTTATTTATTAAATATCATAAAGATTATAGTTAGTTAAGCATAGTTTGACTATTCAATATTGATTATTTATGTTTATATAGTTTAAGTAACATTGGTTATTTAATGTTTATATTATATTAGATATATATTAGGAATCATTATAGTTATTATAATTAATCACAATTATAGTATTTCAGATTTATTTAAAATTCATTATATGTGATGTTTAATATAATTTGTAAATTTATATAGAGTATATATAAGTATGTGTATGTTTGTGATTTTTATTATAATGTATTATATATACACTGTATATAATTGTTCACATTATATTAATGAATACATAAATAAATTCTAAATAAATCTTAAATCTTAAATACACAAATATTGCTTAATTGTTATTGATTAATTATAAATACTGCAATGGTTATATATAAATTATATATTATTCATAATATATATGTGTATATATTTTAAGTATTGCTATTATTATACAAATAGTTTAGTATTATCAAAGGGCTTTGGTATTATAAAGGATGCCATAAGCCTAGTGAAATAAATTAAACTTACTATTCTATAGATTACAATTTATTTGAAAATATTTTAAATAAATTTATGAAATAGATTATAAAAGAATTCAATATAATGAAAAAAAGTAAACACAAATTAAAAATTAAAGTCTATAGACATACATTGATAACATTACATTTATATACAATACATATATACACTTTTAAACATTAATATCTAAATATTATGTAATCCCAATATCAGGATTTAATATTTATAAAAAAATTGTAGACATTCTAAATATTATTGTTATATAACATATTTTATAGATTATATATAATATACATTTACATTTACTTTATTTATTTTTAACTACAATATTTATTTGTGTTATTCATTTATATTAAACTTAAATTAAATTAATATGTATATGAATTATAAATAAGTATGAATAAGTATAACCAGGGAGTATAACCTCCCTATATAACATATTACAATTTACAAATAATATTAGATTTATAAAAGTTACATACCATATTTAAAATTATTTTATAATATATTCCCAAATAAATATAAATTGTAAAATATAAAATATTTTCTATAATCTTATATAATTAATATACTATAACTATAATTATATAAAATTACACATAAGGTATACCTTATGTGATCCTTGCAATAGTTAACGATATCTAATGTTATAGTAATGATATTGTAAACCTATATATGTATTTTTTATCCACAATTCATATATGGACAATAAATATATACATTCATGTAAATAAACACACATATATATATATACTTATGCGCGACAATGACATACGTCTATATATATATATATATATATAGCTACCATTTGCATTTGATATAGCATATACATATACTAGAGTAAATCCTATTATATATATAATATCTATGAGTAGTAGTCATTGAAATTCACGTGTATACTATGTTATTATCTGTATAGTAATAATTATTCAATATTTATGTTTGCGAAGATAAATTGTATAGTGTCCAATGAACTATTCGCAACATTAACCCTACGGATCCTCACTCTAATGTCTATGTACGGATCATAACGAGGATACGTGCTATAGCTGGCTCTTGTAAATCATTGTACATTGTACAACAATATCCATCACGCGTAATTATAAACTACTGAAGAATCTATTCACTTGGTATTCAGTGATGCGTATAGAAGCGTTAGTTTGCGTGTGTTCTACCTGAACTATCTACTTTAGTGATTCATATCTACTATAATAGCATAATATAAAGGTTTTTTTCTACTTTATACTAGCCATAGTTATGCAATCATTGGATTGTTATGGATCATTATAACGGTTTGATCTTAATTAATGAGATATTGATTAATATTTTATATAATATGATACTATTTATATAATAAATTATATATATATATAAGTGTTTCTAATGAAATAGTTTATATATGTAAAATATATAGTTGCTAATAATAATACTCATCTATAAAATAGAGTATATTTTCATCTAATATATATCTATTATATTTTCATAGTGAGGTATATACATATTTAACATGTATCATATACAATATTAAATTTATAAAAATATAGATAAAAAACATAAAATATAAAGTAAGTATAAATATAAACATAATATTATGATAATTATTAGTAATAATTTTTAATAATTATGTTTAAATAATATAATATATGTATATATATATATATATCTTTTAATTATAATATATATAATTGATGACAGATAATATTTATTATATAATAATATTGATTTTTATATTGTAATTTATTATATATATATAATACATGCTATAATATAATACATACATGAATATAATCATACACACACACCAACACACATAAACACACACACACAAACACATACATAAATACACATACACAAACACATGGATATCAATATATATATATATAATATATATATTATATATATATACATGGGTAGTTAGAGTATATATATATATATATATATATATATATATATATATATATATACCCTATATATATATATATATATATATTATAATATATTAATGTATATAATATTATAATAATATAATTTCTGTAATATATAATTATGTAAATATATTTAATTATACACAAGATATTTCTATTCTGATTTTCTAAAAAAAATATATTTAAAATCATCTTTTAAAAAGTATTCATTTCAAAATAATCTGAAAACAAGAGATATATAATATATATATATTATAATCTAATTATAAATATAATAATTTAATTTAAAATAGGTGAAAATATTTTCCGAAGGAAAGATATCTCACTCAAATGAATTGTGAAATTAATGAAAAAGTGTGCCTTAAAAACTGATTATTTATTTTAATCCTATTTTGAATATATATTTATTTACATGTCAATTTGAAAACTATATTACTATTATAAATGAAAATGTATATACATTTTTGAATACAATACATATTTAATTTATAGTGTTTTTTTTAAGAATATAACATTATTTTATAATTAGAACCATTTTTCTTAAAATATACAGACATATACAATAAATAATATAAATTATTAGATCCATCAATGTAAAATTATACATATTTTGGTAACATTCTAAAGTATTATGTAACAATACTTTGACAATTTGATATTGTAATTATTTAAAACCATAGTATTGCCACCTACATTTCAAACTATTCAGCATTACAATGTATTTCATGAAAATATATACAAGTGACTTATCTTTGCTTGCAAAATCATTGATAGTATTAACAAACCTATTTTAAATGATTGGTAATACTATAATAAAGGATTTTTTTTACAAAATAATACAAATTATAATATTACATAATTCATTAATTAAAATTTAATTAAAATATAAATTATATAACATATAAATAATAAAGATATATTAATTATTTAACTGTTTAAATAAAAATAGTATATACAAAAATATAAATATATGCAGAAATATATATACATATTTATAAATTAATAATTTATATTTAAATCAAATAAAATAAGTAAATATAAATTATATATGAATAATTAGTGAATATGTAGTACATAGTACATAATATGTACTATCCATATACTATTACTATCAGATACTATGTATCACCAAAGCCCTTTGTAACACTATGTATTTTATATTTATCAACATAAATAGTTTATTTATAATAGAAGACTATATATAAATTATAAAATATAATATAACATCTACTAATATTATATTATTAGTAATATATAGCATATATATACACCACTATATATAATATATGCTATACACTAAACCACTATGATCATATGTATAGGTTATGCTGATGTTAATATTTAGTTCATTTCAAATAATGTTTAGTAATCACAGACTTTATTTATTATTGTAAGATGTGATAAGAGATAAATTAAAGGAAATTCCTAAATATAATTTCCCTTAATTACTTATAGTTAATAAATATACATATATATACAAATATTCACCAATATTAATACATATTATTTAAAATAGAAACATATAGATATACTTATATTATTTTAGTAAATTTGATAACATTATTATAATCTAATATATATATATATATATATATATATATATATATTTATTAGTGATAATTTAACAAAACAAAGTGTTTTCTATATATATACAAACAGGGATTGGCCAGAGTTGGGGGTATTTGGTTTTTTAAAACTTATAGTGATGATACATAATTTCAGTTATTTTTATTCTAAGATATATATATATATTTATAATTTATTGATCAACATTTATTATTTTATGATTACAATAATTCAAGTCACTACATAATAATCATCCAAAACCCCTAGATTAAATTTTATATTTTGGGGAATTTTCCAACCATATTCATAATAATTTAATTTATTTTATATATATATATATATATATATGATATATTAATTGTAATTATTAATAAATATATAGTATATAACATACTATTATAGTATTCATTACATATAAATATATAATAAATAATTAAAATATGATAATATAACCCCCACAGATAACTCAATAGATATCGATCTAGACTCTATTCTCGGAGAACTATCAGCTCTTGAAAGTCAGCTGACCATATCAATAGAAGAGGAGCAACAACAGAATAGTTCGCACGTGACAGGAAGCAGGAATCAACTATCCTACCAACCTAGCTGCGACGAAGTGAACGCTTCCCTGATCAGCGCTCTAGATGAACTAAATAGTGTCCAGTCGTCTGAATTCGAACTAGGCCAAAGTACTCCGGCCACTGCGGAAAGCGAGACTCATTCCATTGGATCTCCTGTCCGTAATCGAACGAGACCAGCTTCCGGCGTACCTTCCGTCACTAAAGTCAGCTTCCACCGGCCCACCAGTAGCGGAACTCTGCCCACTACCTCTGTAGACTCGGTGGACTCCGCCTACTCGGATGATAACTCGTCTCTACCCAGTTCCGGAAGTAGGGTTTCCGTGGCCACATCGTCAGCATCATCGGCTCACAGCGCCAGTAGTTCCGGTGTCTGTATATCCAACACAACTTCCCCTACATCTGATCAAGGAAGTACCATTGATGTTAGTTCCATATATATTATAATTTGTTATAATTGTTAAATACAAATGAATACTACTTACGTATAAACAAATGATTGTATACTTGATTTGAATATATTGTAAATAAACAACATGTATTGATCAGAATATGTGTATACATATATATAAGTGGTACATTGGTGCATTCAAATCCAATTGTACTGTATAATTTCGAATTATTTGTTAACATACGATATCAGTATATCTGTGATAAAAGTAATACTATGCATATTATACTAGTGGAAGCAATTAAAGTATAGTTTATATAGTAAACACATACACTATAACGGATGCCACAAATCATTATCTATTTGAAGGGGAAATATCCATCTTTCTGTATTGTTTGTTTATCCTGTAGGTATTCTAAATATAGAACTGAACACATGACTATAGGCAACTCTAAGAGCGAGCTTCAACGATGATAATTATAGTTCATTAGAATTACCATTAAACAATACAACATAGTTTATCATTATTTACAACCGTGTATACACATATACATTGCGAACTAGATATATAGACTAGATATAGCTTGTTTATGCATATACACATTTTACTATGTTGACTACCGAATCGAAACAGTTGTTTGTCTATTATACGATATCCTAGATTTATCAGGCTATTCGTAGGATATATAGAGCATATATATCTAGGCCCTCGTACAACTTATTAAGAGACGCTCATGTAGTGTGCTTTGTGCACTTAGAGCAGGCAGTATCAGTATACCTCTATGACAGTAGTGTATACATAGATATACGATATGTAGAATATATAATGATATTGTGCTACGTATTCATATTTGTTATAATGAAATACTTAGTTATGTCTGACGCGAAATAAGTATGCACATTTGACAAGATATAAATATACACATTAAATATCATTATAGTGTTAAATTATATATATATATATATATATTTAAATTAAACAATAAGTTAACTTATATGCACACCTTGAAACATATATATATATATATATATATATATACATTACTCCCACGGGGTAAATATATTTATAATAATGTATTATCCTATAATATTATGTGTAATACATCATGATATCATAATAGTTATAAATATATTAATAATCATTATAATGATCATTTAATTATAATTATATTCGCGTTAATTACGTGATACATGCACACGTGACACCCTATCTATTTATATAGTAAACATTGTTATCAAATCGAAAACAATTATTATTATCCACCGATGATACGAACGTATCGATTTAATCTGTCGTAGAATCTCGCGCTCATCGAATTACAGATACGGGTAGCGACCCCTTCAGTTGGAAACTGTTACCATAGCAACCGACAGATGGTATCATTGTCGACTTTATACGATTTGTGATGATCGTGTGTTACGTAATATGCCTGCTAGGTGTTGTTAAGTTACTTATAATCTGGAGATAATCTCCCAGTATAATCAGTTTGTAATTCACCGGCATCTGATTTTATTACCTCTAGATTATAGTAATATCTATCTTTAGAATATTAAGTTTCCTCATTAATGTAGATAATATATATATATATAATAATTTATATATATATAAATTATATATATATATAATTTATATATATATATATATATATATTATATAATAATTATAATAATTATATGGCATAGTAAGTATACTAAAGTATACAACGGAACTTAATGCCTATAGTATACTATATAATCAAAGATATAGGATAGATATTTATTAGTTACATATTATTATATTTATTTAGTAAAACATAGTAAGGTAGTATGATCGTATTCTTATATATATATATATATCTTGTTATCTTGTTATATTACAAATATGCCATGTTCTGCTCTAAATATATGATATTTCCTTTATTGCATGTATTAATTGAAACATATATATATATATATATATATATATATAATAATAATATAACAAATCTATATATATATATATATATACATATATATATATATATATATATATATATATAGATTTGTTATATTATTAATATAAAGATGAAATTATTGATAAAATGATTGATATTATTTATATTCATATTGTCATTCTGTTATATAGAAATATTCATGAATATAAATGTGTATGATGAATACATTAAAATACTAAATATGATCCATTTGACATCAGTTAACATACCTATATAGAATATATATATATATATATATATATATATATATATATATATATATATAACATAAATGAATTTCTATTATATTATAAACAAATATGTATTCACATTACATTTCATTTCTATATATAATATTAATATGTATATTTATATAAGTTTTTATATTGAATAATACATCAATTAAACCATGTTGTTTATTTGTTTCTATTATTTATCAATAATACATACATTATACAATAGGCAGGTGGTCTGACTGTATTGAATTATATTTATATAAGTAAATATATTGATTGGTAATTATGTAGTATATATATATATATACAAACATTTGAAATATATATATATATATATATATAATTATTTTTATATATATTAAAATATATGGATCACCTTTATAATAAATAAATTAATATTAAGCAATGAATAGTTACTGAAATATTAATAAATATAATAAATTTCATAATATCAATATATATAATAAGCATGTTAAAATAAGATGGATAAATTAACATTCCCACACATTTTATAAATTATATAATATATAATTATATCAATTATTCTTATATATTATATAGTATATAATAGTATATAATATATACTAGTGCTGCAAAATTTCAAATCTCAAATATCAAATCTCAAATCTTTTTTTTTCGGTTCGGTTCAAATCTTAAATTTTCGGGTATTTGGAAAGATTTGATGGTCTCAAATCTTTATTTTAAATTTAGTTTCGGTTCGGGTATCATGTCGGGTAATTGTTCGGGTAACGATCGATTAACATAATTATGTAATAAGTTTCTTTCAACTATTTTAAAATATCCATTAAACTGTATAGATACTATTAATTCGATCATCAGTTATGCCACCTATATGATAATATATTTAAAATAGAATAATGTTATCAAGGACACCGTGTCCTTTATTTATTATACATTAATAACAATTTTTAAAAATTACTACGTATATTCTTCATATCGTACCTACTCTGTACTAATATATAAAAATGTTAATTCATAAACCGTTTAAAACTATATTTGTCTACAAGTACATATTGAATAAATATTTGACACTATGGTATATATATATATATATATATATATATATATATCTATATATAGTCTAAATATAATATTTATATTTAGCCTTCTATATATATAAGCTGTGGTGTATATAGTATATATGATTCCTCTTACAACTTTACTAAATAGGTTTTAAATTACTATATAGGTTTATATAGCTATATATGATTATTAGAATAGTAACGTATTCAATAATTCAAGTAATTAATAATTATGTATTGTTAATTATTCAATTATAATTTATTAATTAATAATTATCAATTATTATTATTAATTAATAATAATTAATTATATATTATTTTAATAATTATTAATTATTTTATTATAATTAATAATTATTTATAAATTAATTATTATTATTATTAATTAATAATAATTATTTATTAAATATTATAATTGTTTATTAATTATTATAATTATTTATTAATTATTATATTATTTATTAATTATTATAATTATTTATTAATTATTATAATTATTTATTAATTATTATAATTATTTATTAATTATTATAATTATTTATTAATTATTATAATTATTTATTAATTAATATAATTATTTATTAATTATTATAATTATTTATTAATTATTATAATTATTTATTAATTATTATAATTATTTATTAATTATTATAATTATTTATTAATTATTATAATTAATAAATAATTTAATTAATAATAATTATTTATTAATTAATTTATTATTATTAATAATAATTAATTAATTAATATCTAATTTTTTTCTTCGTTAACGTATTTTAAAATATTATTAAAAGATTTGAAGTTCTCGAGAGCATACCTAAATATGAGAGATTTGAAGTTCTCGAGAACTTGATATATATTTTTAAAGATTTGAAGTTCTCGAGAACAAAATTTTAAGATTTGAAGTTCTCGAGAACAACCAAGTATTTGAAATTTTACAGCACTAATATATACCCCTTTAATGATATTATATATCATTAATGATATTACAATTTAAGAATATGTGAAATATTACAGTATAATTATGGTTAACTTTTTTTTTATAATAAAATAGAATACATTTAAATTACAATGGAATTATATAAGAAAACCAATTATATTATAAAATATATTAACAAATAAATGTAATCATTGTATAATATAAAAATAATATATTAGATTTAGTATACAAAAATGAAGTTAGATATAGAATATTATTTATAATTTACTATCAATTAACTTGATATTATTTTCTTATATATTTATTATGAGTATAAGCCGGAAGTTCCGGTATAAGGATTATAAATTATAATGAATTAATATATTTTATTAATAAAATAATATTAAACCATGTTACCTTTAATTTATATTTAATGTTGCCATAATTTAGTAATTAAAGATAGGTGAGGATATTTATTAATATATGGATAATATATTCTTACATTATTCAGATTACTTTAATATATAACTTATTTAATTTATTATTAAAAAATATATATTAATATACAAATTTATGTTATGATGGTTGGTGTGATGTATATTTGATATATAATGCATATTTTCCATCTAATTTATATAACACTATAGATTAATAATAATTATCTATATAATATTAATTTACTTTAAGATTTATACATTATACAGGATAAAGATGCAAAAGTTAGGGTAGCTTTGGAAAAAATTAAGGAAGCTAATGTTAAAAAGGTATTTTTATACGTGTGATTTATATATTATGTAATTTTATTAATATATATATAGAGTATTATTTAATGTATTGTTATGAATATAGATGTTCATAAGAGTGGAAACACGAGATGGTACCAAGAGGTCTATACTGATAGATGAAAGCATGACGGTTGCACAGATTTGTGATATCCTAGCGGTGAAGTCTCATACGAAACCATCTTTAGAATGGAGTATAGTTGAACAACTAAGCGAATTGTATATGGGTTATTATCATTTTTAAGCTGAATACACTTTTATTATGAGGTGTCTACAGAATTAGCACACAAGTTTTATTTATCTTAACAATAATTAATCATTATAGAGAGAATGATGGAGGATCATGAATATTTAGTGGATTATTTACAAAGTTGGAGTCCAGATTCTTTAAATAACTTGGTTTATATGGAACGCAGAGACAAATATGACATTCTCATAAGACCTGAAGTTTGTAATACTTGCTTAAATGTAGGCTGTTTATAATAACATTACATACTTAATAGAGATATCTACTATGCGGAACAGATGCCGAAGATAGAGATTTTAGTGATGAAGAAAGGAATGTATTAATCAACGTTAGTCTAGTGATTCACTGTTTAGATCTAGTGTCTTCACTGTATATATGTACTAATGTCAATAATATGTACAGGAGTATTTCTGCAGTAATCAAAATAAAATTCCTAAAATGGAGTCTTACTTATATATGAAAGTAGATGGAAAAAAGGCCTGGAAAAAGATATATTGTACATTACGATTTAGTGGTATTTATTACAATCCTAAAGGCAAAGCGACTATCAATTCCAAGGATTTAGTATGCTTACAGAAATTAGATTTCATAGAAACATTCACCGCAATTGGATGGAAGAAAAAATATAAAGCTCCAACTGAATTTGGATTTGCTTTGAAGGTAATTATATAATTATCATAGTATATATAAATCACATCTAATGATATCAATAATAATCAAAACAGCATTCAAGAATTCAAAAAGTTGCCACCAAATACATACGTTATTTGTGTGCGGAAACTCCTAGATTGATGGCACAATGGATTGCTGCCATACGTACAGTAAAGTTGGGGGAACAACTCGTTCATAATTTTGAGAGCTCGAAGGAGAATATGATCGATTGGGATCCTAATAAAGTCATTCTGGAACCAGTAACATCAGAAACGCGACATATCAGAGTAGCAGGAAATACAGACTCATCTCTCATTGGCTGCATTAGTGTACCACAAAAGGTTGATATATAAATAAATATATTTATCAACATATATATTAAATTTTTTTAATATTTTTATTAGTTTATTTTTTAGAATTAACAATTTAATTATTATTAATTTTCAAATGTGTGCAATATAAATATCCTAATTAATATTTAAAAATATTAGTTTTGAAATTTAATATATATGATTTTAATAAATATTATCTTAATTATTTTACAGTTTAATATTCCAATGTCACCTATAAAGAAACTAATATCTGCCCAGAATACACCTTTACCCTCTAGAAGACCCAATGAAGTTGTTAATAATAAATCAGCAAGGAGTTCTAGTGTTGACCTACTAGAATCTTGTACTATAAGAAGAAAAGTAAGTACATCAATTATATAGAAGTATTTGTGAATGTTTTTGATTTTTAAATGTATTTCATGTTACAGTTACCTAATATGCAATTAGCTGATATCACTGCGACAACGGCTCAAGTTCTTACTAGGACAAATACGGATCCTGATCTGTTACCGCAAAGATCAATATTATATAGACCTTCATCATGCGACATGAGATCGGCTCCCGTCAGCCCTATGGGCCCCCCAGCTCCCCCCAAACGAGGTATACAAACCAAACTCTCTTTCAAATCGTTCAGTTCACAAAATAGCAGTAATTTATCTGGATCTCATTCTTCAATATCAAGTAATAAAACAACGTATAGCGACTGCACCGATAATTCCCCAGTGATATGCAACGGTGCCACCTATACCAGTGCTCCTCCAGCTACACCCTCTAAACCTCCACGATTCATGGCCGATCTACAGAGAACTATAGCGAACAAACAATCCTCTGTAGTATTGTGCAACAGTTCTGAAGATGATGACGATGATCTACCTCCTCCGCCCCCAGAACTACTCCCTCAACACAATACATCTCGAATACCTCCTCCTACGCCTCCAAAACGTAATATAAATACCCACTAACAACAGTATGTTTCGATTTTAAAAGTATTAATCTTAATTAAACTATTCACAAAAATCGTTTTGTGCTTATGCAAAGGCACTCTGTGATTGCATGACTATTGGTGCTTATTTTATAGGAAACTGTACATAATCAATTTATACATACACAAATATTAATTTATATATTATTTATTTACAAAACTTGTAATAAATTATACAAAACTCCATGTTAAAAAATATATTTAAATAATGATATGCTAAAAAATATAATCTTCCATATCAAAATATTTAAAGAATCCAATAGAATCCAGCAGCCATTCTTTCACTACTACTGGAAATCCAGCTTCTTTAGCATCTATTTAAATCAATAAAAATATATATATTAAATCATTAAATAATATTAATTAGTATTATATTGAATTAATTTTAAATTAAGATAAATATATTTACCTTGTATTTCTTTTTCCATTAAATTAGAATCTTTTTCCATAACAATAACTCCTATTTTATGATCTGAAAATGTAAATTCCGAAGGGCATTGTATCAAAGTACCACCTAAACATACAACCAAAGATTGAATTTCTCCTATTTTTATGGATTTTAATTATTACATAAATTATTATACATACATATTTATAGGTTAATATTATTTTATATTACATATTATAACATACAATACAATTTTAGTTATATATATATATTAATTGAGTTTAACTTTTACTATGATCATGAAAATTCCCATGACAACAAATTTCATAGTTTTCCAATATTTTTTCTTTACTTTTTCGCGAATTTTTTGGAGCAAAATGATCAATTTCATCTGAATTAAATCTAATTATTTCATATTTATCCTATTAAATTATTACATTTATTTTAGTTTTATAATAATATAAATAATAAAATATATTCCATATTTATCAGAATTATTAAATAATATAAACAAAGATAATAACTTCTTTTAAAATTGTATTTGCTTTCAGACTATCAATAATCCATTTTATTGAAAGTACCCATTTATGACCAGCAATAGCTTGAAAGTATTTAAATGTTCGAGGGGCAGACAAGTCACTTGCTAATAATAACAAAATTAATAATATCAATTAAAATATAAATATTAATTTATTATGATTTATATTATATATTAAATTGTATAATC
Organism: Osedax fenrisi; assembly: GCA_964019155.1. Taxonomy (NCBI): domain Eukaryota; kingdom Metazoa; phylum Annelida; class Polychaeta; order Sabellida; family Siboglinidae; genus Osedax; species Osedax fenrisi. The sequence goes on along the minus strand of OZ025241.1, from coordinate 44,500,431 downwards.
TAAATATATAAATAATTAATATAATATATAAATAATATAATAAACTAAAAATAATCATACACATACTATATATATATAATTAGAATATATATTATTATATTAACAATTTATAATCAAATGTGTAATTTCATTAGAATATTTCTTTTGACGTTGGCAACATGTTATTGAACAAAATTCTTCATATTTCTTATATAATTCCTAACAATTAGAATAGTGTAACTTTATTAAATAATTAATTATATGTATATTTATAATTATAAGAAATATCAATAATATCAAATAATAATTATATTAATGGAGTATCCAGCACACATTTTCATGATAGGGAAACGTATGCATATATATAAAACTATAATGTTAAGCCTACAATATTTTAACTTACTTTTTTCATTTATAACAGAATAATACTCTATAAATTGAAAGAAATATAAGATAATAACTAATAATTATTTTTATATTTGTATTTTTTAAATTGTGAAGGAAATATGCTGTAACTTTTTAATTAGAATATAAACATTTAGAATGAATATATAAATGTTTTCTTTATGGTGATAATATTAATTTTAATTATAATAAACTATCAAAAATAATGTCATAGCACTTTTTCTAAAGCAAGATTAAGGGGATTCAAGATCTTTAAAATTAAAAAATGTTATTAAAAAAATATATTACTACATGTATAATGTATGATATGTCAAAATATCATATTTTAAAACATATATAAAGCATAAAAACGTTATTTTATAACACCCCTATTTCTAATAAAATAATATATTTATTTTCATCTCAACTAGCGACATATATTGGTTTAATTTTATAAAAGCTAGTGATTGGCCATTGGCGTTATTCTAGAATAATACCATAGCATCGTTTTCATCCTCTTCATCCTCGTCATCCGAAGATGACATCCCGGGTACAAGTAAAACTATGTTCGAGTAGAAGATTCACTATTCTACTAAGTGCAAGATTTGCAAATGCTTCTAAGCATTATTATGGAAGTGGATAAATTCATAATCATAATATAATTTATTTTTTGTATATTTTGTATTCTTTCATATGCAACAATAATATATAGTAATAATAATTTATATAGATGCAATTTATGTCAAAATCATGACAAATTATACAAGTTATATAAATATGATATAAAATTGTAATAATTAGCTAAAATAACTTTTACCATAATAATGAGAATCAAAAAGCAGATAAATAATATAGTCAATCTTTAACATCAATTATCTTAAAATATTTGTTTTTTTAATGAAAATTGATATTTCTCAGTAAATAATTAACTAAACTTAGTCAATTGTGCACAGTATGTTTAGTATTATATGTATATTGTAGCTATAGAAAATATGTGTGATTAGATATAGAGTTGAAAAATAATTGATAATTAAATTTTTTAAATAAATATTTCATTTTGATAAATTTGTTACTTTTTTAAAATGTTGATATTTTCAAAACTAATATTCTAATAATTTAAAAATTCTATAGAACAATTATCATAATAATTCTTAATGTTTTGCAATTTAAATTATGTGACTTTCTTAATTATTTCGTGAGATTATGAATCTTCAACAAAAAAAATGTCCTAAAAATTTACATTGAAATCTAAAGATTGTGAACCCCAAAGCAAAATAAAAATATTGAAAAACCAGTTTTAAATTTTAGTAATAATCATTAAAATAAATGTATTATAAACAAATAAAATTAACCAATAATATATATCATTATTACTTTGTTATAGAAAATTATTTTTATATTATAAGATAAATGTATACATATATATAACTTTGTTATAATAAATAAGAGTCATATATACACAAGGACAGAACGTCTACTCTTTAACTCTGTAATGGTAACTTTTTGGTAATCAGAAAGTGTCGAGATATAATATTTACTTGTAATGATAGATTAACTCTAAAAGTAATATTATATATATATATATATATATATTCTTATTTTATTTGTTGCAATGAATGCTAATGATTAGGTAACCCTTATTATAAAAGTAAAGCTATTTTTATTTATAAATAAAACTAACGGGATCAATATTCTTATTCAGTCCACTTATAATCATCCTCAAATCGGTTCTCTTCATTTTAGTATGTGAACCGGGAATACTGTTGTTTTCTAACATGATTAAATCTGATTCAGTCAGCTCATCCTGTACTTGTTTAGTTAATGTGAATTTATTTGTTTTATCCGACACATTATCATCAGCATTATCAATACTAATATTAGGAAGGAGAGTGGTGTTCAGGTTTGAAGGTATGTCGTTTTTGGTATGAGGTGTGCTAGCTAGGGCCTTATCTTCTGTACAAGCCTTAAGTGTAATTGTGTTATCAATTATTTCATTTTCTATCAGTTCTATATCAGATATTCCATCGCTTTCCGGCAAGTCTACAATGCACCTTCTCTTAGAGCGGGTAGTGCTGGGTTTTGTTTTTATTTCTTCTTCCTTATTTAATGTACCTGTATATTAACATATATAATGTTTGATTAAAAAGAAATATAATATTATATAAAAAAAAGAACCTTGAATAAAATATTAATCATAATAATCTAACTAAAAAGATTATGAAATATAGTTAGTATATGCATTAATTTATTATATTAAAAATATAAATTATGTGATAATTTTTAAATCAATAAATTTTAAATTATATTATTATGACTAAAGCTGAGTTCACACCAAGAATCCGTACGGATAGATATTCAAAAATAAAAGATATTTAAAGCATTCACAAATCCGGACAGAAAATCTGAGTATAATTATTATGCACGTCGTGTTTCGTGCGTATCATAACAAGTCTAATAAGATCTTTGATGTAAACATAAACATAAAAATATAATATGAATACATATATTTTAAATTAAGTTAATTATAATTACATTAAATTAAGCATGTCATCTCAATTTTAATAAATCCTAGAAGCTACTATTGCATATATTGATCACCAACATAAAATAAAATAAACATCACGTGATAAGTTTTAAGATTCAAAGATTCAAATTCCTCATAATTCCATTCAGTGCTCAGATTTTATAGAACATAAATAAATCCGTATGGATTTATCCGCACATTTAAAATTGACTTCACACCTAATATTCTCGGATTTTCAATCCGTACGGATAATCCGAGCAGATTCTTGGTGTGAAGACAGCTTAAGAATATACTTATTAATATTCATAATTTATTCATAATATACATTACATATAATAAAACATATATTACAAATTATAATAAGTATATTATGACCAGAAGTAAGTTAGTTTTTAAAGAATATATTCTTATAAATTATCATAAAATACTATTATACTAGTTCATTAATACCAAAGATTTTGCGAAGCAAAGATATAACACTCCCTATGCATGCAACGTAATATAGTAATATCCCCTGCCGCTGCTAGCAGTAGTATCGAAATCACTGAAATAGATTTAGGTTCGGCTCTGTTTGCATACAACAATGTTTTCATTGCTCTATTAAATTACATGGAATATAAATTAGCTTTTACTTACTAAATATATATTTATAGCATTTAAAACATAAATTTCATATTTGTTTGTTATATATTAGTAATGAACACTTAGTTTTCATCATATAAATATTAATTTAAAGAATATTATTTAACATTTTAAAAGTGTATAGTTAAATACGAATTTACATTATAAACAACACATAGTTCCTAAAAGTAACCCGCTATAGGTGGCACTGGGGTATTTTGTATACAAATTCGAATTACACGATTTCGCGTAAGTGTTATATCTTTCCTTCGGAAAATCTTTGTTAATACTATTAATACTAGTATATATATACTTATTTTATTCATTCATAATTGATACATACATATAGTAAAAATTAATTATTTAAAATATATTAAAAATATTACATACATAATATACATTATATGTAATCGATTAACTTAATATTTAATTATTACTACATTTTATTTACAATATACTAATTTCAAACTATTTAATTTGTAGAAAGTAATATAAACTATTATAATAATTATTATTTAAAAAATAAAATAAACAACAATGAATTAATTGTATGTATTTCATGTTGGGTTTGTGTTCATATGAGCAATCTATTCTTGAAATCGGTTGAAAGCATTACACAATTGTAAAAGTCTGTGTTTTTTCTGCGACCATTGCTAAATGTTCTAATTATAATATTTACACAGTTGGTGAGGAAAAAACACATGAGTATTCAAACGAGTATAAATGCATACCTAATAGCCTACGTATCAATCAATTTATAAACTATTAATAAGATAAATAAATAACAAAATGTTTAATTTTAATTTATATTCTATTCTCAATTTTATCTATTAAACATAATTATAAAACTTAATTTTGAAATACATTTTATATAAATATTGTTAACTAAGTATACTGCTCTTAATAAATTATAAAAGCTTAAATAAAGCATAAAAAATTACGTAAATCTAAAAATAAATGTTATGATAAACTTTACCATAATGCATTATATATCATAAGTTCATATATTATATATGATATAATCATATTTATAATAATTAGTTTATATAATTATATAAATTTATATAAGTTATACTAGTTATATATATATCATAAGTTATATATATCATAAGTTCATATATTATATATGATATAATCATATTTATAATAATTAGTTTATATAATTATATAAATTTATATAAGTTATACTAGTTATATATGTATGTATTTATTTAACGGATTTGTAATCGCGCATTTTCCTCCGTTGTTCCTCGCATATGGAAAGTCCTACCGTATGACTTACGGAAGATCCAATCCTTGTATTGATTCAGAAAGAAATTAAAACATATTCTAAACACTTCTTGATTTATTTTTGTATACGCTTAATTTAATCTTTATATCTAATTTAATTTAATTTTAATTTTTGTTATTTTGTATTTTCTGTTCGTTTGTTTTTATTATTTTTCGTTTATTGTTATACACCCGCTATATTGGTGTTTAAATAAACAATTTAATTCAATTCAATACATTTAATATAAGTTTATACATATAAAATATATTGTATATTTTATACAAACTTTATATGTCATAAATCATAATATAATATAATAAGTCCCTATAATTATATATATTATCCTTTTTATTTATATTATATTATTCATATAAATAATGTATGTGCGCCGAACATTATACACGCTATAATGAATGTACGCGTTTATGAATGTACAATTATTTTAAATATATAAATTATATAACATAATCATAAGTTCATAAGTACATAAAATGTATGTATATTTTCTGCGAGGATTGCTCATGTGAACACACTACAATTTATACAGCTAGGGGATTTTGCAATCGTAAAAGTATGTATTTATTCTGCGAAAAATGAAAGAATAGATTACTCATGTGAACAGCTCTTAACTTGTAATTGAAATAATTAAAAATATTTAATTAAAAAATATATTAACCTTTATTTTCTAAGAAACTTTGACCAAATGATTTATCAATTAAATCTATTCCACTAATATTGAAAGCCTGCATTTTTATTAAATTGTAAGATAATTAATTCAAATAATATATACATTATTTATTTATCTATTAACAACATTCATTACAATAATATTATAACATTATAAATATTAATTATATACATTTTTATTGGAGAATTTATTTATATAATTCATGTTAAAAATTTATAGATTTAAAATTGTATTAAAATATTTGTAAAAGATTCAATTTGTTAAAGGATTTTTTTTATAAAGGAAGTAATATATTAAAAAAATGTGTGTTTTAATATTACTATATATAATTTGTGTGTATATATAATTTTAATATATTTTAAAATCTAACATGAATGGAATTAGACAGTCTTTGAATAGAGGATTGCGATTGAGATATTGGAGTAGAATTCACTTGGTGCTCTCCACTGTATGTAAACAAGTCTACAACGAAGTTATCACAAAGTATCAGATCAGTTCAATAATCAGTCTAATTAATATATGAGATAATAAATGAATATGAACAAAATAATGTAGACTTACTCGGCAATTAGTTAAATATAATTGAATAGAGTGGATACGAATATAGAAATATGGTATATACTCTATAGACTTATGCATGGATGTATAATGAAGATAACTCCATTGAACAAAATTAATAATATCTGAACCTTCGTCACTGTTGGGTAAAGGTTTCGTGGGAGTTCGGTAAATTTCCGGGGAGGATTCGCGCTTTTGATGCTTTACGCTGTGGAGGTCATCGACGGAAGAATTTGACCTTCTCTTTTTAACATCTGTAACCGTGCTCTTCAGATCATCATCATCACTAGTGTCCGCTTTAGATGAATGTTTGGAGGCTAGCGATTCAGGCGTATCATCATCGATGGCGATAGTTACAGAACTAATGTCGGGGTTAACGTGGTCCGTTATATTCGCCAAGGGGCATAACGATTCTTTATCTGGAGATGGTTTACGCGTGGATACATCAGCACCATTTTTGTCATCCATTAGTGTAAGCATTTCATTGTCTAGTTCGTCGCTTAAGCTATTGATGTCTATTTCTATGATCTTTGCTTCGCTGGTCTCTGGTTCAGTTGAGTAGATCACCATATTTTCATCTTCCAAAGACAATAAGAGTTGATTTTCAGATTTCCAATTATCTACTAAAATGTACGTTAATTTTTATTTAATTAGGCCTTCAATGATTTAAATTAATGATTAACCTTCGGATTCTTTTTTCTCATAATCTGATAATGCTATAAGAAGTGCACTTCCTTGTTTCTTATCTGCATTATATATGGAAATTCATAATTAATAATGATATAATATTACAAATTTTATATATATATATATATATATATATATATATATATGGTTTTAGGACAATATCCTACATAGTACAATATCCCTTATAACAATATACCTCCACAAAAATACAAGGAAATCCTTCAGACATAAGTTAAATTATTATATATTATATTTGTTATATGTGCATTGTTATGATTATTGTTTATTATATAATTATATGTTTATTATATTATTTATATAAATCATGGATTTCTCTGAATTAATTAAGTAATGTTATATATTAATTAATAAAATCAATAACATTAATAATATAAATGAAATTATTTCATTAATAATTTCACTTATATATATATAATTTATCAAATGTATATATAAGTTATTATAGAATTTAATAATATATATAATTATAAATGTTTGCCTCTGATATAACATAATGTATGGACATTTATTATTGTTCTATTGATGCACTATATATATTATATAAAAAATATATTAATGAAATTGTATTAAATTAAAAAAAATCAGATATCAATATAAATTATATAATCAATTATTGTAGAATTAAATTTGGAATGAAATCTGTTTACTAAAATAAATAAAAAAATGTCTTAGTCTAGACTGAGTCTAACCTAGTCTGATTTATACTATATAAATGATAACAATTTTGTAATTATAAGTATATATAAATGAAATAGTATTTACTAAATACTATTTAGTAAACAAAGCTTGTATGATATATTAACTGATTTTAATTATATACATTTATTTTATTATGCAAGAAAATTTATCTAATTTTATTTATACATGTATACTAAGACATTTATAAATAATGAAGATAAAATATAATGATAAATATGATTATATAATAATTTATCATACATCTATTTATAGGGGTATCTGAGAAATAGCAACAAAAACATATAAAAGACGATTTGTGAGGTGGGCGTACACTTCACACAATCTAAAAAGGGGGTGGGGCTATGGGTGTGGCTATAGCCAAACTACTGTTAAAAATATGTATAAATATAATAAGTTATACATAAAGTTATGTATAAATATAATTAATATATATATATATATATATATAGTCATATTATAACCAAAGATTTTCCAAAGGAAAGATATTGCACTCCCTATCTATCTCTAGTACCTCGAAATTTAAATTTAAAATGAAAACACAATATTAACACTAGATGGCGAAATAGTATATGAAATGTTAAATCATGTGATATTTTTATTTAAATTTCTTGTTTTCTAATTATATACATGCATTTAAAATCATTACAATATAATACAATACATGTAGTTTTTTTTTAATATTAGATTTATAACAATATATTTATCATTTATTTATATTAAATATAACTAATCAGTGTATTCTATTGTTATATAATTATATTATCATTTTAAAATCATGTAAATACATATTATAATACAATATACATGTATATTGTATATAATTTATTATTTACTATTACAATAAATATAGAAATGTCTTATTATCAGAATAATACCGCTAGATGGCAATATCGAATTATTAGGTGACACAAATATACACAAGTGAAATATCTTTCCTTTGGAAAATCTTTGTTATAACCATTTGGTGGACAATGATATTAATTAATTATGATAACTCTTTGAATATATTTAATTTTTTTTATAATAATGAATAATAAAAAATATATCAAAATAATGTCTACCAAATATATATTATGTATAAGTTTTATTTTGTAGACAATATTAATATTTATTTTTGATTGACATTTTGCATAAAGAATTTTCTCTAACTTTAATATTTTCTGAGATATGTTCTATATTTAATGATAAACAAAAATTATACATATGTGAAATTATTTTTAAACATATATATTTTATATATGTTTAATAATAATATATATCTCGGGTTGGCAAGGCCCATATGGGATGGATCAATTCCCAAGAGTGGATGAGTCCATAGTATGTAATTTGGTTGACGTCTCCTGGCGTTAAGCTACTGCAAACTGATGACAGCAAGCATAATATCAAATACTATATATTGGTACAATTAATACGGAATAACAATAACATGATTGATACATTTGGTGTGAATTAATTTGTCATGGAAAAGTGGTATGGTTTTATAAGATGTAATTGTAAAGGGTAACGCGTTCCATGAAGAGCAAACTCTATTTCCTATATATGATACATAAGTAATATAATATTGAAATGTATCAACACCAACACTAAACCAAACCAGTGAAAATTTCATGTAAAATCATATTATTATTTTATTAAATATACTTTATATATATATATACATATTTTTAATAAATATGATATATCAGTGATACTTTATCTTATTTATATAAAATATGTAGATATAACGTAAAACTATTAGTAATTGTCATAAATTAAATAGATTATTACTAATACTTACTGTATCTTATTTTTAATATAGATTAGGTTAAATTTAGATTTTTAAATAACAAGAATAAATTGGAGTTATATATTGTGAATATATTATATAACAAAATAATTAAAAATATCAAATATTGAATGACTAGTAACATTTTTTACAAGACCACCTATTTCCACCTATCTATGTACGTGTCTATATATATAACACGAGTAACGTGTGCAAATAAAATAACATTTTTAACTATTACATAATTAAATTAACGAGAGCAAATAAAATAAATCTATAAAAAAAATGATCTACAATATTATATAATCGAATTAGCTTTTACAGTATTTTGGCAATAGCCACACCCATAGTCCCACCCCTTTTGAAATCGTCGGCTATATTTCATATCCCCCACTGTCACACACTCGACAGTTATATTTTAGTGCAAAATTCATTCATATTCACAATAGCCTATATGTGTATAACCATATATTACCCTTATTCTATGCTATAACATAATATATATATATATATATGTATTAGTTTCTAAGATCCACGAGGTGCCTCACAAATCGTATTGTATATATTTTGTTGCTACTTAGTAAAAAAACCAAATTTATATCATAAACATATTAGCAAATGATATGCTTTATATGAATATTCATAATTTTAATAAAGGATAAACTAAAATCTCCTTTATATATAAGTAACCTAATACTGATTCTTTTTTAGATTTTGTTGAATTCCTATTGAATTTTTCTTTTTTCGTTATTTTTGTGAAAGTTTCCAGTTCTTTATCATTCTAAATTTGATTTAATATATATTTAAATATTAATTTTAAATATATACACATATATAATTATTTAAGGGTAGATAAAATCTCTGTTCTATAAATAGATTTGTAATGGTATTTAATAAGAACAATTTTAGTTTACTAAAAGTGAATTAACTTATTTTGTATGAATGTACAATATTTAACACAATGATAGATATTATATAGTTCTATAATATTTCCATTTTTTATAGAAAATAAATGAAAATATTTAATATAAATTATGTTTAACTAATAAATTATTCTTATTTTGAAAATAAAAAATTGCATTATGAATATTCTTAATTTTAATAATTATTAAATTAAAAAAAATGCAAATATCGTGTAATTATATATATTATAAATTATCTGAAAATTTAAATTAATTTAATGTATTATTGAATGAGTTAATGATGTTTGAATAAGTGAAATTAGTAACAAATAATTATTCTGAGTATATTGATTCTAAATATTTACCGAAAAACTTGATTTATATATCATTTTAAAGATAATATTTAATATTTTAACATTATATAAACAAAATTTGAAACACAATTTTTGTTCTCAATTTTAGAAGTCACACCTATACTTAAACTATTATGCTGTGGTTGATATGGTAATATATAGAAACACATGTACAGTGTATACATACTTATATGCTACCCATGTTAACTCGATATACTACAAAAGTTGTTTCCTATATCCAGTGATGATAATGTGATATGGAATACATATATTTCATATCCTATTCAAACTAATAATATATCAACCTATGAGCAGTAATATTATTTAATATATTTTTATTGTTGAAGTTTAATAATAATAATAGATTAAATAATATTTAATGTGATTGAATAACTTATTACTACTTAAATTATCTAAATTATGATATTTACTTATGATACAAAAGCAGGTCTCTCTAAATTCGTACATTTATAATTTGCACGAATTAAACTTAATTCGTGCATATTTATATATAGAATTTTTATATGCACGAATTTAAGAATTTTCATTCTCTAAATTATTTTAAGTACTATATTGTTCTTTATTAGATAATTTTAAATGGCTAATATAAATATCTGTCCTAAAAGGATATACATAAGATTTTAAATGTATAGTTTTCTTTTAGGAATATTATTTAAAACGTTCTTTTATTTTCAGTAATTACTAGAGAATTTAAACTGTTTCGAGAAAATGTAAAATAAATAAAATAAAATTAATAATTACAATTTATAAATAATAATATTTGGTAAATAAACCTAAACGTAGATACTTTCCTAAAATATACTAATAAAGTTTATTTGCATTCAAACAGTATATACTCTATATGTATATTCTATACTCAATATTATATATTAGTAAATTAAATTATGAAAATTACATAATTTAATGGTTATTAGTTAAATATATATTATACAAGATTTGAATAATTGCACAAATTACAATAAATTGTGCATTTTTGGATATAGAATTCATGCAAATTCATGCAACATTCTAGAGATGCCTTTACATAAAACATCTTTATAAATAATAGATAAATATATCTCTTTAATGTATATAAAAAAGATATTTATATATAGAATAAAATCATTTATATTTAAATGAATATAAATTGAATATTAATAATTAAAAAAACTATATATATATCATTGAACTAAATATTAAATTAAATTTATAAATTAATAATTGTAAAATCTATTTTACTAATATGTTTAAATAATATAAATATCAATATGTAAACTAATAAATAATTATTTGTAAATATTAATTAAAATATTGTAAAGCGGGGTTCACATATTATTATTAATTTTATTTATAAATTACAGATGTTAACTCCTAATCAATTACAGATGTTAACCTCGATAATTAATCATACTAATATAATATATTATTTATTCTGATATTGAAAATACTTAAATATTTCTGTTTACAATTTCATTATATACTTTATATTATTTAAATAATATTAAATATTAAATAAATCTAAAGGTTATAACATATCATGATTAAATATAATATCATCATTAGATGTCTTACTTCTTCATTAGTTGAATCAATATTGTTTTTATCTTTTCTATACTTTAAAATTATTTCAATCTATTAATGGTTATAATATTAATTATCTTCAAATATAATAACTAATTATAATGTTAGAATAAGGAGATAGCCTAACCTCTTGTGTACTCAAATTAATATTATCATTCTCTTGATTCTCATGTTCTATTTTTTTTGAAAATTTAGAATTTCCTGCTCTTAGAATACATATTTTATTGTTTTGATTATAATTTAATATAAATAAAAATGAAATTTAATATTTAACCTCTTGTGAGATGAAGATGCAATACTTGTATCCCCAATACTTATTTCCCCAATACTTGTTCCCCCAATATCTGAAATATTATGATCTTTTTATTAAATTATATTTTTAATTAGTGGTTAAACTTGATATAATTTAAAATTACAATATATATATATATATATATATATATATATATATTTTATATTATTATTTTTCATAATAATGATATAGAGTTTAAATTAATTATAAATTATGATATTTTATTAGTAAGGTTCTATTAGTATTAATTAGTATATATTTATGCATATATATATATATATATATATATATATATATATAATATGAATATTTTCTATTAATAAAAAATAATGAATGATACAATTGCAATAATATTACCAACTATTTTTCTAAGGAAACACTGTATAATCGTGTAATTCGATTTTGTACACAAAACTTAAATATCACTACCTACATAGATTGCTATTTATAATTTAAATTTGTATACACTTTTAAAATATAAATAAATGGTTTCAAATTATGATGTATATGATGAAAACTAAGTTGCATTAACAATATATAACAAAACAATAGGATATTCTGGTTTTAAATTCTATACATATTTATGTGGTGAGAAAAAGCTAATTTGTATTGCATGTAATCTAATTGAACAATGAAAATATGAAAACTGCATCAAACCTAAATGTATTTCAGTTATTTCGATACTACTTCTAGCAGGGGTGTAGGTTCACCATTAATTATGTTGCGTAAATAGGGGGTGTTATATGTATGCTTCACAAAATATTTAATATAATACTTTATTAATATATATATACATATATATGGCATATATATAATAAGCATAATAAACCTGATATGTTTAAAATAGTTTCCGGAATAATAATCTGATTACTACTAATTTCGCTCTTTTTACTTTCGTCGTAGATGGTTTCTAGGATTGGCAGTTCAAGGTCGCGCGTATCACCTCTATTCGGCTCATCACTCGTAATAGCCGCAGTAGGTACACTTAATGCTAACACGGGGTCTACAATAGAAGTTATAGAGGTGTCCCCGACAAGAGAGGCAGAGAGGGGTGTCTTCGGACAAGTGAAATGATCTGCTTCGGGTGTCGTAGCGTCGCTCGTTACGTCACTTAGTTTTCTACACTTGAACTGAGATCGTGTTCTCCTTTTCTTCAAGTTCGTAGGCTTCTTGATTTCTATTAAGGGACTAGAGTAGACTACGGGGAGGACATCATGTTCAGTGTGGACAGTACTGGTAATGTGCGTAGACGATGGTGACGGAGTACACACACGTAGACTTTTGTTCTCTTTATCTTGCAGAGGTCGCTGGTTCTTGTTAATCTCTACTACATCGTTTTTCTGATTCTGTTTGTAACTCGAATTGATTCCTTTATTATGAAGATGACTCACTTTATCTTCCTGCTCGTTCTCTTTATCTTCCTGATTGTTCTCTTTATCTTCCTGCTTGTTCTTGTTATCTTCTTGCTTGTTCTCTTTATTTTCAGGCTTGTTCTCTTTATCTTCAGGCTTGTTCTCTTTATCTTCAGGCTTGTTCTCTTTATCTTCAGGCTTGTTCTCTTTATCTTCAGGCTTGTTCCCTTTATCTTCAGGCTTGTTCTCTTTATCTTCAGGCTTGTTCTCTTTATCTTGCTGATTCTGAAACTGTTTATCCTCTAGTGATGGCTGGCTGTGTTCGTCTAGTAGAAGTATGGCATCCTCAATATTGACCATGGTCTCAGTGTCCCCTATAGAGATATGTGGCTGACCGGCGAGGCTCTCTTCGTCTATCTCCTCCATCTCTACCGTCTCTTTAGGTTCATCTTCTCCGTCACTACCTCGGGCATGTCTCATTGCTAGCTCCTCTCCGGTCCGGAACGCGCGGAACTCTAGTTTCGGTAACGGAATCACTGGAGAAGTGGAAACTTTCGAGGCATCGGTTGTTCCGGACACGATCGAACACGGATTGGTGGAATCTTTAGGAGTTGTCCTAGAGGAATCTTTAGGAGTAGTGGTCGTGGTGGGGGTAGTAGTTTCCATTAGAGACGCTAATTCATCATCATCATCATCATCAGCAGCTTCACTCGTGCTTACATCAATCTGTGATAATGTACACATTATTAAATAATTGGCATCTGTCCAACTAAGGGGATGTCTCACCATGCAGACATTTTGTTTATTTTACATGTAGCAAATAGGAAATGTGTAGCGTTATTTAAAGGCTTCGTAAACTGATACATTAAATTGTCCTTAATAACATGTATAATAACATGTATTAAACATATTAATGCATATATATATATACACACACATATTATTATTAATATAGTTGTTTAATACAAATTATAAAATAATGAAATAATAAATATTCATATTAATAATAGAGTTATATCAACAATTGTTATATAATATATGATTTACTATAATGAAACTTAAGGCACTTTAACTAATTCAATCTTTTTGGGGACATAATGACCCTAAACAATTTATGGTGATGTAGGTGTCAAAAATTTATTTTCAACTAAACAAACTATTTTCGAGTGTTTATAAGACAATGAGTAAAAAAAGGGATATTTTTCTAGACATAACGCTTACTTTGATCAACTTTATTAAACGATGTCTGATAACTAACTTACCAATAAATCAAATACACTTTTATATGTTGAACTTAAAAATGTATGTATGTTAATTCATTTTGTTGCAGTATTATTATTTGTATTATTATGGAAAACTTATTTCACACAATAAAACTAGTATGATAATGGAGGAATATAAGAAACATAATATAGATTAAAAATAAATAGGCACCATATGTGAGTCATTAGATGGGTGTGTATATTGAAATAAATATATATATATATTGTTATTTGGTGGAGTCCTTTCATCCTATCCAGGAACTTTTAATTTATAAGAATATGACTCTAATGTCCCTTCGAAGCCGCTCTCATGTTAAGGCTTCCATGGTTTTAACGAGATTCGATCATTATACACAATTGTATAAGATCACTTCTAAATATTATTTTAAGACTTATTTTAATGGTGCGGATGAAGCACGAACCCAAGTCCTATAGTACTAGCAGTATACTGTTAGTGTGTGTGTGAGACACGTTAGCTACTGAGACACACAGCCAGTTATAATATATATATATATTTACTTCAATGGAGGTATAGGCACCTATCTAATGACGCATATATTATGCCTATTTATTTTCCTCTATATTATGTATCTTATATTCCTCAATTATATATATATATATATATATATATATATATATATATATAATAATCATTCATATTATATATTTATATATGCTAGTTAGAAAAATAAAAATGTACATATATTATATATTTTGAGCACAATTAATTTTATCATAAAAAAATATTTATTCAATTTTATTTATACTTCTAAAATATAGTTAATTGATTCCTTATAAAATATCATCAAATTGTGATATAAATCAACATATAAAAATATACAAAATGATGTTTAATAGACACTATTTTCAAAATATTATTATAATTATTAGAAAATAATACATCCATTAAAAATATAATAAAATTAGATAATATCTACTATTATTTCTCAAATAAACAATTTAAAAATTACCATTACAATTTTTTTTAAACCTAGAACTAATAATCAGTATTAACATATTATATAATCATACAAACTATGAGTAGCTTTAAGATATAGTAATAAGTTATTACTAATAACCAATGAATGTAAACATACAAATATGTAAACAAAATTTGTCTCTATATGATATTGTTATTTAATTGTAACGAGTATTTATGATTTAAACATTATATTGTTAACATATAATATTGTATTATCTAAATGTAATCACAGAGATTTTGATGAAAAAATACAATACTTTAATATGTTTTAACCATCGATATAAAGAAAGTGGATAAGCAATTGAATATAGTGTATGGCACTTTCCGCTACGGGCGCTGCAGTCGAAACCCACTATCTGGCCCACTACTTTTTATTTATAATAATATTTATTTATACATATATATATTGATAATTATTACCAATTTTAATGTACTATCTATACTAAAAATAAAATACATTTAAAATACATCATATCAACATTCCTCGTAATTTTGTGTATTTAAATTGAAGATATCATACTATTTTATTGATATTTATAATCTAAATCCATTGATATAGATAGAAGTCACTTCAATCTATTTCGACGAAAAGCCTACTGTTTTAATATTTGACATATATAATATGACTAATATCCAATCAAAATCACTGATAACATTTTGTTAATTTATTGATAAAAGTGTCATTCACGTATCTATCTTTAACATGCATTGCGTGCGTCAATTGATTATCCACTTTCTTTATATCGATGGTTTTAACATAACATATATTTGTTAATAAAATATTTGATAATATGTAGGTACATAAACATTATAATTAGGTACACTGCTATTTGTAAAATCTTTAATGTAATTTATTTCACCATTTGAACAATCAGCATACATTGAGAATTCATTGAATTAAATATATTTATTCATAAATATTTAGTGATATTTTTTATAATTTGTCAATTAACATGAACAATATTTAAATACTAGTTGTAAATATCTGATTATAATATACATTAATATTCATATATTAAATATTTATATATTAATCTACAATTGTTTAATCTTCATTTTATATAATTTAAGCTAATTATTTAAAAAATGTATATATATATTATATATACTATATATCATATAGTCATTAAATGTAAATATTTAAATGAACATATTATTTCTAAATATTTAAAAATAAATATTATATAATTTAATTTTTTTACTAGGTTTGTTAAATTTATTTTATAATATGATTTAATAATATAATATTATTACATGATACATGATGGTGTATTTATGAAATTGTAATCATTTAGTTTTTTTTTCATAGATTTTTCATAAATATTAAAGCAATTGCGAGTCATTATAGTAATGTAAGTGAATTTGTATTGATAATCTGATGTACTGATGTAAACACAATGGAGGATTGTCATTCAAATTGGTGAACAAAGTGTATCTCCAATAGCAGTCTACCTAATTCTAATGTCTATATGCATGTATGATAGATTTATATAAAATGTGAAGATTATTTATAGCGATCTTTAGAAAAGCATTTTAGTAATATAACACATACAAATTTCTATAAAAATCACCAAGAGATTGTGAATACCCCTTAGTAAGCGAGTACTTGTATATGATATACAATCATTATTTGGTATTAATATCTTCTCGTGTATTAACCTTGAAGCCTTGCGTCATGAATTCAGTAGGAATGTCTGATGTCGGGGTCTGATAGTCTACATCAACGTGGTCTGACATCATCGATGCTGCGGTGATGGGAGCATCATCACCCTCGTAGTGGAAGAATGGGTACTCTGTGGCTGCCGTTGCTTTGAAGCAACCCACCTTATCGAATACTGCGTGTCATGTTATTGAATAACTTATGTTAATAATAATACATCAGTGATTAAAAGTTATTGATTATATTATTATGATACTATTATGATATTAATTAATTATACAGTATACCACTAATAGATTTTGAATTTTTTTAAACATATTTTATATTTACAAAACAAGATTACTGATAGAAAATATCATATATAAATATATTTAAATGACAAACGAGATTTATATAATTGAAATAATAACTAAAATATTATTTTAAAAATCATAATAATATAAAGTCTTTCATATATTATCATCTAATCTTATTTATGAATACTCTGTTTTAATATATATATATATCTATAATCATGGTTACCTTTAGGCAAATCATTAATGTTAAGTTCTTTATTAACAATATCATCGAGTTTCTTTTTTTTCTGTGATACATACGATCGTATTAATATGAATGAATATGGTGAACAGTTATGGCATCAGTTACCTTGGCGATGATGAGTTGTCGTTTGAATCGAAGACTTTGTTTTCTCCACGAGTTCACGAGTTTCCTTTTCTTGATTGCAGCGCATCGTATCGTGGGACTTTCAGGCGCTATCAGTTTTCTTTCACACTCTGTGACACCTACCAACTCTGGAATGGGTGGCGAATTCACTACTGGGGAGTTAGTCAATTTAGTCAGATCTACCATATCAATTACATCTGGAGCAGGTGGTGAAATCACTATCTGCGTATTGGTCGGTGCGCTTATATTAGTGACACATAGATCGGAGGGTGAAATCACTACATGGGTATTAGTCAATTTAGTGAGATCAGTGACCCCGGCAACATGTTGTTCAGGGGGTGTGATCATCACTAGAGGGGGTATGTTCTGGGCGGTTATATCTTCAACATGTTCATCCATCACTGCCTGCGTGTTGGTCGGAGTTTTCAAAGAGTCTACCTGCGTAATGTGGTGGTAGTCTAGGCATAATTCGGGGTTGTAAGGGGCAGCGGTATTAGACATAGAGGAAGCATTCACAGAGGCGTGGAATGTACCGGATTGGTTACGCGTTCGAAGTCCGCTTCTCGTTGCCGATGATACGCCTCGGCCCATAGTTATCTTCCTTCTAGGCTGCGGGGTTACAATCGCGGGCTTAGGCGTGGAAAAGCTGGGAGTACTCAACATGTATTTATCGCTGTCGGGTGTCATCTGATTGGATGATAAGTTGCGTCTACGTCGGAGCCGTCCGTCTTGAGCAGACTTATTTCTGACCGCGGCATTAGAACTCGTGCTACGACTATCGTTCGATGATAGCTTAGGTTTACCCCACGCTACAGAGTGATTTATAGGCGAGTTATCGGATTCATCGGTGACATCCGGATGAGAGTTCTGATGTCTTTGGAACGTGTTCTGCGTCAGTAGATCGAATTCGTCGATTTCCATGAATTTTTTTTTCGTCAGTTCCTCTCTTTCAGCAATTTTTGCAGTCGTTATTTTCAGAGGTTTCTTATTCATTTGACGTGTTTTACTTGTTTCTCCTATTTCGACTGAATCGTCCGAAGAATCGATTACAATAGGTAACTTGCGATTTCGCTTAGTCGATCGCGAGCGTTTTCCTTTACGGGCGGCGACGCCCCTTTTTATCTTTTTCGCCGCTGCTTGTGGACTTTCTATAAATAGAAATGGGTCATCCACTAAGGGGCGATTGTCTGGTCGTCGCTCTTCCCCAGTTATCAAGTAGCTAGAGTTTCGTCTCTCCGTGGATAGATGGTGCATCCACGCGGATATCTTCACACCATAATGAGGAGTGACGTCTCCCGTTAATGAAACACGCGTTAACCTGGATACTCGGTCGCTGGGTTTGATGAGTTCCTCTTGAGAAGGAGATTTAGCTCGAGACGGTAGAATCTGAGACGAGACGATATCAGAGTCAATCGCGAATGATTTAGATGCGTTTTTCGGACGTTTGTTTGCGTATTTCATTACGTTTTTACCGCGTCTCTGCGATACGGTAATATCGGGTGAAGACACTATATCATCTAATAATCGTTCTGTAATTCTATCACCTACAACTCCTTCTATAGCGATATTATCTGCAACTTCTTCAATAGCGATATCATCCTCTACATCTTCGGTAGCGATATCATCCTCTACTTCTTCTGTAGCGATATCAGCTTCTACTTCTTCTGTAGCACTATCATTCACTGTTATCTCTTGATCCATTGCCTCTTCATCATCACTGGGTTGTGGTATATGACGTTCAGAGTCTGCTGAGATGTCAGCGAGTACGCAGTTGTTCAACTTCTGCAGGTGGTCAATGATCACATTCCATTCAGATATCATGTACAATTCTCTATAGGCGGTTTTGTAAATATATTAATTGTAAACATTATGTTATCATTATGTAAAATGTTTATAATATATTTACATAATATTATCAACGATTTTTCTAAGGAAAGATATAACACTTTAATTTTTTTACAAATCGTGTAATTTGATTTTTTACATAAAACATGAACAGCGCAACCTACATAGGTTAAATTATACACTTTTAATATGTAAAATAATATATTTTAAATTATTATTAATATGATATAAACTAAGTGTTCATTACTAATATATAACAAATCAATAATATATATTGGTTTTAAATGCTATAAATATCTGTGAGAAAAACTAACTTTTATTGCATGTAATTTAATAGAACAATGAAAACATTGTTATATAGAAACTGCGTAAAACCTTAATTTATTTCAGTGATATTGATACTACTGCCATTAGCGGCAGGTAGTACTATTAATTAGGTTGCATAGATAGGGAGTGTTAAATCTTTTCCTCGCAAAATCTTTGATATTATCTTATTTAATAAATATTAATTAATTTTAATAAATTATTTGTGAAATTGAATAGATGCTTTGTATTGATTATGATTAATATTAACCAACTTTATGTGTTGGCTAAACACATAAATAATAATAAAGAGCTCATGGTAGATTGTATATAGAGTGTAGTCTAACTAACATTGAAACTATTAGTACAACATTGTCTACATGATAAGTAACCTTTTTATAATAATTCTCTTACAAAGAACGCATTGATCGGTAGTCTGCAGCTGCTCATATATACATTTCCTATAATTATATTAACAAACTTACTAATCGTAAATAATATATTTGTAATATATATATTATATATATATATATATATAGATATATAAATATTTAGTTTGTATATTGATTATGAATACATGCATGCAATAAACTGTAATAGAGATTCTAACCTACAGAAGAAATGTCCGCAGTGTGAGAAGACGGTGTCTGGGGATAACTGCTCACTGTAAAAGTAGAATACAAAATAGATTTATAATTATTAGTTTGAAATTAAAGTAATGTTAACATTATGAATATGTGTTGGAATATGGCATACGGTAACATACTAGCGTCATGCTACAATGACATCTAATTTTATATATTTAAATAACGTATACTTATTTAATAAATGTATATAACATTTTATGAAAGTGAAATATAATTATGTTGTTAAACTTTGAAATCATGTAAACCATACTTAAATTAAATATAAATATATAAATAAAATTTAACATTTACAATATTTAAAATTTTTAATTATATAATGTTATTATTTTATTCATATTATTTTATTTTTTTATTACCTATTGCAAATAATATATATTACATATTGAGTATACCATATATAAGTATATATTTATAATCAGCATCATTATTTTGTAAATACATTTATAAAGTATAACATATACATATAAGTATAATATAACTATTAATATTTTTATTAATATTATATATTTAATTATTTTATTAATATTATTATCATCATATAATTATTATTTGCCATATCCGTTTATCATATTCATATATACTATTCTAGATAGTCAATTTTAGTTAGATAATATTTATTAAATACGGCATAGTTATTTTGACGTGGAGTATAAAAATCATAATACTATTTATTGTGCTGTCAATCATTGTGTCCGACTATTGTGTGCATTTATATGTACATAAATATGACATTTCTACTCATATAATATATCTCTATAAATCAATTTTATCTTTCAATATTATTCCAATTTTTAAAATGTGTATTGTTATATTTAGGGTGCGGAATTGGCGCATTAAATGTGTAAATTATCGATTTATTTTATATCTAATTACACAATAAACACATATAATCTATGATATTGTCGGGTTAATGTGATAAATAGTCACGCGATACTTAAAAATGCACACGATAGTAATGAAAGTACACAAAGATTATACACATTTAAATGAATTGATTTACAAAATTATTCGAGAAAATTAATTTAATTAAAATTGATTTAATATTATTTTAATAAATTAATTTATAATATTCTTTAATTTTAATTTGATTTAATATTATTATTTAAATATTAATTATTATTTGTACTAAATCATACATGCTTATAAAAAGAATTTATTATAAATTTACATATATATTCAATATATTATATAATATTTATATTTCATATAGGTACATATCAGACTATTAATATTATATTATAGGGAAAAATTATCTCAGGTGAAATATTATCTCACCGATTATATTTATATTGAATTATTCAATTGAATATTTTATTGAAATATTGAATATAATATTGTTTTAATAATTGCTATAAGTTATAGCCTATAACTAATGTATATGTTATAAAATTAATATATGATTTCAATAGGTAAATATATATAATAATAAAAATAATAATAATGATATTTATTAGAAGAATTACATTATTTTTTTCTGTTTAATTACAATGATATTTATAATTTTTTCTTCTAAAGGGTTTCAAAATAATATGAATATATTTGGTTGTTGTTGCCCATATTATATAGAAGATTCTATATAATTAACATAAATATATATTAATATTTTATTATAATTCCTGTATTATATTATATATAAAATTAATAATTGAAAATTATCAATTTAATTTAACAATGACTACTTATCTGATGTTATGTAATTACTGATAACAGTAACTTTTACAATTTTTATTTTGTAATATATATAAACTAATTAACCAATTGTTATGCCATAATATTTTAATTTAATAATTTCATAAACTAATGGTATATGAAAAACTTTAAAAATCATAGTTTAATAATTATTAATAGATGATAAAATATATAATAAATTTAATAAATTATTTGTTATCTATAAACAAGTATATTGTCATATTATATGACATTATACTAAAATACAAGGATAACATTTTAGCCAATGATTTATCAATTTCCACAACAAAAACCAATAGATAATAAAAAGTATACTAAAGCCTTAGAATCAATATATCTATTTAATTTAAATGAATATACCTCTATATTTCAATACGTAATATGAAGAAAATAGAAATAATTTATATTGACATAATTTTTTGTATTATTCAATGTAATGCTTATAAATTGAGATATCATGGTTATAAAATATCATATATTTAAGTATATATATTCTTTATATAATAAACATGTTAAAATAAAATATGGAATAATAATTTTCATTTTAAAACAAATAGATAATCAGAAATAATTATTCTTCACAACAAATATTTGAAAATTACTATCATTTTTATATGATTTATATGGAATAATAGGTGTATATATCATATGTATACTACCATGTAATATATTTATAGTTTTAACTAATTAAATTATTTAAAATATACTTAATTTGTTAAATTGTATAATATGAGAATAAGTTATAATCATAATATATAATAAAAACCCTAAATAAGTTACTTTTGGCTTATCAAAATTCATATTTTGGGTTTTTGCCCATATTAACTGGGCCTGATTATGAATCATAATTTATGATATTATATCAGATAGAGAATAAATATGTGAATTTAATATTCAAATCAATGGAAACAACCAATTTTGTAAATTAATAATTTTGATATGATTATACATAAATTGTAATATAATGTAATATTATATTAAAATTATATATATTTAAATGTTGATAAAAACAATATATAAAATCATCCTTTAAGGATTCCTTACATTTGGAAATTTATAAATAAATCAAAATTGTTATTAACATAGTTATATACTATATTATATAGTATATTATAATAGAAATATTATATTTAATATAGAAATATAAATTAAAAAATATTAATGCATTTTTAATTTAAAAATAAATAAATAATTCGAGTTTGTTAGAAATTATTTAAATATATATAAAATATAAAACTTACAGTATTTACTTTTGAGTACAAAACATTAACATTGAAGGAGATATACTATATTATATAGACATATTTATATAGAGCAGGCGATCTTTATTTAATAATATATAATATATATAATATATAATATATCATATATTTTATAACTCAATTATTTAGTAAATAGTATTTAATAAATACCCATTTGAAATAAATTATAACTAATATTAAATTGAAGCTTTATAATTGTTTATATATCATGATGATATTTATATAATCATTATCGTAATAATAATTATAATGCTGGGAATAATAATTATATTATTAAAAATTACTTTTTTAAAATAAATAATTAGTATTATACTAAGTATAATTATATTATTAGAATTTGTATAACTATATATGAATATATTTATACGTATATATGTGATTATATAAATTAATATACGCTAATTAATAATTAATTTAATGTATAGTTTTATAGTTTAATAAAACTATTATTATATTTTTTTTAGTTGTAAAATTTAATAACAAATATTTAAATGTATAATATTCTAACCAAATTGAACATCGAAATCTATTATTAAGAAGGGCTAAATTCTCAAATAATTTAACAAATTTTACATTATGATTATTATTCATTATAAAATAAATTAATGTATAAATATTAGTATAATTCAAATGTTAATGTTTATTATTAAAAATAAGTTTTCAATTTAAATGTCTATCAAGCATAATTTATAAATTTAAATTTAATGTTTAGTCACATGATTTTCAATGATTATATAATAACATCTTATTAATATATAGGGTACTTATAAATATCATACAAGCAAATTTAAATATATATACTATTTATCTAATTATATTAATACATTAATACATATGACATATTATATATGTATATACTATACAGTAATTAATGTATTAAAGTATTAATTCCAATAATTTAATAACATGATTTATTTATATGTTTATTCCAAATTAACATTTTCTGATAGATCCTACACATATAATTATAATTATAATTATATTATATATAATTAAAAATAATTATTATTGATTTGATTATTAACTTATATATAATAATATAAAATAAATACATTTATTTTGTATACCTATCTACTTTATAATTAATCATTATATACAGATAAACATATGAATCCATATTAATAAAGGATATGAATAAAATGCATGAAGAGTATATATGAAAAAAATTAAAATAAAATAATATAGATAACAGAGTAGTTGGCAATTATATATGTTTATTTTTGCTCTTTTAAGGCAATTATTAGGTTACTTTTATTAAGGGGATATCACAGTGTTCAAAATGATAAATACAAATTATTTGTATTTAATTTGTATTCCATAATATTAATAAATATAGTGTTTTTAGTATCTGCAAACATATTAGCCATGAATTCGATCTAGAAAAACCATAAAAAGTAGTTTTTGACCACACTATTCAAAAATAAAAGTATCAATATATAATTTATTGTCCCTGATTATTACTTACTTCCTTTTTACTTTTTTTTTGTTTTAAGACTATGCTGTGCGTGGGCAATCGGCGAGAGATTATTGTGTTGGGGGGAAAGCATGGGATAAATAATATGCCTTTAGATGACGTTTGAAGGATGAGGTTGATTTAAATTACATCATGTAATTGTTCGAAGTTGGTAGGTTAGAGAGTTCCAATGATAAGGGGCAGTTAGGGCAAAGGAGCGTATATGAGAGGAGTGTAAGTTTTGCAGGTGGGTTGTAGTCAGAGCTGTGCAGTATCGCCGATACAGTATCTATTAAGGCAAAAATGCAGTATCGTAGATACATTTGAATTATATTTGTATCTATTATAAAAATTATAAAAGTAATTGTAATCGTATCTATTAGTCATAAATAGTATCTACGATACGTATCTACTAAGACAATTATGTAAATAGATACATTTTATTAAATAATATATCATTTGGACATTATATGTATTTTATATCAATATTTTATTTTATATTATCATATTATAAATTAATTTTAATACATATAAATCATAAATATATTTGTAATCAACTATCTTTTGTAAATATTGAAATTAATTCATTCTTAAAATTATGATATATCAATTATAGTGATATTCTCAAAAACCATTATATACATTTATTGAAAACAAAGACATTATTTTGATAATATATTTGAATATATACTAATTGAATTATAATTCAAAATTATATATTACTTTGAAAGATAAAATCATTTTAATAAATATGATTAATTCTAAATAATTATAATTAATAATATATTAATAATTTATTTTTTGTATATTTGATAATTTACTATATTCGTGTTTAACATTCTAAATTAAAGGTCGCTGATTATTTTGAGTTGAAAAATAGTATATTGTAATAATGTATATTTCTATATAGTCTGTATTGGCTCATAGTACAATTTCAGATGAAATAAACGCTGGTATACAAGCGTGTGTACAACCAGTGTATACACTAAAAGATTCATCGTGGGTATCATTAAATGTAATTAAATGTCAACAAATTGATTCTATATCATTTATTGAAGAACACGTTATAAACCGTAGTTGTAAGGGTTATAAGGTGTAAATATGTAATATGTTCTTTTAAAAGGGGTATCCCACAACCAGTTTTTCCGGAAATAATGTCAGGAAATGTTTGCTAGAAAGTTATTTTCTAGCAAGTTAACTATAATTTTAGTTACTTGTTACTAGTTACCTAATTCGTTTAAGCACTTCCATCAACTTCTTTATGGAAGTTTTCGGAAATGCTTTTTAATGTATTTATTGAGAAAACGGTATGTTTTGAGATTTATCTTGAGTATTACAGTTGAGTCAATTGACCGGATATGGTGAAGTAGATAATTTCAGATTTTTGGAGCATGAACGGAGACAGATTTATATTGGGCAGATGTTAAATATGATAGAACTGGAGTTTTTAATTTGAATTTGTTTATTTTTTTGTTCGTAAATAGTTATGTTGGGAGTTAGTAAGTTGGCGAGATAGTCTGGTGTGTTATGGTGAGTAGATAAATGTATGGTGAGTGCAATATTATAAATGATACTGTATTTTATTGGCAGCCAATGTAAGTTGGTTTTTAGAGGAGATATATGTTGTCTGGAATGTTTAGCTATGTTGAATATAAATCTGATAGCTGTGTTTTGAAGGCGTTGGAGTTTATTTATTAGATTGTGAGTAAGCATATATGTCCCTATAGGGACATGAATTACAGTAATCAATATGGGGTAGAATGAGGGATGTAGCGGGAAGATTGCAGTATTAAAATTAATGAAGGGTATTATTGTTCGTAAGTATTGTAGTATATAGTTAATTGACTGTGATAGTGATTTAGTCGGAATGTGAAATTTATTGTATTGGGTCGATTAATATACCAACAGTTTTTACTTTAATAGAATAATAAATACTCAAATTGTTAATGGTAATTTGTGGTGGAAGGAATATAGTAGTATATGTTTTAATATGCAGTGATCCAGTTTTAAGACAGTTTAGTGAAAAGGAGTTGTTGGTAGGCCAGTTATGTATATCAGTAATAAAGTTGTTAAGTAAATGTATTATATTGTTAGGGTCTATCAATCTACAGTGTAATTGTATGTCATCTGTATACGAGTGATAGTCGACTATATACCTCCTTCTAATACCGACACCCTCTCGTATCTCAGTAACTGTACGAGATATCAAACAATAATATATACACGAACTGTTAGTAATTAGTAATGATACATATGAATAAGTATTTTGTTTTAAAAAATATGTAATCATACAATTAATATTTGATAAAATGTAATATTCTGTTTTTACTTTTTAAATATTTATAATAATAATTTTTTTTTAAATCATTGTAAATACTTTATTATTTAAAAGAAAACTTAATACTGAGCATAATATTATAGATCAATAAAATGTTTATAACGTTATCGTACGATTATAAAAATAATTTAATTTTAATAACTATTTTTAACTATTTGAGTCCCAGGCGTCCGGGACCGTCTTAACCAATATATCTTAATTATAGCAACCCATATTATTTTCCTATTACCGACCCCCTAAATTACCCTAATACCGACCCCATGTTATTTATAATATCCAATCAAAATATATCCGTATTTTACTTTAAAATATGTCGTAAGTTGTTTGTGTATCATTGATATAGGTTAAGGATTCATGATTCAAGTTGATTATTACATACTGATTAATAAATAAATATTAAATAATAATATACACTATTTTAATATAATTAGGTTTACCTACTATAAAGTTTAAATTTAAATTTAATATTACTATTAAAACATAAATTCAAAACAAAATAAATTGCGTGCATGTTATGTGTACTATTTTTATTGGATATTATAATACTACAATTATTTATATCACGATTATTTTAGGGGGTAGGTAATATGAGAAGGGGTGGTATTAGGTACATGTATTCGATTACCGACCCCACTGTTTATTCTTGTAAATATAATTATATCACAAATTTAAAATATCCATATTATTCATTGCCATAATAATACCCTAATTACAAAATTTCAAATAAATATATTTAATATCGAATAAGTTATTACAAATAATCATTTAGGGGTTGATAATCGGAGACTTTCCCCTATATTCTATATACAAATATGCAGGAAACTGAAGAATTATTTGCAGAATTTAAAATTTAAAATATTAGAAAAACTCCCGGAGAGGAATAGTGCGTTGATGGGGATGATAACGCATAGGTGAGAGTACTCGAATACCGACACCCTAATTATAAATCACCATAACTTTATTATTTCTCAATTAAATATTAACAAATTTTATTTATAATTATTAAGTATACTTATAGGTACCTATAGTACATATAGGTATAGTACCTATATGTATAGTACCTATAGGTATATACATGTAATAGCTATTTTAAATTAAATTTAGTTTGTTTAACTCTGCGATAACAGGGGTATCGATATTACAGGCACTGCCTCGAAAACCGATACCTTGGCATATAATATCGACACTCTAGATATATCGATATTTAGATATACCATATATTATTTAATATCCACTATCCAATCAGAATTGAATGCGCGTTACTTTTAGTTAACACAGGCAATTCATACGTTTTTTTCCTAAAATTAATTTGATCATAACTCACGCACATTATAAACAAATAACGCTGATTTGTTAAAGGGTGTCGATATTACGTGCAATTAGGGTGTCGGTATTATGAAAATGTATGTTGATTAGGTAAACGTCATTAACTTTGTAACAAATTATCAAAAATACAAAATCTTTTCGGCACATTGTAAATATATATATATATATATATAATAGTACTTTATTTATATAAATATTAATTAATAATAAATATAAATAAACTTATATAAATATTTTAATTTTAATTGCAGGAAATAGTGACTCCATATATAAGAAAAGATGATGTTTATTATGTGTGTCGATAATTGTTTGATTTTCGTTCAAAATAATTTATTTCGTATTTTATTAAGTGGTATTGTTAATTTATTTGTTTCACATAACATTTCCTACAAACATTAATTGTTTATGTAATATTGTATCACGTTATTTATTTTAAAATGTATCTGTTTATTAACAATATTGTTACACCAAAATATGTGGTTTTTAGAAAATAAATTATCATTATAAATGTCGATTCCATATATAAATTAATAATATAGAATAGTAAGTTATTATAAACACTGGTATACATTTCAATTAAATATAGTATAACTTTTAATAAATTATGGTATAACTTTATATAATATATGGTATACATTTTAATAAATTATGGTATAACTTTATATCAAATATGGTATAACTTTTTATAAATTATGGTATAACTTTATATAATATATGGTATACATTTTAATAAATTATGGTATAACTTTATATCAAATATGGTATAACTTTTTATAAAATATGGTATAAATTTATATAATATATGGTATAAATTTTAATAAATTATAGTATAACTTTATATCAAATATGGTATAACTTTTTTAATTAATTATACCATAAATGGTATACCAGGACGCCACGGGGTTATACCATTTTGTAATCAATGTTATACCATTTATTTCTAACAGTGTACATGCATGTATGCATGTACATGCATGTAGGTATAACAAAAACTATTATATGTATTATACTAATTTGTATTGCATTATATAAACAACATATATATGAATAATCCTATTAGAACATATTTTCTAAATGTTTATGTATATAATTGAAAAATAACAATTTCTATAGAATACCACCAATAAAAAAAGGTAATTTGTTTGCATATATATATGTAATATAATATATATTATAAATATTATTTGTTATAGAATAATGTGTATACATAGGTATATATACATAGGCCATATATGGCCAACCTAGGTTGGCTAACTTTATAATGTATAGTATATTATATATACTTTATTGATATACCATTAATAATTCTATGATATTACAAAATATATTAATAATATCATATTTAAACTTACTGTCCCACTATGGTTGCAACGAGTTTTTCATAAAATATTAATTATTAAATAATATTTTATATAGTAAAAATAAATAATTTTGGAGGTGTTATAATATATTACCTATAGGGTAAAGTAACCTAATACGGAATTTTAACAATAAATGGTCTTAACATTTTATGACTCATTATTTGTATTCAAAAATTACAATATATTAATATTATTATTAATATTATATTATTATAGATATTATCGTGATTTTAAAATTGTATTTAATCTTTTAATTCCATAGATAATGGGGGTGTCCGTATTAGCTACTCATGTACGTATTCGTACATATATGTCATAATACGGACATCCTATATACCACTAGATAAACTATATAGTATTGATGAGCCAATCAGATAAATTACAATTACATTATTTATAATTCATTTTATGAATAATTTAATATAATTCAATTAGTATTTTATTAATGTTTATTATTTTATTAATTAATAATAAAAGTTAAGTATCTAAATAATAAAAAATGTATATTTAGCTTTATTGTTGGTATTAATATTATAACGCATGCGATTTTGTATGCAAATCAGAATAGTTCATACGCTGCGCGCTGGTTGGTTATAGGGTGTCCATATTAGGGACTTATATGACCTCTAGATATATGCTTATAAGATATATATCTTAATGAATATTTGATAACAAATATAGAAATTATATATATATGATTTTAGAATGCTTTATTTTTTAATAATATAGTGTTATATTTTATATCGATACATTTGTATATTCTTGAGAAGGTTTTAAGTTGACATTTTTTTCATAAATTCAAAAACGTAATAAAAAATAAGTTTATTAGATATATCAGCAATATTTGAATAATTAAAAAATAAAAAAAGTTTTTTAGACTATTTATATAATTAAGAATATTTTATTTATTACATTTTTTTTGTAGGATTTATGGTTTCTGAGATACCGAGAGTGTCCGTATTCAGGCACTGTCCGTATTCGGTTACTTTCCCCTATTATTATACATATATGACATATATAACTATAATTATTATAATAATCCACAATATGATATGTATATTAGGTACCTATATGTAGGTATAAATATATATAGGTATATATATATATATATATATATATATATATATATATATACTAATCCAATATTAATATAGAGTGATTTATTATTATAATAATTAAAATATACTAATACTATATTAATATACTAATTAAATATACTAAAATATATAGATTATAAAATGAAATACGTTTTTAAATGGGTTAAGCGGTTTCACATTACCGATTTGCGATTAAGCTTCTAAGGATATTTTATGATACCTGATACCCCTACCCTTTGGTATCAATATTACATATACGATAACTAGTATATAGGTTACCTAGGTTACCTACTAGTATAGCTAGTAATTAATAACTACTATTATATATAATTATTATATATTTCTTATAACATATTATATTACTATAAATATTGTTTGTCTACTAGGATTATAATGTTTACAATTTACATATTCATAAATGGGAGAAATATTAAAACTAAACTATTATACCATATATACAAGACCTCTATAATCTATAGGATATAATAGGTATTGATATATAACGTCACAAGAAACCAAAGTAGGTGTATTAGGTTGCGATTGGTTATAATTGGTTGTAAAATAGGTGTAACATGCATGTAACACCATGGTGTAAATACACCATTTAGTTTTTCATCGGTGTAATACGTTATTATTACACCCACAAAATACAACTTATAATTTAAAATGCGTTGTAAAAATAGGTATAAAATAGTGTAAATACACCATTTATATTTTATAATTGTAGTACTTTATAATACTATTAGTTTTTAATGCAATGTAAAAATTAAATAAATAAATAAATAAATTAATAATATATATTTATTTAAATTTTATATTAATTATTATAATTGTTTGTTTTTTCTTTATTTTAATATATTTATTAAATTAGTACTAATATAAATGAATTATAAATTATTATTTTTATTCTATATTTAATTAACTTACTTACTTTACTTTAGTCGAGTTCTCACTCGACAGATTTTGCAATTTCTTTTCATACTTCTCTATCCATCATCAGTGTTCTTAATTCTTCTTAATTATTCTTCCTCACAATCGCAGTCGCTCTTTAAGATGTCTATGTAGCCTATGAATTTGGTTGTCTCCCTCTGTTTTGTATGCCATTCTTTGGTTTCCATAACACTAAGTTATGTGCTAGTTAGTCGGTGTGCCTTATGCAGTGACATGCTATTCTCAATCTACTTTGTTTTATAACCTCAATGATCTTTGGCATTCCTCTGTACAGTTGTGTATTGGTGTCCTTATATTTCCATGATATATGTGTGGCAATTTAAGTAAACTGGTATAACAACAATCGATTTTATTATGCATTGTGGAGTCGATTGTCCAGCTTTAGTTACATATTATAATATATGTTCGATTGTAGCTTTGAAGGGACTTATTTTCAGACTATTTTCTATTTTGGAGCTCCAGATTGATTTCATCTTGTGTATTGCTGACCATGATAAAGTGTTGCGAATTTAAAATCTTTTTGTGAGCTAGCCATCCATGCACTAAAATATTTAAAATGTGTGATATTATTAATCAGCGTGCCACCGTTTTCTAGTCTAATATTGACCGGATTTGTCTGATTGAACATCTGACTTAGGTTTTATTTTAGTTCAGTTGAAGACCAATATTAGCGACTTATGTTTCAATGGATGTTAATATTTGCTGAGCTTGTCCGACTATTTGTGATATAAGTGCATTATCATATGCGTAGCTGAGGTATGTTAGCTGTATTGCTGGATGTCGTCTCCATTGTCGTTGTATTATTTTGAGTGCGAATTCTGCATCTCGTCCTTCAATGGCTTGTCGCATGGTGTAATCCAGTGTGAGCACAGAGAGAAAATGCGCTACTATGTCATATTTCAAGACACCCTTTGTTATTTGATAGTTTTAGGTCTCTCCTTTATGTGTTAACACTTTTGACTTTTTAAAATCGACAAAAATGATAATAGCCTTAAGATTGTGACTTTTCACTCATTCAAGTAAACGTCTTAGAGCTAATGTGTGTGAGGTCGTAGATTTTCCAGGTCTGAACCCGTTCTGATTGGTACATAGTATAGGGTTTATGTATGGTTGAATTCGATTTAGTATCATTTTATACGTAATTGTAGCTGCTATTACTGATAGTGTTAACCATTAAGCCTCTGTAGTTCCCTTTCTCTTTAAGATTACCGGATTTGGGAAATGGAACAATATTGCATTTTAGCCATTGCGATAGTATTTCGTATCGTGTGAGTATATTGTTAGATAACTCGAGCATTATGTCATCGAATTTGTTATATTTTAGGATTTCTGGAGCGATTTTGTCGGGCCCTAGAGCTTTACCGTCTATTAGATTTCCTTTACTTCACTATATTCGTTCGTAAAATGTCCAATTTGTATAGCGATGGTACTTTCACTGCTAGTCTTGATTTGTATGAAACTTATTTCATGTTCATGTCCCTCACCTAGCAGTTTCTTAAAGTGTTCGTATCATTTATTTACACGATCCTCCTTGCTACTGGTCTTGATTTTCTCCCTTTTTGGGTTTCTCCGTCCAGTCACTTTGTTATTAACGTCCATATCTCTGCATGTCTACTTTGCTTATTGTATTATTCAATATGTTTGATGTGGGATTTTAGAATATAAGCTTCTATGGTGTCGTATTCTTCTTGTAGAAGTTGTTTAGCTTTAGATAGTTTTTCATGTGAATCATTTACAAAGTTGTAAATACGCTATTTGCATACCACTAGTACACCTACTTTGGTTTCTTGGGGAGTAAATATAAATATTATTATACTACTTGTTTACTACATACTGGTATGTATACATGGCTTTAAAGCCTTTATTAACATTTAAAAGAGTTGTTTAAATTATTTATAAATGTTAAATTAAAATAAATATTTGATTAATGTTATCTTATATTTAATTATTAATATATGTATAGTTATGTATCATTATATTTGATAATTGACAATAATGTTAACCAAAATAATTACTTATAATATGACAATAAATGCAAATATTATATATTGTCTATATATATATATAAAAATTAAGTATCTATATATTAATATATATTTTATATGCTCAACAATTAAATTTATAAAACTGTAATAATATTATATCATTGTGTTAATTAAATCATTATTGTAAGTCTGTTCATTGGTAAATATTCGGAAGTCTCGATCTAGCTTTATGTAATGTTAAACAAATATGTTCTATAACTATAGTTCCCTTATGTTAAGGGGGAGGCGCGCGTTCATCTAAACAATGCTATTTTAGCTCTTTCTAAAAATGCTAAGGATAAATAACTAATGGAATTAATTACATAATTTTTTTTTGTATTCAACAGATACTTTCCTCCATCATATATGTTCTGTCTTTATATAAATGTAGTTAATTTATAATGGTGTACACAAATAGTTTCAATTAGTTAAATATTTATTTTTGATTTTTTCATTAAAATGCAAGTTTATCATCATTTATTTAATTAATATAAAATATAATAATAAATCCAACAGGATTTGTTTAGATGTATAATATATATATATATATATATATGACAAGTAATATATAAATGACAATTAAAATATAATGGTATATAAACAAAATTGAAACAATAATAATAAGTAGGGTACTAATAGAGTAGTACTCAAATATATACTATAATGTGATATCAGATTTAGGTTTGCACCAGGGTTTTTGTAGAAGCTAAAGCTTATCGAGTATACAAATAAATATATGTATTGAAGTTATAAAATAGAAAAATATAAAATTATTTGTATAGTAATAGTTTAATAATAGTTATAAAGTATTATAAAAAATAAATAATTAATAATATAAAATAAATACCAGAATATAACGTATTGATTAGACAGATCTAAATATAGAAAGAACATTTCTAAATTTTCTGTTTGGAAGCGTCTCTTTTCAACCAATGATATATTGTTATATACATACGTGATTTGTTTATTAAGTATATGGAATGTATCTATAATATATGCTTAATGTAAAAATATAAATTTGTTTATTAAAATATTTGTATATGATATCGAAATATACAATTAAATGTGACAAGTATTTACAAAAAATCTGTCAATTTCAA
Source organism: Osedax fenrisi (assembly GCA_964019155.1). Taxonomy (NCBI): domain Eukaryota; kingdom Metazoa; phylum Annelida; class Polychaeta; order Sabellida; family Siboglinidae; genus Osedax; species Osedax fenrisi. The sequence goes on along the minus strand of OZ025241.1, from coordinate 44,464,792 downwards.
ATAATTATTATATCGATTATGCTTATAAAATCACTTCATATTGATAAATACTCAAAAATAATTACAGAAATTTTACAAATTTATAAATAAGATATTAAACATGGACAATATGTAATAACATTTTTTTGTTAAATAAAATATAAATCATATTTTAACTCGCGCCTCCACCCTTACACATAGTTCATTTATAATCTTTCAATACTCCTATTTGGATGAATTTATAGTTTTCTATCCCTTCTTACATTTATAAGTAATCATTCGTAATATTATAAATGTATAATAAACTTATATCTTAAATATTATTTCGATTTATTTATGATTATACATATATTTATATAACATATACTATAAAATAAGAAATATGCTATGTATTATATGTCATATCATATGAGATATTTATTAATATAATATAAATTCATATTTAAATATAAAATATATGTCTTATATAATAAATGATTTATAATATTGTAATGCCATATGAGATAAGAACTAAAATGTATACATATTTTAACAATGATTCGAAAACTCAATAAATATTTAGAAATATAATGTAATGAATATATATTTCGATGTAACGTATTTTAATGGTTTTCGGAGTTTTTTTTAGAAAATAATAAAATAAAATGTAAAGGATCATATATTATTATGCAATGCAAGAGATAAAAACAATTCGCCTAACTTATGTTCTATTTACAATGATGTCGGTAAATGATGTAGGCATGATTAGATAATGACGATGTAATGGTTGGCTATAGACGTTGGAGCACAGTAGTACTTCCTATAGGAATCTATCGGTTTCACAGTTCCGGTGATCATTGGACTGTGACGGAGGTGGCTGTTGTTGTTGTTGTTGTTTGATCACAGTTATAGCGGGAAGGTTCTCGTAACTCTTATTATCATCATCCGTAGTAGAGCGGTGGTCCTCGTCGTCTTCTTCGCGGATCTTCAGCGGAACTATCAACGAAAGCGAGCAACCTATTAGTCATACTAGTATCGATATTCCATACGTATTGTATGTGTATGTATGTGTATGTATGTGTGTATGTGTGTGTGCTATGCATACTGTGCCATGCATAATGTAAGTCACACATAGTTAATTTTAAATTACATAATAGTTTATTGATGTAGTTTGGTTAAGAATTAATTACAAATAATTATTTATTATATATAATTATTGTTGTAGTTTAAGAATTAAGTATAAATTTACTACCTACTAGTGTTTAAAATCATTCAATGTGATAGATATATTTCAATATAATATTATAAAATTCACAACTAAGATGTCAGGTTAATACCAGAAAATAGTTGACTAGATAATGAAAGAGTTATAATTTAAGAAAAATCAATAGTAATAGTAATATATATATATATATATATATATATATATATATATATATATATTGATATAGCTGTTGAGATAGTGATATTTTCATGGATAACTCTTGAGAGAATGACATATTAAACGTTGGATAGCATTTATTATGTCAGTTTCGTTATTCATATATATCGATACGATATATCGAGTCAGTGGGTTATACATTTAGGATATGTGGAGATAACTTAATATCTATGTCAGATGAGGGGCTAAAATATGGGGATCTGCGAAGTAGTAAAAAAAATAATATAAAACTACAAGTGTTATGTTGCGGGTGGTCATATGCGGTCTTATTTGGCGAGTGTCTCAGAAATTAAATTTCTGTGAACGTGAGAACCCTAAAGTGGGAAATATGAATACACGTGCTATTATTACACAGCTATACAATGTATATTAGTGGTAACTTGTTTTAGTTCCCTTCATAGAAAAATGCCAGCTAACTTGGAATAACATCTTTTAATCATTCCAGATATAATAAAAAAAAATTGAAAACCGACAACAATTCAGAAAGCAAAACAATTTTCTAAAATAGATAGGAAACTAACATTTTCATTGAAAGTTTACGAAAAATTTAAATTACAGATTTATGAAAGGCAAAATTGTTTACAAGTAACAATTTCCTTTTTAGCATATATAGAATAGTAATAATAGTACAAAAATCCTTAAAAATAATAAACATTTTTTTTAAATAATTAAATCGATCTACGGAAATTTTAATTTAATTTTTAAATTTTTTCTAAATCGAAAAAAAAAAATATCAATGGAATAATATAAAAAAAAATAGTATAACATATATGTCTTATCATTATATGAATATAAAATTATAAGTAATAATATAAAAATAGTATATAATTATTCAAACAATTACTTTATTGAGTATTTTAACAAAAAATCTATTTTTCAATAAAGTAGTCATAACAATTTTTTTGTTAGAAAAATAATTTTTTATTATTATTATTATACCTCGTAAATATCTTTATAATTTATTATGATATTTATGACCTACTATTAGTGAGCTAGTAAAACTGTCAAAAACGAGCTCCCTACTCTACATGTGTAATTCAGAGACAAAGAACTAATATATATATATATATATATATATATGTGTGTATGTATATGAGATTGTGTACACAATGTGAGTTTGAGTATGTATGTATATTTGTGTGCGTGTGTGTGTATTTATGTGTGTTTATATGTATGTATATATGTGTGCATGTTAGTGTGTGTATATTTACATGCATGTATGTATATGTATGTGTGTGTATGTATGTGTATGTGTGTGTATGTGTGTGTGTGCGTGTATGTATTTATGTGTAATTATATGTATGTATGTGTGTATGTTGTTATAGTTGTTAAAGTATTTATTTAAACACATCATTAATAATAATAATTCTAATAATAATGTGTATCAAACAATATATATCACATATAGATACACATAGCGAATGTATATAATTCGCACGATAATATTATGATGCGAAACGAATATCAATGTGGATCGATAAGAAATTGTTTTAATTTATTTTAAATGTATTAATCATTAGATTTTTATTTCTAAGAGAAGGGGGTAATTTATTCCATCTAATTGATGATGTTAAGGTGAATTTTTTCCTTTCGTATTTGATGCAATCGGTTGGTGTAGTTTAATGGAATTAGTATTACGTAAAAGTTTAGTTTTTGGTTTATGTTTTATTTTGTTTCGTAAAGTATAGGGTAAGTTATAAGTAATCATCTTTTTAAATATTGTAAGTATTTTGTAGTTGATAGAATCGTCAGTGTTTATCCAGTTAAGTTTGTTACGTAAGTCAGTAATGCTATAGAATATACTATAGTTATATAGTCTGTCTTCTGTAGTCGGTATATATTTATAATCGAGCGATTATTTATAATTTTTTAAAGATTGGATAGCTGTGTAGTCGTAGATTGAGTAAGTAAGCTGTAATGTGTATCTAGATAGAGATTATTATTACAGTTGACGCCTAGGTATTTAAAAGAATTGGCAGGAATGCTTTTGTATTGATTAATAATAATGTCAGTGAAGTAAGTATTTGGTTCATTATTGATATTTAATAGTTCAGTTTTATTGTGGTTTAATAGTAGGTTATTATTTGTTAGCCAGTTTTGTAGTTCGTTTAAACATTCTTGTAGTTGTGTAGAGTGTGATATCGTTGCCTGTAGTTCTATGTCGTATGCGTATAAGTTGTAAGTAACCGATGGATAACAGTTTCATAATTATTTGTAATGAAATAAGATATATAGAGAAGAGAATTGGGGAAAGTATTGATCCTTGAGGAACACCGTGGTCGATGGTATAAGATATAGAGTAGTTATTTCTGATTTTTATGGAATAATTTCTATCTTTAATAAAATTATAAAACTATTCCATTGTTTTATCTTGTATTCCTATGTTTCTAAGTCTTTCTAACAGTATGTCATGTCAAATGGTATCGAATGCAGAGGATAAGTCAAGTAGTATTAGCTGTATTGGTTGTCCAGTATCTAGTGAGTTATATAATTCGTTAAAATGAGAGAGTACGGTAGTTTCAGTACTATGTAGTTTACGGAATGCGTTTTGTCTTATGTCCAGCAACATATTTCAGTTAAGTATCATGAGAGTTGAGTATAAACGGTTTTTTCAAGAATTTTAGTTAGTAGATTTAGTTGAGATATAGGTCTGTAATTTGAGAATTCAGATGAGTTAAGATAAGATTTTTTATTATTGGCGTAATTATTGCATTTTTGAGTACATTTGGAATAGTTCCTGTTTTAAGTGAGTCATTAATTATATTTGTGTAAGTCAGAGTTGTTTCTAGTTTTTTAATTTAAATATAGAGGAATGTGTATATAGTATGTGTATGTGTGTGTATGTATTTATGTGTGTGTGTATGTGTGTGTGTATTTATATATATATATATATATATATATATATATATATATAGTTTCTTTGTTCCCTAATTACACATAGATATATAGCTGTGTAAAAATAGCTCTGTGCACTATAGTGTGCATAATGTAAAGCTAGGTCATATATCATATAAAGCTAATTATTAGGATTATTAGTATATTATATAATACTACTAATTTATAATAACACGCGCATTCATATTTGCCACTTTGGTTCCACTTTGATTCACTGAAATGTAATTTCGGAGGCGCGCGCCATATATTTTTTAGTTTTCTATTTTTTTTTCGTTACAATATATGTACCAATTGAGGGGGTTTAGGATTATAGTCTAAAAAAGAAAGTATATGGGCTAACATATGGAGTTACATTATAAGTGCTAACCCATATTGCTAACCGATTGTATTATGGTTTAGATATATATATATATATATATATATATATAACAGTTAATGAATAGAGCCAAAATGATGTGTAACAATACAATATAAATAATACCAATAAATATAACAAGATGTGATGTACACACACACAGCATTGCTAACCGAGTGGGTATGCATTACTAGACCACTGTTGATGTAGGGACTTGCTGCGTGTGTGCTGGTCACTACTGCTTGACCGCTGATGGTGTGAATGACTGTCCGCCATAGAATAGATACTGGTACGCGTGCGTGACAGGTACGTCGAGAATGTAGATCCTATGTAGGGGAATGGGGCGAGGGGTGTTAAGACTATAGGTAATATATAGTCATGGTACTTTTATCTACATATAGAATACATTTATTAATAGAGATAAAAATGAGGTTTTTTAATTTTTTTAGATGGATAATTAAAATTAATAAATTATAACATGGGATAAAGTGTTTACATTCAACTAATTGATATCACTTAAGGATGTAGATTTAAAAAAATAAAAATATACTTAAGAATGGTGTGTGACTGATAATGGTTATTCTAGAACGTTCTTAACTATATATTTTTGTCAGATACTAAATTATATATTATAATGTAATATTATTTAATAATATTTGTATTTTTGTCTTCTATTTTTTCGGAACATTTTGGTAACGAAGAGAATGTAATATTGTACGTTTTCTAATTAGATCAGATATATAGCTAGGGGTGAAAGAATATATTGATTTATGTATTATAGATAGTATACGTAATTTACACCTAACTATATATTTCAATATATATATATAGTATATTTATTAGTATTTATTAATATATAAACAATATAATTAATTATATAATTATAATCCTATATATATATATATACTGATTAAACTCACAAGAAAGATATATTCTATGCATTATTCACTATACATGGTTATTGTGGTTTCATATGTATATCAAGGTTACTTGCTAAATTGTAGTCATTAAATTAAATTACATAGATGATTATATATATTATATTGTAATACTTCAACAGATTTATGTCAACAATAGCTATAGCTCGTAGGATACTTGATTTTCAGATGTATGCAAAAGTCATCATGTTATTTATATAAATAAGAAATAATAAAGAAGCATACATTAATCCTAGTTCAACAACTTGGGAGTTAGGTTAACAACCTGACATATCCTCCTCAATCACTTTGTTAATTTGATATCCATGTGGTGAATATCTAGTAAATCTCTTATGCCCGGTGTAGGAATTTTATTTAACAATATGTTATCATACGATGTATCAAACTCCTTTATAGATCTATTGGTAATATAGCACACTTATTAGTATTTCTTTCCTATCCGTTAATCTTTAAAATAGACAATGAGGTGCATCTTCTGTCGAAAATATTGATCTAAAACCCTATTGACTATTATTTAGAATGTTATATGTATCAATAAAATAAAGAAGTTTTTTTTATTAATTTTATATAAATTGTTGAGAACTGTGGAAGAAATAATTTATATATAGCTGCAATTTTCTACTGGGTTTGTAAAATCATTTTTTAGAAAAGATATCATTTTATAAAATTTAACATGGAGTTTGATTAGGAATAAATTGCAACACATTATTAAAACACACTATTTAAGTAAAGTTATATCAGGGAGGTTATATAAAATTAGATATACAATTTAAATTTATATAAATAGACCATGTTTTTTTTTAGATTTTTTGAATAGTGGTTAAGTTATTTCTTATAATTATCTAATAATTTTACAAATCTACTTATAACTTTTATTAAAATATTTCTATATATATATATAAATACAACATTTTATAAATTTATATTGCAAATATAATTTATAAAATATTTTGTTTATTCTAAATACATCCATACTTTCAAAAAGGATTTATTTATGATATGATGTTGTAAAGGGCAAACAATAATAGTAATCACACTATTAGTGATTATAGTATTAATTGTAAATATATTATCGAATAAAGAATTAGTAGTATTAGATACACTTGTAGGTTTTGTTATTAAAGGAAAAGCATCCGAATTAAGTTGTAGGTATATATGTTACAGGAGTATATTGTCAATGAAAATTAATACATTTATTAGAATTATGATTGAGTATGTTAATATTAAATACCCACACATATACACACATAAATATTATATGTTACATTCATTGGAACACATTGTTAACTTACCAAGATATTCTACAATAACATTTGAAAATTGTTATATATTTGAATTTTTAGTTTTATATATTCCAATTTTACTACTTATTAATGGTATATCAGCATTGGTGTAACGTAGGATTATGGTATATTTAATATTATTAAGTTGTGATGTAATAGTTAACATTTATATCAAATTGGATTTAGATTATTTAAATCTATATACACATGTGTACGCACTGCATTGCGTATACACAGTGTGGATATACATATAGGAGGTTTATTGTATGAGCGTAATTGTGTGAAGTTGATAGCAGTATTACCTCTATAATTACCATGGCTTTGCTTACTTAATAATACATGTGTGTACAGTATACATGTGTCCCCTCCACTTGACTATAACACTGACCCCAATGTCCATTCCTAGTGTTTCCAGCGGTGGACATGCTGCCCCTGCGATGAGAGAAACGATGCCTTCTCCTCATGTATACCTTCCTCAGTTCAGACTTCACCTGCAGCACATAGTGTGATGTAATAGTTAGAGCGGCGGTGATGTAATAACGATAGTTCAGAAAATATATAAATATTCATGCAACTTATATATTAAACACATATTATTTATTTTATACTCTTTTAATATATATTGAGATATCATTTTGTTATTTAATTATAATATACTATAGAGAGGTAAATAAGGAGCAGGGAAGAAATTGTTGGACTATATCAATATATAGAGATAGATAGAGGTATGCAAGGGTGGCAGGCAAGGGATGTAGGTAAAATAGGCAGGCAAGGGAGGTAATCAAGGGAGGTAGGCAGGGAGGTAAGCAATGGAGGTAGGTAAGGGATGTAAGCAAGTGAGGTAAGCAAAGGAGGTAAGCAATAATAATCATACACACCTCTTTATTCATAAAACAGAAAAGTACTGCAACCAACAGTCCCTATAATATTACATAATAATGTTAATGTAGTTTATAAAGTATGTATGATTCATATATATATATATATATATATATATATATATATATATATATATATATATATATATTAATATATTGATATATTAATATATTGATATATTAATATATTGAATTATTACATGTATATATATATATAGTAATTACATAGTAATATATAGTTATTCTAGATTACATCATACATTATTAATTACAGGCATTTTGTTTATTATTTAATAATTATATAACAATTGTTATAATGATCTAGATACGATATACTTGGTTGTATGTAATACGTGCATTGTTAATGCTACATATGTAGTCATAGAAGTATACATACTAACATTATATGTTAGTTTGCTAGTATATTTATGTAATTGCAATTGCTGTATTTATCTATATTATATATTGTAGGTTTACGTATAGAAATATTATTTATAGTGTATAATAATTATCATACATAAATGTATTATTTAAACCTGAAACGAATTGAAAAACATTTCAAAATAAAGCTTTACTATTTCGGCGTAGGGGTGATCCTTGAGTTCCCTTGGCAACCATATAAATACAACGGAATGCACTCCAAACAAAGGAATAAGTACTAGTGTAGATCTTGTCAGTTTTCTATATAGACATTTAGGTTAGTCATTTGTAAGTCGCACAATTAAAACAAAATGTATATTTAATTAGTGCATATACACTATGTCAATATATTATTTGTACACATTTACTTACACTCATATTTTCAATATGCATATTATATATATATATATATATATATGAATGAATTTTGAAATCTAAAAGTAAGGGATAAAGAGAGAATATATGCAAAAATAGTTTGTAAATATGATAAATATACATCCATGGATACATACTTTATAGTGCACTTTAAAGTAGATATAGGCTAAGTACAAGTCACTTTCATGAACTTGAATAACAATAATTTAATAATTTAAATGATACACCTTACATGTGAACATCTATTAATATATACAGTGCGCTCTCGATATACCGGCACAATTCCTCATTCCCGATAGTGCCGGTACATCGAGAGTGCACTATATATATATATATATATATATATACAGTCAACTCCCGATAAGTCGGACTCGCAAGGGACCGGGAAAAGTGTCCGACTTAGCGAGATGTCCGACTTATCCGAGATTCAGAATATCATGCAAATAAGACATGAAATGCGCAGCGCGAGTTAAATGGTTACCGAAATATGGAATTATGCAACAATCAACAACATAAAATGTTGTATTCGATAATATTACTTACTAAAATTATAATATTCATTATTTAAAGTTAACATTTCTGATAATTTTTAAAAATTCCGACTTATCCAGTATAAAAATCATAAAAACTACTATAATATGTGTCCGACTTATAGAAAATTCCGACTTATCCAATCCAACTTATACGACTTATCCGATTAATTTAACATGGAACTAGATACAAATCCAACCAAACCAACTAAATGTGTCCGACTTATCGAGAAGTCCGAATTATCCGTAGTCCGTCTTACCGAGAGTTGACTGTATATATATATAAATATCCATTAATTTATACTTTAAAATATTAACTACATAAAAAAATATACATACATATATGCTCACACAACTACATACACACATATGCGCACACACATACATAAATACCTATACAGGCAGACGTCTTGGCTGTTCATTGTTTTTAGTTTCGTGAACAGAATCCTGACAATGTTCACAAAGAATACGAACGATACCTATATATCATTAAGCAACGGGCTATTATGTAATAGTTATCAGCTATTTAGGCTTTGAGATCAGCCTTGGTATAGCATACATTAAGTATAGATATAGTATACATATATATATTTAAATATTTTCAATATATTTGTGATATGATTTAAAGGTTATGACCAATATAAAGGTTATATGATAAAGGTGTATATGTACGTGGTAAGTATGATGTAAGTGATTGTGGTTTGGTGTGGTGTGGCTGGTAACTATAGGGGAATTATGTCTAATACGGGCCAGTGTGTAATACGGGCCACTGCGATATCTCAGTAACTATTGTTCAAATCAAAAAAAAATATATACAAGATTTATTCAGTATCATATTTCTATTAATAAGGGATATTTTTTATTTTAATATTTGCATTTATATTTCTAATATTGATCATTATATCAACAAATAGTTTACAAATGAAAATTTACTAAATAATTATTTATTTATCCACCAATTTCGTTAATAAATCTAACATTAATTAAATAATTCAAAGCACGATTGGAAAGATTAATTAAATACGAAGAATATACATATATACAATCGACTTTATATTCAATATTAAGTGCGTGGGGGGTCATTTAACAGGTGTATCAAATGTTTGCAATACGGGCCACCTAATGTTAGCAATACGGGCCACATGACCAATGGAAATGCTTGATTCTAGATTACTATTTTATAATATCATATCACTGAAATAAAATCTAATATAAGTGCGTGCGACATCGTGTGTATATTCCATCGATATAAAGAAAGTTTCTTTATATCGAATATTCATATATGCGTTTATTGATAGATCAACTATTATGAGAGTGGTTATAATGAATGTGTACATTATTATCATAGAAATTACAATTAGGTATTCTAATATATATGATTATTACACTGTATGTATGCGTATTCACGTATACATATATGTTAATATATACATACACATATACACTGTATACTCATATACGAATATCCATATGTATTGATATATAAAGGCATATTATATGTTTAAATATATATGCATTTATAATATTGTACATATATTTGAATATATGAGAGAGAATATGTGTAATCGTATATATATACGATTGTATTATATATATATATATATATATATATATATATAACCAAATATGTATACGCATAGATACATGCTCATATAAATATATATATATATATATATATAACTTTTGTAAATGTGATATTATTTATAATTATGTCAGTGTATCAATTTTAATATTAAATAATAAAATCATAATTGGTATCTATAGATATTTATAATTATCGATTATAATCGATAAATATTATATTGAAATATAATTTATATAATATAATAGGTATATATAATGATATAATATAATATAATAGTATTTAATAAGTAATATAATAAGTATTAAAGCATAATGTACATTTTAATATACAGTATAATTAATATTATCTAAAATTAGTGAGATCGGAAATTATTGTTAGCTCATTGAGATGGCATACACTATATATCTAGCGAGGAAGCAATTATATTTATATGCATTGTTTGTTTATAATATAATTGTGAAAGAAAGTCGTATACGTAGATCTATAGATGTTACAATGTATTTCATTTGAAGTAATTATAATATGAATTACTGATTTATTAATGTGTGTATTCATAATATATAATGTATACAATGTATTATTGTTTCACATATTATAAACCATATGTTTGGTAAATAGTTTATGTTAACAATTATATGTTTATGATTATATGATATTATTTATAATACATAATTTATAATAATTATATATATATATATATATATATATATATTTGTCAATAAATAATGAATGTTATCTCATTCCTAATTTCAATTCATTATTATATGATTTTATATCATATTATTCTACATATAGGTTGTATATATTTTCACAGTTACATTAATTTCCTAAGTCAGTTGATAGAAAATAATTATAAAATATGACATAGTCTCTAGAAACACATACGTATGAATGTTTACATTATTCAGAATAGTATACGTCATATAGAACAATTAAAGTTACGCTCTATCGATATTCTATAGAATGTATTAAATTGTATTGTTAAATTTTGTCATTGTTATTTCTATTTTATTTATTTCATCTAACTTAATGTAATTAGATTATAATATTTATATATTGCTCAATTTGTTAACAACATTTTTGTTTATTCATATAAATTATTGTTATATTTATTTATCGACATTTTCTTTTATTATTTATTTTATATTTTATACACCATTTTCAAATGTATTCAGTGAATAATATTCACTAATACAAAACATATTTAATTAATTATTAAATTAGGTTATATTTTTAGTTTATATTTTTTAATTATATTTTAATATTGTTAAATTCGCTATATCCTGCATACTGTACAATATATATAGACATATATAATGCATCGTAATAGTATTAATGTATAGATATTATATATATATATATATATATATATATATATATATATATATATATATATTATGTGTGCCTAACGCCGTTCGATATACAGGCACACATTATAACATATAGTTCAGTGAAAAGTTTTATTTTATATTTACAATTATAAATACTATTCTATTAATAATCAATAATACAATTAAAATTCGCCATACAATTCAACATCTTATTATGCAATACATTTTGATTCATTTGATTTCTATAGAAATCGATATTTTTTTATAAATATATTTTATATGTATCGTATATTTTAACATTACATTGATATTCATATTAATATATTTATTATAAATATAACTTTATTAATGAAACATGTTCACCGAATACGTCTACACCTAATACCATCTAGGAACGCTAAACAGTTCCTAGATGGTATTAGGTGTAGAAGTAGTATACATAGTCTATTAAGTATACACTCACAATATATTGATAATAATACATATTAATAATAGATAATAAGATCATTTAATAATTATATTTCGTATTAAATATATAACAAATATATTAATTATCATATTTTGTGTTCAAAAAATGAATTTAAATTTAAATAAATTAATGATACACATTATAATAAATACAATACAATAAATATAATTAATTTTAAGATGTGTAGTTACTTGTATATATTTTAGGTTTAGATCAAATAATGTTTTTAAATAATAACCTAATACTACTTCAATATATCACCCTCGTATTTTAAATATATAAACTACTAATAATATACATTCAATTATACTACTACTACTACTACTACTACTACTACTACTACTACTACTACTACTACTACTACTACTACTACTACTACTACTACTACTACTACTACTACTACTACTACTACTACTACTACTACTACTACTACTACTACTACTACTACTACTACTACTACTACTACTACTACTACTACTACTACTACTACTACTACTACTACTACTACTACTACTACTACTACTACTACTACTACTACTACTACTACTACTACTACTACTACTACTACTACTACTACTACTACTACTACTACTACTACTACTACTACTACTACTACTACTACTACTACTACTACTACTACTACTACTACTACTACTACTACTACTACTACTACTACTACTACTACTACTACTACTACTACTACTACTACTACTACTACTACTACTACTACTACTACTACTACTACTACTACTACTACTACTACTACTACTACTACTACTACTACTACTACTACTACTACTACTACTACTACTACTACTACTACTACTACTACTACTACTACTACTACTACTACTACTACTACTACTACTACTACTACTACTACTACTACTACTACTACTACTACTACTACTACTACTACTACTACTACTACTACTACTACTACTACTACTACTACTACTACTACTACTACTACTACTACTACTACTACTACTACTACTACTACTACTACTACTACTACTACTACTACTACTACTACTACTACTACTACTACTACTACTACTACTACTACTACTACTACTACTACTACTACTACTACTACTACTACTACTACTACTACTACTACTACTACTACTACTACTACTACTACTACTACTACTACTACTACTACTACTACTACTACTACTACTACTACTACTACTACTACTACTACTACTACTACTACTACTACTACTACTACTACTACTACTACTACTACTACTACTACTACTACTACTACTACTACTACTACTACTACTACTACTACTACTACTACTACTACTACTACTACTACTACTACTACTACTACTACTACTACTACTACTACTACTACTACTACTACTACTACTACTACTACTACTACTACTACTACTACTACTACTACTACTACTACTACTACTACTACTACTACTACTACTACTACTACTACTACTACTACTACTACTACTACTACTACTACTACTACTACTACTACTACTACTACTACTACTACTACTACTACTACTACTACTACTACTACTACTACTACTACTACTACTACTACTACTACTACTACTACTACTACTACTACTACTACTACTACTACTACTACTACTACTACTACTACTACTACTACTACTACTACTACTACTACTACTACTACTACTACTACTACTACTACTACTACTACTACTACTACTACTACTACTACTACTACTACTACTACTACTACTACTACTACTACTACTACTACTACTACTACTACTACTACTACTACTACTACTACTACTACTACTACTACTACTACTACTACTACTACTACTACTACTACTACTACTACTACTACTACTACTACTACTACTACTACTACTACTACTACTACTACTACTACTACTACTACTACTACTACTACTACTACTACTACTACTACTACTACTACTACTACTACTACTACTACTACTACTACTACTACTACTACTACTACTACTACTACTACTACTACTACTACTACTACTACTACTACTACTACTACTACTACTACTACTACTACTACTACTACTACTACTACTACTACTACTACTACTACTACTACTACTACTACTACTACTACTACTACTACTACTACTACTAATACTACTACTACTACTACTACTACTACTACTACTACTACTACTACTACTACTACTACTACTACTACTACTACTACTACTACTACTACTACTACTACTACTACTACTACTACTACTACTACTACTACTACTACTACTACTACTACTACTACTACTACTACTACTACTACTACTACTACTACTACTACTACTACTACTACTACTACTACTACTACTACTACTACTACTACTACTACTACTACTACTACTACTACTACTACTGCTGCTGCTGCTGCTGCTGCTGCTGCTGCTGCTGCTGCTGCTGCTACTACTACTACTACTACTACTACTACTACTACTACTACTACTACTACTACTACTACTACTACTACTACTACTACTACTACTACTACTACTACTACTACTACTACTACTACTACTACTACTACTACTACTACTACTACTACTACTACTACTACTACTACTACTACTACTACTACTACTACTACTACTACTACTACTACTACTACTACTACTACTACTACTACTACTACTACTACTACTACTACTACTACTACTACTACTACTACTACTACTACTACTACTACTACTACTACTACTACTACTACTACTACTACTACTACTACTACTACTACTACTACTACTACTACTACTACTACTACTACTACTACTACTACTACTACTACTACTACTACTACTACTACTACTACTACTACTACTACTACTACTACTACTACTACTACTACTACTACTACTACTACTACTACTACTACTACTACTACTACTACTACTACTACTACTACTACTACTACTACTACTACTACTACTACTACTACTACTACTACTACTACTACTACTACTACTACTACTACTACTACTACTACTACTACTACTACTACTACTACTACTACTACTACTACTACTACTACTACTACTACTACTACTACTACTACTACTACTACTACTACTACTACTACTACTACTACTACTACTACTACTACTACTACTACTACTACTACTACTACTACTACTACTACTACTACTACTACTACTACTACTACTACTACTACTACTACTACTACTACTACTACTACTACTACTACTACTACTACTACTACTACTACTACTACTACTACTACTACTACTACTACTACTACTACTACTACTACTACTACTACTACTACTACTACTACTACTACTACTACTACTACTACTACTACTACTACTACTACTACTACTACTACTACTACTACTACTACTACTACTACTACTACTACTACTACTACTACTACTACTACTACTACTACTACTACTACTACTACTACTACTACTACTACTACTACTACTACTACTACTACTACTACTACTACTACTACTACTACTACTACTACTACTACTACTACTACTACTACTACTACTACTACTACTACTACTACTACTACTACTACTACTACTACTACTACTACTACTACTACTACTACTACTACTACTACTACTACTACTACTACTACTACTACTACTACTACTACTACTACTACTACTACTACTACTACTACTACTACTACTACTACTACTACTACTACTACTACTACTACTACTACTACTACTACTACTACTACTACTACTACTACTACTACTACTACTACTACTACTACTACTACTACTACTACTACTACTACTACTACTACTACTACTACTACTACTACTACTACTACTACTACTACTACTACTACTACTACTACTACTACTACTACTACTACTACTACTACTACTACTACTACTACTACTACTACTACTACTACTACTACTACTACTACTACTACTACTACTACTACTACTACTACTACTACTACTACTACTACTACTACTACTACTACTACTACTACTACTACTACTACTACTACTACTACTACTACTACTACTACTACTACTACTACTACTACTACTACTACTACTACTACTACTACTACTACTACTACTACTACTACTACTACTACTACTACTACTACTACTACTACTACTACTACTACTACTACTACTACTACTACTACTACTACTACTACTACTACTACTACTACTACTACTACTACTACTACTACTACTACTACTACTACTACTACTACTACTACTACTACTACTACTACTACTACTACTACTACTACTACTACTACTACTACTACTACTACTACTACTACTACTACTACTACTACTACTACTACTACTACTACTACTACTACTACTACTACTACTACTACTACTACTACTACTACTACTACTACTACTACTACTACTACTACTACTACTACTACTACTACTACTACTACTACTACTACTACTACTACTACTACTACTACTACTACTACTACTACTACTACTACTACTACTACTACTACTACTACTACTACTACTACTACTACTACTACTACTACTACTACTACTACTGCTGCTGCTGCTGCTACTGCTGCTACTACTACTACTACTACTACTACTACTACTACTACTACTACTACTACTACTACTACTACTACTACTACTACTACTACTACTACTACTACTACTACTACTACTACTACTACTACTACTACTAATACTACTACTACTACTACTACTACTACTACTACTACTACTACTACTACTACTACTACTACTACTACTACTACTACTACTACTACTACTACTACTACTACTACTACTACTACTACTACTACTACTACTACTACTACTACTACTACTACTACTACTACTACTACTACTACTACTACTACTACTACTACTACTACTACTACTACTACTACTACTACTACTACTACTACTACTACTACTACTACTACTACTACTACTACTACTACTACTACTACTACTACTACTACTACTACTACTACTACTACTACTACTACTACTACTACTACTACTACTACTACTACTACTACTACTACTACTACTACTACTACTACTACTACTACTACTACTACTACTACTACTACTACTACTACTACTACTACTACTACTACTACTACTACTACTACTACTACTACTACTACTACTACTACTACTACTACTACTACCACTTATTTAAATTAAATTATGTAATCTATTATTTATTTTATTCCTATATATATATATAGAAATAACGTAGATAATATCTACTAGATACATAGGATACATTAGTAGGTTGCCTTAGTTCACTATGGTGTAAATTAGTTTTAAATCACTGAAATAAAGTAAAGTATGCGTGATAAGTATTCTTATAGCGTGAAAATTGTATCATCAATATAAAAATTCATTTTATTGGTTGAAAAATGATAACTACTTTCGCCATCTATTGGATGTTTTACCCGGCCCGTATTAAAACCACCTGGCCCGTATTACAAACATTGTTTGCAATACGGGCCGGGCACATTTTCGACGATACATAACATTTTTACAAAAATTGAAATTGTAATGTTATTGACGTTTATAATATCTAAATCGTGATAAAATTTCATTAATTTATAATCATAAATAAAAAAGTTATTTGATAACATAAAAATTGGCCCGTATTAGACATAATTCCCCTATGTGAGGTAGGTTATATTGAGGCCTAATTATGTGTGTGTGTAAAACTTAATATTGTTTATAAAGTATATATTGTTTAACAATAAAAATAATGTGTTAATATATTAACTATAGTTAACATATATGTTTGCATGGGATTAGAGCTAAGGAATTCGTATACGACTATTGAACTCTTCTTAAATGTGGTTAAATATATTACAGTATGAAGGTATTGTATTAAATACCTTTTTATCTATCCATCGAAAGTAAACCATGACAATACAACACAACAATTATCTATCCCGCATCGCTCGTCGCGCGGAACAAGGAGCGCGTCCTGCATTACCACCTCAGGTTGCAGTCGAAAAGTTAATTACTGATAAAAAGAAAGAGAACGAGAAAGAGAAAAGAAAAGAAAATAAAAATAAAAATAAGATGAAAACTGTACAACTATTAAATGCAACTAAACGATTTAAAATCGGATCATTGAATACACAAACACTTCAAAAAGTATATAAAATCCCAGAATTGATAGCCTCAGCTGAATTAACTGGACAAGATATTATTTGTATTCAAGAACATAGATTCATACATGAAGATACAGTCATCAAAGAACATACTTATGATAAATGGAAACTATTAACTCTATCAGCCTGGAAGAATAGCATAAATGCCGCAACTGGTGGAATTGGAATGCTCTTAAGCAGCAAAGCTTATAATACAATCGCTAGTGTCGAAATGATATCACCTAGAATCATGATAGTGAACTTTCAAGGAAATCCACAAACGTCGGTGATCTCATGTTACAGTCCAACAAATATTAGTGACGAACAACAAACTGAGATATTCTATACAAAACTTACATGTTTAACAAGACAGATACCAAAGAATAATGTTCTAATAATAGGAGGAGACTTAAATGCACACCTCGGAAAAGACAGTGGATATAAATATGCCTATCATCAAACTACAAATCGAAATGGCCAAATGCTCAAAGACTATCTTCAAGAAAATAATATGCTATGTCTAAATACTCATTTCCAGAAAAGACATGGTCAGTTATGGATGCACAATTCTCCAAATGATTTTAAATCACAGATGATCTCCAAATGATTTTAAATCACAGATTGACTTCATAATAATAAATAAGAAATGGAAGAATAGTGTAAAAAACTGCAGGGCTTACAACTCTTTTAATAGCATTTCGTCTGATCACCGTATAATAACAGCAGATATAAAATTGAGTCTAAGAGCTAATACAAAGAAAAATAGTAAATGCAAACCATATGACTGGACAAGACTGACACATGATACTGAAATTAGAAATGCATTTATTATAACAGTTAAAAACAGATTCTTGAGCCTTCAAAATTCTGATGCAGAAACTACGTTATCCGCAAGTACAAGATATACATATTTTGAAAAGGCATGCAAAGATGCAGCCAATAAAGTAATCCCGTTAAAACCCAAATTAAAGAAACGAATACCCTGGGAAACCGAAAAAATCTGCCAAAAACGTGACATACTTCACAAAGCAGCACAACTGAAAGGAAGCTCGCCTACACAGATGAATATCAACAAGTTTATAAATGCTCAAGAATCTTTAGTAAATTCATATGATTTAGAACAACAAAATTACATAAATAAAAAGATATATGAAATCCAAATGGCGGCCACAAATAAGAAATCTGCATTAGCCTGGCAAACAATAAATGAAATCAGCGGAAGAAAGAAATCAAATAAATCTAAACTAAAAGCAAACAATGATAATGAACGAATCAAACTTTGGCATAAACATTTCAAAGATTTACTTGGCAAGAATATCTAATCGACATTTCATAGCAAAAATTCAGATCATACAGTGAATAATCTTGATATAAAAATTGGCCATTTCACGAAAGAAGAAGTTATGAAAGCTACAAATAATATATCATATGGAAAAGCAGTAGGTTTAGACGAAATACCAGCAGAAGTTTGGAAATTAGATGATTTTAAAGAATTTCTGTTAGAATCCTGTAATCGTGTTTATTTCCAGGAACCTATAGTAAGTTGGACCAATGGATGTATCCTTCCTTTTCCTAAAAAAGGAGACCTCTCCATCACAAAAAACTACAGAGGAATTACTCTAACAGCAATAGCCGCAAAGATATATAACCTGATGTTATTAAACAGGATTAGACCAGAAATTGATCCAATCCTAAGAAAAAATCAAAATGGCTTCCGAACAAATAGATCAACAACGGGACAAATACTGACTATCCGACGAATTTTAGAAGGAGTCAAATCTAAAAACCTGCCACTAACTCTACTCTTTATTGACTTTTCAAAATCTTTTGACACGATAAATCGAAATAAGATGAAAGAAATACTTTTAAAGTATGGTATACCAGAATAGACAGTTTGTGCAATTATGATGCTCTACAAGAATACTCGTTCAATGGTTCGATAACCAGATGGAGATACACCTTACTTTGAAATCACAACTGGAGTCTTACAGGGTGATACACTTGCGCCGTTCCTCTTTATAATCTGTCTAGATTATATTCTGAAGACGTCATTGGATAATAATAGAGAGCTAGGTTTTACTCTAACAGAGAGAAAGAGTAGAAGATATCCCGCTGAACAAATTACCGATACGGACTACGCTGATGATATTGCTGTAACAAGTAATACTCTGAAAGATACTAATATATTATTACTGAAAATAGAATCAGCCGCCAAAGAAATTGGACTTTGCATTAACACTGACAAAACTGAATATATCAATATCAATCAGAATAACAACATGCAAATGAAAAGTATCTGTGGAAGTATAATAAATGAAGTAGAAGATTTTAAATATCTAGGAAGCTATATTAGATCAACTAAAAGAGATGTTAATATAAGGATTGCTAAAGCCTGGGCAGCATTAAATAGTATGAATACAATCTGGAAATCAAAACTAAGTACAAATCTTAAAAGACAATTTTTCAGTGCTGCAGTCTAATCAGTGCTCGTTTACGGTTCTGTAACCTGGACTCTAACAGCCTCGTTAGAGAAAAAGATTGATGGAACATACACACGCATGCTCCGAGCCGTAACAAATAAGTCCTGGCGAGATCATCTAACAAATGAGCAATTATATGGCAATATTCCAAAAATTAGTAAATCTATACGCATGCAAAGGCTGAGGTTCGCTGGTCACTGCTGGAGAAGCAAAGATGAAGTAGCGAGCGACCTGGTACTCTGGCAACCACAGCATGGTAACCGTTCGCGTGGACGCCCAGCGAAGACATACATAGATCAACTGCGGGATGATACCGATCTGCTAACGACAGACGAAATAAAGACGGCGACGAATGATAGAGAAGGTTGGAAGAAGTATGTCATGGACTACTGAGCAAGCTCGACCTGGTAAGGTAAGGTAAGTATTAAATAGAATAGTTATTACATGCTATTTATAAAGGTATGAATAAATCATGTACTTTATAATCAAATCTACTTTCACAAGTAGGTTTGCTTATATCTCCTATATAATATTATAAAATATATAACACAAATAGAGTAAATACATTTTGTAAAAATTAAACATAGTATAACCAATATTCAGTATTTATGTTGTAATAATGAAGTATGACGTTACTTAAGTAAGTTTTATAATTAGTTTTACTTATATAATATATTATTTAATATTACATTTAGAACATATAATTTGACTTACCAAAACTGAAACGATTTCGGGTCCACGAATAATCCAGAAGTAGTGAATATTAGTGTTTGTGAACCAGCACCTGAATAATGTGTGTTATGTAATCAATACTATAGTCATATAACTGAATATATATTACATATAGATATAGCATATTTACAATGTATTCTTAAAAATAATAAGAAAATAATAAGAAATTTACTTCTCTCAATAAATGACTATTCTATTCTATTATATATATTAGAGTTTTGTATAAGATATTAAATTATATAACCACTAATATAAATATTATAGGAGTATTTGTTCTTTATTTTATTTACAGTGCTATATCACCAAACTATCACTGGTAAACATCCTGATATAACGATGTTTCTGAGTTACCAGGAGTAACATGACTAGGATATATATTTCATAATTAAGTGTTAGATGTATACTTACTGTTCGTTTTCATACACAATTCTGACGACAACCCATGGAACAATGAAGAACATAGGAATCACTGTACAGTAATGTAATGATTATATGGCGATCGTGGGTAGGACACATGTTAATGATACATATACAGGTATAGGCTTATCATATATAGGTATCACATGTTGTTTTTATTTTAGGAAACTCATACACTATCATTAATTCTCAATGTATTAACTTTGTAAACATTTAAGGGGATAAATATATATATATATATAATATATTTAAGCTGCTTCTAGAATACTATTCCATTAATGTTATATTAGTATAGATATACTAATATACTAACGTTTACATTTATATTACCTTACGTAACCTATATGATGTCATAAATGAGATTTTATAACATATACAGTTAATACAAGTACTATGATTCATTTTAAACTTCAATAGTTATATATTGTATATTGTTATTAACGCATTGCCCTGTTTAAATAACTATCAAGTAATATAACTTTATTATACATATTATACTATGACATACATGTATATAACACGATATTAGTGTTATATTACATGCATAGTATAATGTATGCTTATATACCTATATTTATGTGCATATACCATGCCTATATACGCCCATGAGCCTATATAGAGGCCTGTATACAACATGTTCACGATTTAGATATAATAGGTTAATATTGTAGAATAAATACTTTATAATTCATGATCATGAGTAATATATCACACATCATGCAATACTTTCTAAAGTTATTATTTTTGTTATTGTTAATAAATTTTAGGGCAGTAATTTCATCTCATCCGTGAATATAAATGAAGTTTTCACTTATAACCAACATCTCTAATGTCCCTTCGAACCGGCTCTAGGATTAACTATACAGGTTTTAAAGATAGCCGATAATTGTTTATATACAATATGTCAAATTAAATATATTATACTGCTAACTAATATTATTATAGACATATTGTATGTGTCCGGCGGACTGGGTTTAAACCTGATTCTTAATCCTACGTATACCCGACTTACAACAATAGATATACACCCATACACCCGTACAGTTGGCTTATAACTTAGCTATAACCTATAGGTTAATTTTATTATATATATATATATTATTTATGTTTGTATGTTGGTATAAACGTGTATATATATATATATATATATATATATATATATATATATACATATATACACACATACATAGTATGTGTGTATGTATCACATACACACATATATACGCATACACATACACACAAACCCACATAAACACACACATACACACTTAATTAGGTATTGCACATTCCTCTTACATACTCTTTAATATGATAAAGATATAACATTATATTTAATAATAACGTTGACCCAAGGGTAATATGATATAATGTGATATCATTATATCATATTGATTGATTGAATTTAATTATTTATATTTTCTTTATTATTATTGTAGGATTATTATATATAACTTGGTATATATGCCAATGAATATATATATATATATATATATATATATACATTGGCATATATACTGTATCTACAGTAGTATATCGGCGATAAACATATATTAATGTATAGAAAGTACAAAAACAGGTGAAATTAAATAATCTTAAATTTATAAAATTACATATTTTAATAAAATTACATATTTTAATAAAATATAATGACATGAACTTTATTGATTTAGTTTATAAACCAATATATTATCATATTGTTAATATTATCGGTTTATTATATACAATATAATAACGCAACCGATGTTGTAGGATCTCATGTATTATCTACACTATACGGCGTACAATGTACAGTGTATGTTTGTACGTCTTATAGGGGTCAATATAGTTTTTAATTGTTCGTATATCGAATTGATGTCTGTCGATTTTCATCTGCTAAATGGATGCAATTTACGGACGGTAAATATATACCCGCTCACATCAATATCGTCGATTTGTATCGACGTATTTATAATATCTCCATCTAAGTTTTTAATCCGTCCGTCATAAATAGGATAATTTATATTTTAATTGTGCACCTGTTAAAATATATACATTGTAGTTTTATCCGTCAATGTCATCCGTATGGTGAATGTAACAACGAATTCGACTGACAAAAAATTATAAAACAGTATTGATGTAAGACCCCTATATCATTATAATAATTTGTTTGCGTGCGTCGTGTTGAGCATGCGTCACGTATAACTAACCCCACGCGAACACCACGTACAGGATGATCCTACTGTTCTCTGAGAACACTGCTACACTGACCAGGGTGTGAAGGTACAATGCCTCCACGAATACCCACGTGAAGTTCACCAATATTACGTAATGAAACATCGCCGTGAACATACGACAGTGCCAGTACTGTGAGGGGTCAGAGGGTCAGCACGTGACCATTAGTATATGTATAGTTGTTGTTGTTGTTATAACCATTAGATGTTATAGCCTACATGAATAGTGTAACTGTTTTATAATATTTTAAATTATTATTGTAAGTATATATATATAACTGCCAGTGTGGCTCAGTTGGCTAAGGCATCAAACACAAAAACAGTAGGACTCGTGTATGGGTCTTAAAATAATATGTATAAGTGATCTTATATAATTGTGTATACATAAATGATCGGCTCACGTTAAATCCACGATAAAAGAGAGTGATTGCCATTGAGAGTGATTGAAGTTAGAAATAAATAGAGAGCGAGAAAGATATATATAGCGAGCGAGATATTGAGAGATAGAGAGTGAGATATTGTAAAACTAACCACTGCATCAGGTATGAAAGCCACGATAGATCCGTTAAAGAGCTCTACCTGAGAGGGCAGTGCTATACTGTGTACGAAGATAGCCTGTCTACCTAGCTGGAACGAGGCCCTCAGTATGAATGACAGGAATAGGTGCACATGTAGTCTGTTACGTGGACAGTACAACTTCCTACAGGGTGTAGTGGGGTGTAGTGGGATTAAGGCACGTGATTTATTGCACACACTATAGTGCGCACACAGTAGTAGCATCAGTAGTAGTATATTACTGCTACTGCTACTGCTAATGTTACTGCTACTGCTACTGCTACTGCTACTGATACTGCTACTGCTGCTACTACTGCTACTGCTACTGCTACTGCTACTGCTACTGCTACTGCTACTGCATCTGCTACTGATACTGCTACTGCTGCTGCTACTGCTACTGCTACTGCTACTGCTACTTCTTCTGCTAATGTTACTTCATCTGCTACTGCTACTGCTACTGCTAGTGCTACTACTACTACTACTACTACTACTACTACTACTACTACTACTACTACTACTGCTACTGCTACTGCTACTTCTTCTGCTAATGTTACTTCTTCTGCTAAGGTTACTTCCTCTGCTACTGCTACTGCTACTGATACTGCTACTGCTACTGCCTCTGCTACTGCTACTGCTACTGATACTGCTACTGCTACTACTACTGCTACTGCTACTGCTACTGCTAGTGCTACTACTACTACTGCTACTACTACTACTACTACTACTACTGCTACTGCTACTGCTACTACTACTGCTACTGCTAGTGCTACTAATACTACTACTGCTACTGCTACTGCTACTGCTACTTCTTCTGCTAATGTTACTTCCTCTGCTACAGCTACTGTTACTGCTACTGTTACTGATATTGCTACTGCTACTGCTACTGACTCTGCTACTGCTACTACTACTGCTACTGCTACTGCTACTGCTACTGCTACTGCTACTGCTACTTCTTCTGCTAATGTTACTTCCTCTGCTACTGCTACTGCTACTGTTACTGCTACTGTTACTGATATTGATACTGCTACTGCTACTGCTTCTGCTACTGATACTGCTGCTGCTACTGCTACTGCTACTGCTACTGCTACTGCTACTGCTACTGCTACTGCTACTGCTACTGCTACTTCTTCTGCTAATGTTACTTCCTCTGCTACTGCTACTGCTACTGTTACTGCTACTGTTACTGATATTGATACTGCTACTGCTACTGCTTCTGCTACTGCTACTGCTACTGCTACTGCTACTGCTACTGCTACTGCTACTGCTACTGCTACTACTAATGTTACTTCCTCTGCTACTGCTACTGCTACTGCCTCTGCTACTGTTAAAGCTACTTCCTCTGCTACTGCTACTTCTACTGCTACTGCTACTGCTACTACTACTGCTAATGCTACTACTACTAATACTAATACTAATATTACTACTACTACTACTGCTGCTACTACTACTGCTACTATTATACTATATTATACTATATATATACAAAGATATATTCAAAGATATATATATATATATATATATATATATATATATATATTATCACGCACACACACGCATGCACACATACACTCACACACATATCTAACCGGAAGTACAACATGATGAACACAGCGATTAGCAGGGCAACCAGGGATACAGAATACCCTATCGTGTACATCAAAGTTATTCTCGGCAGGTGATCCTAAATGGAACAATCAATATTCAGGCGCATGCGCAATGCTACTAGTGTCATTACTAGTGTCATTATTAGTGTCATTATTAGTGCCATTATTAGTGTCATTATTAGTGTCATTGCTAGTGCCATTATTAGTGTCAGTATTAGTTCCATTATTAGTGGCATTACTAGTGTCATTATTAGTGCCATTACTAGTGTCATTACTAGTGTCATTATTAGTGTCATTACTAGTGTCATTATTAGTGTCATTACTAGTGTCATTGTTAGTGTCATTATTAGTGTCATTACTAGTGGCATTATTAGTGTCATCACTAGTGTCATTATTAGTGTCATTATTAGTGCCATTATTAGTGTCATTATTAGTGTCATTACTAGTGTCATTATTAGTGTCATTATTAGTGTTATTACTAGTGCCATTACTAGTGCCATTATTAGTGTAATTACTAGTGCCCATAGACGTAGAATGTTATGTATATGCTAGTACCATTATTAGGTATTATTACCCATTATTATAGTTCGCGAAAATTCCGCTTATTTGAGAGTTTATTTATTTCATACATGCATACATACATACACGATGTGTATAACATGCATGTATACTAATGATGATCCCAGTGAACCAGTGTCACATGTCACTCCGTGCCACATAGGCTCTCTTGGGATCATGTGAATAAGCGTCCGACGGACGCCGTCCGTTCGCGTTTCTTCACTTAATAATTTTCACTATTAATATGTGAAGGAACGCGATTTTAGAATAGCTTTCATTACATATTATGTGAAGGAACGCGAACGTACGCTTGTTCACATGATCCCTCCCTTGCTATATTAATAATATAACACATTATAAGCTGTTAAGCTAGTATCATATTATAGAACAATTGTTATTTGTTGAGAAATGCATGAAAAATGATTAGGTAAATATACTACATTAACGTAAATTATATATATATATATATATATATATATATATCTATACATTTTATTCTTTCAATGAATGTGTGAATATTATTGCACAATTTTTCCCTCTATTAAAACTGAATCCGCACTGCAACTATTCGTATATATCACATATTTATAATATATAGGGTATATAATATACGGACTATAACATAGCAATATGTGTGCGCACACTGTGCGGGTATCCCTGTAGATGTGTGCGCACACTGTGCGGGTATCCCTGTAGATGTGTGCGCACACTGTGCGGGTATCCCTGTACATTCATGCACACGTGCGTATATATGCATTAAGCTTACACACACATACACACACGCTTATAGGGGTATACATCACTCCTTGCACGGTGCTGGTGTGTGCATGTCACCATTAACCGGATGTCACCATTAACCGTTAACAACAATGGTATGTATTGTTCCTGTTGTGATACCCGTTACGCCCCCACTATTAATAGTTAATGATGTCACTTATGTCACACTGTAACATTCCGATGTCACGTGTTATTTATTAACGCAATATTCAAGTCAATATGTATACTCCTAGTCAATATACATACATACATACATACATTATTATGTACATATAGCTAATGCCAAGTTATATATTTATTTATTTATTTACTTACCACTTAGTTTGTAACTTGATAAATTGTATAATTTACATTTTGTTGATATTGATGAAACATATACAAACACACACTCACACACAATACAGACACTCATATATATGTATGTATGAATGATGAATGCACATACCACTGTCAGAGAGTTCACTTGAACGGATTTAAAGGGGCAGTTGGATAGATTCGTCCATCCGGTTAAGATTGTGCTGTTGTAGAGAGGATTCGAGAACCACGTGCCATTATCAGTGCAGTATCTGCTCGCTAGTCCTGTGTAGGGTGCGGTTTGATGAGTGGGTGTGTGGCTGGCTTCATTGTTGAAGTATATGTTTTATAGTTGTGTACGAAGTATATAGTTACATATATATGTGTGTGTGTATGTGTGTATGCGGTTCATGTTTGATAGCAAGACCTCCTATAACCTCAAGGTTATAGGAGGTCTTGGTAATATGTATATACATTCGTATTCATACATATGCACACAAATAAATAAAAACACACACACACATACATATATATCATAGATATAGAGTACCAGTGGTACTCTAAGTCTATGATATATATATATATATATATATATATATATATATATATATATATACAAATATACAAACATAAACGAACACATACGCTTACACATGTTTGATATGTGTATAATAAACCGGCTCGTACTTTTATAATTTAAAATCATTAGATGATTCTTAAAGGTAATTGCATATGTATTAAGATGGAATTAATAAAAATGAACATAATTCAGTATTGTAAGAATGTTGTGTGATTTCAACAATACATGTAATTATTATATGTAATATCTTCGGAATTTAACAACAAAAATGTACTTATTTAATTAATACGTTAACTATTTAATATGGTAGAATAAATAAATTATAATTATTATAAAATCAATAATATACTTAATACCAAAAAAAAATCAAAAAAAGATTCCACCATTTTTTGGAGGCCATTGAAAAATTCATAAAAATTATATTATAAATTGTTAATCATCATTTTTTTTCAAATTATTAAATTAATTAATAATAGAAATAAGGTGATACATATTGCTGATAATATTAATATGTATATATATAACATACAATTATTATTATTTTAAACAAATTTCTATTAAAAAAAACAACATAAATCATATTTTTTCAAATATTTCTAGGAATTTGCACACAAAAAATATAGGAAATATTTTAACATTTTTATCGACTTACAATAATTGATAAATATAATTATAAGACAATATTTGTGTTTTAATTAACACATACCAAGACATACGTAGAAATGGTAACTGCGTACTATATCCGCAAACTCTCAGTCACATGTGATCTATATATATATATATATATATATATATATATATATCGATATAGTGTTATCACGTGTATTGTGTGTCAGAGATATTATTGTTATCACTTGTGGGTCAGATAGACGATTACCTAAGAGATCATTACGTAATCGATTACCGAGCGCGAATTATTCATAGTTACGTCATCACATCACACGTGACGTAAGAGAGTGGGTACACATGTACCGGTCTCTCACACATACGCATACACATAGGTAGCGAAATGCGCGTCTTGGTATGTATCACGTTATGTATATACCTATACGTATACGTATGTTATGCGCAGTACACACAAACACGCACTATATTAATATATATATATATATATATATATATATATAATATCACATGTAGTATTTTTAAATTTAGTACTATACAAACAATGTATTTGATAATGTGGATCCCTGACAACTTGTGCCGTAGCTAAGGCTAGACCCCCGTTCACATGTACGACGTTCGGTATATATATATGTGCCCACCCACACACAGGTGTATACAGCGTATAGTATACAGAATATAGCCTATATATATAGAGTGCAGTGTACCTTTAGCGTTGAAGTTGTTCACGAAGCTAGGACAGCTCTGTGATGCTGTGTGCCCAGCCTCTGTGTAGTTCCAGCACATCAGTGTGTCGAATGTCATGTTGCAGTAGGTCTTACCTGTAACATCAGCACCCCACTTAGTGTAGTCATACTATAGCACACTATATCACAATAGCGTATTACAGTCGGGTTGGCCAAGAGTGTGGTGTTGGTTTGATATTTTTGATATTATAATGTTTAATAATTTCAGTTTTTATTCGCTAAAATTAGGTATATACATATTTATGATTGATTGATTAACAAATACAGTTTCAATAAATAAATAAAATTATTATGCGATGAACACAACCAAATATAACTCAGTATAAGACAACAAACATTATCGATGTTTGGCCATTTCATAACCCTGATTATAATATACTAAAATATTCTATATTAGCAATTGATTCTTAAGATCACTACAACCAAATTTATAGTAGGTAATACCTACTATAGTATACCTACTAGGTATACATAATATACTGTAATATACGATATCTAAAAATATATCGTTCATTTTTAAATATAAAATACATATTTAAATTACTACACGTAACAGATCAATAAATCATAATGATAAACAAATTGTATTATAAATATGATGGTAATTATTATTAAATTAAATTAAATCATTTAAAAAATAGTAAATATTAGAAAGTATATATTTAGTAATTATCTCTTTTCGAGCACATTACAATAAAGAGATGAATGGTTTCGTATACTATAACACCAGTACACCCGTCTCTGTATACTATAGATGTGTATACATCCTGCATAGATTAGTTGATATATAGTATAAGTATCACATGTATCACATGTAACGTGACTTAACCATCTTGTGGAGGCTCGGGATGATCATCTAGCTCGTAGCTACAGTCTAGGATAGCTTTAATCTGGGCAAACCTCTGCTCCTTGCTGGATATCTCCACTCTTCCATCCTATATGAGTATATAATAGTACACTTATAATATACTTATAGTACACTTACTATATATATAATACTTTACTATAGCAGTACTTTAGGTTTAAAATGGTTACATAAATTAAATTAAATTTTACAAATATAAAAGTTAATATAATAATATATAAATAAATATAATATTAATATACAAGAAAATCGTGATTAACTTAAATCAACTACTTGATATGTATACATATTGTGTAGCATAGTCGACGAATACTACTCATATGACTATATTTATATATTATATATACCTTGCATGCAAAAATCAATAGGTGATGTTTTATATATATATATATATGAATTAATGAATGAAATCAGTTTATAGACAATGATATAGATCACTATATGCATCGCTGCAGGTTTAATAGAATGACGCATGACGTATGACGTAACACACATGTATCTATAGATAAATATGATACATAAAATAAATACTAATATATAAATAAAATAAATATTAAATAAAATAATAAAATATAATATACAATACATAAAAAATATATAGATATATCTGTATGTATACATACATATATATTTAAGACTACTTCAAACTTAATTTTACATATTTATTTATCTTCGTTTTTCATTTGTTTTTTAATTATTTGCTTATTTATGTAAAATTTATATTTTCCGTTTATACTTATTTACGAAATATTCTTTTGGTTTCTCTTCTCACAGGTTCGAGAATAGTATATCTACTTGTATATCAATCATTGTAATTGATCATGTTTGCCGTACCTTCAAATCATGTATTAACAGGGATACATAGTGTGACCTTGATGCTTGACACTAATTCGTACTTACTTATTGATAAATATGCTTTCTTTTTTTTAATTTATGTTATATATAAATAAGTTACAAATAAGAATTTATTTATAAATTAAATTAAAAATGAAAGATGATTTTTATATTATAGTTCTATAGAATAGGATAATATCTCTCTAGTTATATGTATCTATATATGCAATTTTTACTTTTTGTTAACGGAACAGGATAATTTTTAGTTGTAGGCCTATGATTAATTATATTTCAATGATTTAAATATTTTAATCAAAGATATCGAGGATATTTAGTTATCAAATACAAATGCCTTTATATTTTTTAATTGTGTTTAAATATAAATATTTTATTAAAATCACGAATTTATTTATAAATTCAGTTTGAATTGAAAGATGTTTTTCTATTTTATTTATATTGCGAATCTAAATAATATGTATTACATTATTATTATGATTTGAATATAATTTTATTGAAATATTTAATTTAAAGTGTATATTTAATTCAACTGCCTGTGTGGCTCAGTGGCTAAGGCGTCAGACACACAAGCAGTAGGACGCGGGTTCGATCCTCGTCCGGACCATTAATTAATTTTATAAAATGGGTCTTAAAATATTATTTAGAAGTGATCTTATATAATTGTGTATAAATAAATGATCGGCTCTCGTTAAAACCATGGATGCCTTAACATGAGAGCGGCTTCGAAGGGACATTAGAGCCATATATGGTTATAAGTGAAAACTTCATCTAAGTTCCTGGATGGGATGAAAGGATGAAATGACTCCACCAAATAAAAAAAAAAAAAAAAAGAAAAAAAAAAAGACGAATATTTCCATTGATTTTATATATAAAAATTCAAATATATAATCCTTGATCATGATAAAATATAATAAAATCACTCGAGTGTAAAATAAATATGTCATAAAATAAGTTTTGGAAATGTCATGTCCTTGGTATTAATTTCAGTTTAGAATATTTTTGATTTAATCCAACAGTAATTTGATTATTACTAAAAATTAACTTAAACATTTATATAAATCTTATTTAATCTTTCCAATTATTCGAGTATTTAATTCATTTTTATAATGTATTTTAAAATTGAATATAATTCCAATACCAAATAAAGGAGATCTTAGTCTCCATAGTAATTATTGTGGTATAAGTTTTAGTTCAGTAGTAGCGAAAACTTATAATCGTATGATAATGAACAGAATTAGGCATCATCTATATGGTCATCTAAGGAAAAATCAAAATGGTTTCAGAAGTAGCAGACAAATAACCAGTAAAATATTAGCACGCATACGACTGCTTGAGGGAGTTAAAGATAAGAATCTAGAAGCAATTCTGATATTCATCGACTTCAAAAAAGCCTTTGAAACTATACATAAGGAAAAATGCTTATGATACTGAAAGCTTACGGGATACCAGATGAGTTGGTGACTGCTATTATTATAATGTATGAAGATGCTACTGCCAAGGTCGTTACATTATATGGAGAAATGGACACTTTCAATATTCTAGCTGGTGTCTTACAAGGGGATACGTTAGCTCCATACCTTTTTGTTATAATTATCGATTATGTTATGAGAACAGCTTTTCTAGGAAGGAAAGATAAGCTAGGTTTACAACTAAGAAAAACAAAAAGTAGAAGAGTACCACTTATTACGGTTACAGATGTGTACTAGGTAGATGATATTGTATATGAGTGAAGGTATCAAATAAGCCCAAGAGATGCTCACTCGAGTCGAAAAATCAGCAAAACGAGTATACTAGTCTTATAGGATTAAGCATGAATACAGGGAAAATAAAATACATGAGTTACAATACCAAGCAACAGTTTGAAATTAAAGCTATAGTTGGGTCAAATCTAAAAAGGGTTGAAGACTTCAAGTACATAGGGGCATGGATAGACAGCAGTATAAAATATTTAAAAATCAGAAAATCGCTTGCT
Source organism: Osedax fenrisi (assembly GCA_964019155.1). Classification (NCBI taxonomy): domain Eukaryota; kingdom Metazoa; phylum Annelida; class Polychaeta; order Sabellida; family Siboglinidae; genus Osedax; species Osedax fenrisi. Next base: position 44,430,884 of record OZ025241.1, on the reverse strand, counting down.
TGGAGAACATGTCATCAAATAAGGAATATCTTGAAATCAACTCTTAGTAGGAACATGAAACTCAGGCTCATGCACACCACAGTTGAATCGGTTCTGCTGTACGGATGTGAGACTTGGACCCTCACAAAAACACTATTCAAACAACTTGATGGTACATACACTCAAATTCTACGAATGATTTTAAACGTACATTGGTATCAGAAAGTTACTAACGAGGTACTTTATGGGGCTATAGAAATAGTATCTAACGATCTAAGATCTAAGATCTAACGTCGATGCTTAAAGTTTGCGGTACATTGCCTATGTAGAGATGATGAGGTTATTTCGGATCTAGTTCTTTGGGAACCTACTCATGGAACTAGATGACGGGGAAGGCTACCGGAAAGTTAAATCAAGAATCTGGACCGCGATACGGTATACCGGCGAACGAAATAAGAGTATCTATGATGAACCGTAATGTTTAGAGAACTTTTACTGTCCGGGAAAATACAATCCCGAAATAAGCAAATAAGTAATTTATAATGTAAACATTTAATTTAATTAATAAATAATAATTAGTAATGAAAATTACATATAATTAAATTAGTATATCAAATATTGTCATATGTAAATCAACTTTTTGATACAATGATTAATATTAGAATTATGTATAAATTAATTAAAGAAAAAATACGTATTAATAATATAAATATGATGGCGAATACATCTTGAATATATCATTTTATGATGTGAACAATATGTACTAAGATATCTTACTAGCCCTTATAACTATATATGATGTATAGGGCTATATATATAAACGATATTACAAACATTTCCGCTATCAGTTATCCTATATTTATGTTACTTAAATTCAATATGTTAATTCATATATTTCATGCATGAATATATATTGTTTATATAATTGAAATACAAATATAATTTTACAATAATACATTAAATATTCGTATTAAATTAATGAAGAATAAGAAACATTATTAACATATATGTTTATATATATAAACGTTTTATATATATATATATATATATATATATACTTTATTTAATAATGTAAATCCAAATATAAAGTGTGTTAATATTATATATATATTGTTATTGTTATTTTTATTTGGTGGATTCCTTTAATCCCATCCAGGAACTTAGATGAAGTTTTCACATATAACCAAATGGCTCTAATGTCCCATGGAAGCTTCTCTCATATTAAGGCATCCATGGTTTTAACGAGAGCCGATCATTTATGTATATAGAATCATATAAGATCACTTCTATATATTATGTTAATACCTATTTTAATGGTCCGGATATTGCCTGGAGTGACTGGGCTCGAACCCGCGTCCTACTGCTATGAACCGCGTGTGTCTGACGCATTAGTTAACTGAGCCATACACGCAGTTATATATATATATATATATATATATATATATATTATTACCATATTATACAAAGTGTGCTTCTTTAAAATATAATTTATATTTTGACTATTTAAATATATTAATTATAATAGTCCTATTAGATTTATTATATACTATCTCAGGATATACTTATATTAAACTATATAATTCGGATTCATTATCACGTTTCTATTCGCCATTGTTTGCGGATAAGTTTACGCATGACCACACACGAGAATTGTACATTGTTTCGCTATACAGTGGCGCCCCCACCAAATTAACACTCCTAATGAACACCGCCAAACACCGTTAAACAATACCAACTTATAAGTAGCCGCGGTATAGCCGCGATTATACATAATCTCATTACTAATGCACACGTACTATGTGCTTGTTTGTGTTCGCTAACACAACAAGCGTGAAAAATTAGCCTATACGATAATTACCGTTATAGATATTAAGATCTGTATATTATATATTTATCGATATAATAGTTAATACATACACCCTAGTAAGTATGTTGTTTATATTATGTTTACATATTATTTACAATAATTATAATTAGGTTCAATGTAGGTTCCTATCTATTCATCAGTTGTTAATATTTTACTTTATAATATTTATATACATTAACATGAAACTTGCATTACTTTAACCATCATATGTATCCACATGAGAGTATTTGTTATATTGGTACTGTTAATGTATCTGTAAGCATTTATGTTGTTCTCTTTCAGAGGTTATCGGAAAAACATAACTGGAAACAAATAATGGAAAAAAATAACGGAAAAAATAAAAAGTAAAAAATAATAGAAAAAAAATATCGAAAAAAAGTACAGAAAAAAAAATAACGGATACAGCTGATATCGGGCTATATTGATATATTGTACAATTTCAACATTTATATACAACGTGCAATAATTAGAGTAAACACATATCAGAATTAGTTTTCTCATAAAACCTAATAATTTTCTATTATTGATTGAATTAAATTTTATACTTTTAATGTTATTTTTTTCCATTGTTTTTTTATTGTTATTTATTTTCTTGTTATTTTTTTTCCTAGATTCCTTTCTGCATATCCATTTTTTATTACAGAATAATTACTATAGATATAATTACAGAATTATCACACAGTTTAATAAAATATTTATTAATAAATTTTCTATAATATTCTTTATTATATATTTGGTTAAATATTTACATAATAATAGAAATACACTACAACATGTTAAATTAATTGAGTTGACAACTACTTCCATATTTATATAGAAAGTAATTCAATATTAATATTATTTAAAATATACTATATATATATTATGGATTTATTATTTATTAAAATAATTAAATATATAAGAAATTTATAAAAAGTTTAAAATCACTGTATTAAAACATAGAAATTATAATAATTCCTCTAATTGAGTAAGTTGCATTAGCAAAGTAAACCTATAATGCAGTTAATCACTACTAGTGATGCAGGTTATGAGTATATGTACTCCAAAGGAATGTATTAGTTACAAGAATAATGCTATAATTAAAAGTAATATATATGGTTGGGGAAGTGAGTATATTTACTGACATATGAAGATCTATTTACTTGCATATAAGATTGCAGTGTTCAGATCTGTAGAGGAGTACCGATCTTAATAAGGTAACCTCATACCTCACCTTAATTACTTATATTCTACTCTATATTGATGATACTATATCATTAAATTGGGGTTATAACATGAAAGAATGATCTCCTTCTTAATACTGTAATACAGTGAATACAGTGAGATGTATTCACTGAATACTGTTTCAGTTGAATGATAGGCACTATGTCTGATATGCACTCTGATAGGCACTCAATGATATGTGGTATACCACATCTATAGATCGCTATGCTACACATTATTTTGAGGACTTTCTTACAATAATATTATAAGATTCTAAGTATACTCATAATTATAGATAATGTTAAGATTGTTTATATTATACTTGATTATAATTGAGAAATATATCTAAAATGTATATAAATGAATTACTGTATGTATACGTACATACACATACATGTGTATACATTGTTTTATATGCTAATCAATGTAGATATGAGGATGTACAATGTACATTATATATTGTGTACGTATATAACATATATGTTAGTTACTAATATCGAATAGAAAGTCCGAGAGATGAAATAACCCTATTTATTATATATTAGTGAGGGTTGGGAATATAGTATTTGTATATAAATGAGAATTATGTTTAACCATAAGGATATCATTAAAATAATCATTATAGAATTACAAAGTAGTTACATATGTATTTATATATATATATATATATATATATATATATAATATATATTATATCTATATATATATATATTATATATATCAGATAACATAATTATAATAATGATTGTAAAATATAATAAATGTTATATTTAGAATTAGGTATAAATGTAAGTACTAATATACATATAAAGGTATATTGTTTAATAATATTACTGTTAATATATAAACTCCACCATGGGAGATTTTCACTAGACAGAATGGTTAAAGAATAAATATTATTGTTAAAATAATCCCAACATTGTACGTTATACACACCTGCAGGTTTTAGGAGTATAACACTAATTAATGAGAGGTTTGTTATCAGTAAGTAATGTACGATACTAATGTAAGACATATAGTAAATGCAATTCATACGTACACCCTATAGCGTGATGAATTCATAAGTAAAGGTGCTATTTTGTTATAAAGAATTAACAGTAAACATATGAGGGTGACATATTTGTTAAAATTAAACAAGTAGGTATAATATAATATAATATAATATAAATGAAATACAAATGTAATAGAGGTAATATAGTGGAAGGGACTACCAATAAAACCCCACTGATAATACGTGGTGACTAGATGTAATTATGCATAATTACCCTTAACATCTTGTGGATGACGTCATCTTGTAGGTTTATTTCAAGAAACAATTAATAATTTTATTTTATTATATATATATATATAATTATATATATATACATACATATATACATACACATATACATACATATATACATACATATATACATACATATATACATACATATATACATACATATATACATATATACATATATATATATATATATATATATATATATTTTATTTTTAAATATTTTACTGACTACAAAATCACGTGGTGGTTATGGGCGTCATGAGAAGGAAACAAAAATAAAATAAATAAAGTACAATAAAAATAAAGGAAAATGGAGGGTAGGTTACAATGTTAATAGGTGCGTGGAGAGTTTACATTTAAATAGTGACCGGGATTGCAAACACCTAACGTCATATGGTAGAGCATTCCAGTATGTTGGAGCTACTACAGAGAAAGATGATTCATAGTGAGCAGATATAGTCGATATAGTAGATATATATACTCCCTTCATCTATAAGATACATTCAATCGCTAACCTCCTTCAATAATAATCTTAAGTCATATATAACCTCTATCTAATTTCATTATATAATTATAATTTGTTATATTAAGATCTTATTACTTCGACTTTGTTTCGTTAGTTTTTTGTTTTTTGTTTGTGGTTGTTGTGTTTGATTATTACTATTTAATTTACGTGAACTTACGAGGAGTGTTATAACTTTGTAAAGGTGCCTGAATAACCTTTTTTATCATTATTCATCATATATATATATATATATATATATATATATTAACTGCCTGTGTGGTTCATTTTTCTAAGGCGTCTGACATATAACCAATATGAAAAAGGTAAAAGCCCCATCAGGACCATTAAACTAGGTATCACAATACCTATTTATATATAAATGTGTACAAATAAATGATCTGATTTCGTTAAAACCATTGATGCCTTAATACGAGAGAGGACATTATAATATGGCTATATGGTTATAAGTGAAAACTTAATCTAAACTCCTAGATGGGATAACAAAAACTCAACCAAAATAACAATAACAATATATATATATATATATATATATATATATATATATTAGTGCAATATATTGCACTAAGAGGTTTGTTTATCACTTGGATGTGTACCTAATGAATTTATATCATCATATATATATATATTTATATATATATATATATATATATATATATATATATTTATATGGACCATTTGAATTTATTGATAATATAAATAAGTAAACAATAAACCCAGCCATTAATAGGTATTTACTATGTTTTATTGATAAGGAATACATATATTATGCAAGTGATATGTATATTATACTAGTAAAATATATATATATATATATATATATATATATATATATATATGTGTGTGTGTATGTATATGTGTGTGTTTGTGTGTGTGTGTGTGTAATACAGGTAAATAATAAGGAATATTACGATACATCTGCAAACATAGATTTATAGTTTACCGGTGAAATACAAATCTATGTATATGAATATACAACATACAATACACGCATAATATAGGACAGTACACATATGTGTATAGACGCGTATGACGATGTACACCTACTAATAATGACACGATACCTATAGGTATTCTATACAATATATGTCCTAAAATGTAGGTCATACATACATTACTCGCCACATACATACATACATATGTACGTATGTAGTATGTGTTGACATCTATACACTACAAGCAGCGAAATGTGAACATTTTAATTGGGAATTGTAATGCTCACTTTCACCTCTGAGGAGCAGCACTGTCACAGTCGTAGTAGAATAGTACGTAACGTACACACATGTTATCGTTAATTGTTAATGTGTACTGAATAGTAGACTATTTACGAAATCTTGAAAACCTTGATGGGCGTGGTTACTATATAAACCTCGTATGTATACATAGCTAAAGCTAACAAAACGTAGTACAATTAGTATATACATCGTACATAATAATATGATATGGAATACGATAAAAAACCATATAACAACATCAGTCAGTGTACATTTGTATAACATTTACATATTCATTTTAAACGAACTCTCTGACTCTCTCTATCTAGCTCTATTTCTCGTTCTCTCTCGCTCTGTCCCGTTCTATCTCGTTCTTACTGATGCTATTACGAATGTGAACATCGGTCTACTTATATAACGAAGTTAGACACGGAAATAACTTATAGTCAGATAACTTATAGTCAGATAACTATATATATATATATATATATATATATATATATATATATATATATATATAGTATGTGACATTTATATGGGAATATGGAGACATTAAATATATAAATGTAGACGAGTTAATTTATCTATAGTCAATATATTAACTTGTATGTATATATTATATATATACATATATATATATATATATATATATATATATATATATATATATATATATATATATTATGTAATTTTCTAAATGATCAATATGTTTTAATAAGTATATGATCTTCTGAGATTAATCATTAATACAATATAATTAATTAATATTTATCATTGTTTTAATAGTATACTAATATATCATATGTTTTCTTATCACAGTGAAATATTAATATATATAATATATATATATATATATATATATCATATATAACTGCCTGTGTGGCTCAGTGGCTACGGCGTCAGACACACAAGCAGTAGGAAACGGGTTCGACCCTCGTCCGGACCATTAATTAATTTTATAAAATGGGTCTTAACATATTATTTAGAAGTGATCTTATATAATTGTGTATAAATAAATGATCGGCTATCATTAAAACCATGGATGCCTTAACATGAGAGCGGCTTCGAAGGGACATTAGAGCCATATATGGTTATAAGTGAAAACTTCATCTAAGTTCCTGGATGGGATGAAAGGACTCCACCAAATAAAAATAACAATAACAATAACAATATATATTAAGAACCAGAATAATTCACTATATCATATATTAACTATTTGGTGTAATAGGGTTATACCCTAAGGGTGTGCCCATAAATGTTTTATTAGGGAACCATAGTTCTAAGTGCACTAACCGAGATTATTTTCTAACAGTGAGTTCAAGTAAACAACGCCTTTATTTATCATGATATATTATTCACCAATTATTAATAATATTAGTTATGTTTTTTATCGGTGTAAATATACCATATATCATAAACATTTATAAATATATCGGTATATATATAACTATATATCATAAATATATCTGAAAATACGCCTTAACTTTTGTATACCATAAATCTCGCTTATAAACCTAACGCATAGTATACATATATGTATATCTAAACTACCACTCTCTCTATATATATACAGTAGAGAAAAGGTTTGATTATTATCTATTTCTAATTTTAGAAAATAATAATGTTATATATATATTTAGTATAATACGATGTGAATTATATATTTATAAATAATAATATATTATATATATATATATATATATATATATTCAATATAATACGATACGAATAATATATTTATAAATTCTATAATCTATAATAAAATACCCCCCCCCCCCCCAAATCATCCTTGCGCCGATAATATTCATTATAATTCCGAACTTTAAGTTAATTTCATAAGTAGGTATTACCAAAGCCCTTTGGGCCATGGTATTACTATATATATATATATATATATATATATATATATATATATATATACATATATATACATATATTCAGAACATTAATTGTGTACGTTATGTATATAGTTAAACCTTATAATCTTCCATCATTACGAAGATTTCATTTATTAGTGGTCGTATTTACTATCTAGTATTTACTAGATAATTATGAAAACACGCACACATAACGCTACACACGGAGCACGCACTAATAAGACTGGTTTAAGACTGTGTGCGCTAGTGAAGGTGTGCGGCTGGTGAGGCGGTGCGGGTGTGCGGTGCTGGCGGCCTAATTAAATAACGATAATCCGCAATTATGTCGCCCGTCAGCTGGCTAGGACGCCATTACAGGTGTTAATCCTGAGGTAGTAGGAACACCAATATCGCCGAGTCCTCAAATACCACTCTCGATAGTGTGCGCGTGTGTGCGGGTGCGTGTGTGTGTGATGTGTGTTTACCTCACTGTCGTACACCTAATTAAATAATCATTAGTGTGTTTGATGGCCGCAATGTAAATAAAAACATGAATGATACTACGCAATCGATGCTGTACGTTATGTAATATATATATATATATATATATATATATATATATATATATATAAAACACACATGTGAAGTGTACATTGTGCACTTGTATAGAAATATTACATAATAATAATCCTATAGAATTGCAAATATTAATTAATCAATTGATCATATATATATATGTATACGATAATAATAGTTTACATATTATATCTCGGAAAATACTGCATTAACTTTACTATAGTAACGTTACTATATATATATGTATATATATATATATATATAGAACTATATATAGAAATATATATATAGAAAAACAATATTAATATTCTAAATACATATTTTTCGTTATTAATACTATAACTGTAATATTATAGTCAAATAATAATATAAAATTAAGACATATACAATTATGATTTCTAAAAATAAATATGTTAAATCATTTTTTCCAATCAAATTTCTGGAAATACTTTCCGGAAAGTATTGCCTATTGACTATTTATGGCTGCGCAATACGTCTATCTCCATACACACTAATACCAAAGTGATTTACCACTAATACTATCACCAGTATCACATCAATATTTCCGTATTAATTAAATGACCGTAAAGTATATACAATGCATTCGCGCTAATACTTGTCCGTAATAACACTTTCTTGAAAGTGTTGTAGTGGTAACAGGGTTTGGGGAAAAAAACAAAAAATGTGAATTTATATTTTGGGTTAATTGGGTATGTCCGTTGTTTTTTATGTAATATGTATTTTTTTTGTTTTTTTCTATAATAACGAGTTTTTTCTATATTTACAAAATTACAATTTTTAATTTTAATATCTTATGACTTGTTATAGTATGCATCGTTAATAGCTAACATTAATATAGTAATACTTAAACTAACTATTATCTACACATTATGTACATACTAATTACCTTAACTAAAGTATTGAAAAAACATAGATATTAGAAAAAACCTAAAAACGCAAAACTCAAAATAAGTAGATTTATTTTTTATTTAAATACAGAAGCACTCTACAAACATATATGGCCAAACATATATGTTATATACACTAACACATATATTTACACTGACGGTTCGAAAATTGTATCTTAATTTAAAATTATAATGATATTCTCAGTTGTGTTTAAATCGCCACGGATAGTTTGACATTTGTTTACCTACTAGGGGAGAGTACTCGAATACCGACACCCTAGTAATAATTCACCATAACTTTATTATTTCTCAATACAATTTTACCAACTTTTATTTATAAGTATTAAGTAGGTATATACATATAATAGCTATTTTCAAATTTAATTTAGTTTGCTTAATTCTAAGATAACAGGGGTGTCAATATTATAGGCACTGCCTCGAATACCGACACCTTGTCACATAATATATTGATATTTAGATATACCATATATTATTTAATATAAACTATCCAATCAGAATTGAATGCGCGTTACGTTTAGTTAACACACGCAATTCATACGTTTTTTTCCTGAAATTAATTTTATCATAACGCACGTCGTTCGTCGCACGTACATTATAAACAAATAACGCTGATTGGTTAAAGGGTGTCGATATTACGTGCAATTAGGGTGTCGGTATTATGAAAATGTATGTTGTTTAGGTAAACGTTAATAACTTTGTAAAAAATTATCAAAAATATAAAATCTTTTCGGCACATTGTAAAATATAATTAGATCTATACATTATATTTAAAATATTTAAAATATATATATTTTCAAATGATTGAGAATCGATATTGTACTTCAAATATTTCACAAATTTAGAGTTGTAACGAAAAAATCAGTTTTTTGTTTATAATTAAAAAAATATAAATATTAAAAAAAAAAATTATACTTATATAAATTAGAATTATATTGATTAACATTTCATACATTAATTATTTTTTGATTGGAATTATATTTGAGGATATCACTAGGGTGTCGATATTACATAACCTTGTAACCTTGTAACCAATTTGTTTAGACACTGCGATCAACATCAGTAATGAGTTTTCGGCGGTGTATCGTATATTAATTATTATAAGCTATATTATTTCACACAAAATACGCAGAATAAACCACCAACTTTATTGTATAACAAAAATTAGGAAAAGTCTTTACTTTTTTTCTTGTAAAATGTTAGTGACAAGTCTAGTTCTTTCGGTTTTTTATTATTGTAATTCACTTCTATGCCATTCATCTATATCTACACTCAAGCCGCTTATAGCACTACATCGTTATGCCATCCGTATCATTTACGACATACCACACAGAGCTGATAATAACCACATCAGCATCACATCATTAATGTGCGATCTACACTGTCTTCCGGTAAAGAAACGAATCGTGTACAAATTATGCACACTCATGCATGCGGCTATCCACTATGGAACACCTGATTATTTATGCCTGTTAATATCCGTAATTCAGCAACATAGGAGTCTCCGTTCTCGTAACATATTCCGAGTAAAGGCTATAGAAGTTCCAGCATACAGTAATACTGGCTCATTCGTCGAATATGGAGTAAAGGCATGGAACGAACGTTCCGATATTCTGCTGTGCACCACATCAAGAACTGAATTCAAGAGAGAATTAAAAACTCACCTTTTCTCACCTTATGAATGATACATTTAACCCTTATTTATTTTCCATCGTTTATATAATCCATTTAATCACATATTTTTTATGAATGTGTACACACCTTTGTTAACGTTTATTTTACGTTTAAAAAGTGTTTAAATAAAATTTAATAATAATAATAATATTAAATAGATGTGTTTTCAATTTGACTTTAAAGGTGTGGTCAGAAACTATAGATCTAATTGAGTGAGGTAGGGAGTTCCATAGTTTAGGTGATATTATAGAAAAAGAAGATTCCTGTTTTTTATTAAGTGATAAAGTTATTGGTATATTTAGATTGTATTTATGTATTGTCCGTTATGGTCGGGATGACTTGTAGTTCGTAAGTAGTTCAGTAAGATAGTCAGGTTTATTATTATGGGTGGCATGGTGGGTCAGTAGGAGTAATGTGTATTGTATGCGGTAAGGGATGGGTAGCCAGTCAATGGATTTCATATAAGGTGTGATATGTTGTCTTGAGTATTTTTTTATCCTGAAAATGGTTCTGATGGCTCTATATTATAATTTAGTGAGTATTTTAATAGTATGTGCTGGGAGTGAATTTAAAGTAGAGTTACAGTAGTCAAGTCGGGTCAGTATTAAGGAAGTAACTAGTAGTTTGGCAAGTTAAGTAGTTATAGAAGATCTAATAAGTCGGATCGTATGTAAGGTGTAATTAATGGACTTCGATATATTAGTTATATGTGGTAGATAAGACAGCTCTTGGTCAAGTGTGAGGCCGAGGTTTTTAGCTTGGTTAGAGTATTCTATAATGTGATTATTAATAATAATTGGTGGTATGGAATGATGTCCTGGGGATGTATTTATTAATAAAGCTTTTGTTTTAAGGCTATTCAATAGTAGGGAGTTATTTGAAAGCCATTTACTAATGTCATTAATGCATTTATTTATAGTATTTATGTTATTGATTGGGTCAGGTAAATTACAGTATAGCTGTAAGTCATCAGCATATGAGTGAAAGTGTATATCGGGGTATTCGTCAAGTAAGTAAAGTAAAGGGGAAATATATATATTAAAGAGAATTGGACCTAAAACAGAACCTTGGGGTACACCATGAGTTGTGTGGCGGGGTTCTGTTATGGCGTTATCTATACATATAGAAAAGGATCTGTTAATTAGGTAGGATGTAAACCAACTAAGGACAGAATATTTAATACCAATGTTCTCTAATCTTCAAATAATAATATTATGGTCTAACGTATCGAAAGCCGACGACAAGTCAAGTAGAATCAGTATGGTGGGAGTATTTTTTGGAAATAGTAGTATATTGTTTAAAGTATGGAGTAGTAAAGTTTCAGTGCTCTTGTCCGTTGTATAAGCACTTTGTAATTTATGCAGTATATTATTATTATTGATGTATGTTCTAAGTTGTTTAGCAATTATTCTTTCAATTGTCTTAGATATGAAAGAAAGGTTGGATATGGGACGATAATTAGAAAGAGTTGACCTATCAATGGACTGGTTTTTAGGGATGGGAATTACATGGGCATATTTCATGTGGGATGGGAAGATACCTGCAGTTAGTGAGAGATCGATACTTTTTTTTGTAGAATGGAGAAAGAAGGGATGAAAGAGAATGTAATAAACATAATGGAATTGGGTCTAGTTTACATGTAGATTTAACTGTTAATAAAAATTATTGATATTGATAATGGTTGGTAATGAAAAAGTGGAAAATGAGTATATTGGGCTTGATATTGGTGGGATGCAGGGTCGAGGGAGAGTATCTATAATTGATGATGTTTTTATGTAAAAGTAAGAGTCAAAGTTTATCGCATTAGTTAAAGGGGAGTTATCAGGCAGTATTAGTTTTGTCAGTTTTCCTAGTAGTGTTGACGATATTCTAAATAATTTCTTAGTATCTTTTCCAGCTGATTTAATTTGATCTATGTAATATTTATTTTTAGCAGTTTTTATTAATTTTCTATAATTAGAAAGTGAATGTTTAAAAATATTTAAATCATTTGAGCTTTTGGATTTTCGCCAATTCCTTTCTTTAATTCTAAGTGCGCGTTTTGCTGTGTGTAACGAATTATTGAACCATAACGTATTATGTCGAGTTGTATAAGTTTTAGTGATAATAGGGGCATGTTTATCTAGAACAAGACTAAGGTTACTATCAAAGCTGTCTATATGAGATGAATCTGTTATATTGTTGTACAAAATGTTGAAGTCATTTATAAAATTAGCAATATTTATATTATCTAATTTTCTGTAGTGAACTTTCTTGGATGGTCTGATTGGTTTAGGGATATGTAGGGGGAAGCTAACAAGGTGGTGGTCAGTAATTAAACTATGAACATTAGTATTAGAAATTATATTCGAAGATGTGTTAGATATAATTAGGTATAATATGTTTCCAGATGAATGTGTGGAAGACTTGACATGTTGTAAGAAATTATGACAATTTATGATATTAATAAATTTATTTGAATTATGTGAGTTTGGTAAAATTGGTATATTGAAATCACCAAGTAGTATACTGTTGGTGGAGTTCATATACATGGTTGTAGAATAGGTTGTCAATTTAATCGATGAAGTAAGGAATTGAATTATTAGGAGGTCTATAAATTGTTATAATTGTAAGTGGTTGTGATTTAGGAGGGTGAAAGGTACACGAGAAGGCTTCTGAATTATCAAGTGATAGGTCACTTGACTGTATTAGTTTCAAGACATTTGAATATAGCACACCGACACCGCCACCATAGTGTGGGCCGGGGCGTGGTAGGTGAATAAAGTTAGTAGTTGGGGTATTAAGGGATGCAATTATGGGTAGATCCTTGATAAAAAGCCAAGTTTCTGTTATACATAAAATATCTATCTTAGTATCATGACATATATTAAAAATAATATCTACTTTATTTCTAATGGAACAAGCGTTAAGTGTTGCTACCTTTAGTAATGGAGAAGAAGATAAACGTTTAGTTGAGGGTAATAATGTTGGTGATGAAGATATATATGACGGTATATGTGATGAGGATAGTAGGTTTGATGGTGATAGTTGTGATTCACTAGATGTTATAGGTTGTGCAGATAGAGGTGAAAGTGGAGATTGGTGATTGGTTTGAGATAATGGTGGAATAGGAGTGGTTGAATGTCATTGTGAAGATTGATGTGATGACTAGAATTACTGATTGATGAATTCAGTGAATTGGTATTTAATCTATATGCATTGTAGGATGTAGATCATGTATTGTATGTTTCATTTGATATATAAATTGGGTTCTTATTCCAGTCTATCTTGGAGTTGATCAAATGACGAAGTTCAAAGGAGTTAGTGTAGTCATTGAAGGTACATTTGACATTAGATGGGGCTAGGTTAGATTTTGTTGCATGGAAACGAACTCTACCATGTGTTCACTCAGTGATAGATGTTCAGCACGAATGTATAGGTGATTTTATATTGAGTTACTGCGGATGAATGGAATTTTGGAGTAAAAGTAGGAACACTGACTTGGTGTATTAAAGAAAATAATAACAGTTGCATTAGAAAAATTATATGATTTTAGAGCATGTGTAGGTATATTGACGTATACATACTTATAAGTGAGTAATTCTAGAAGAAATTCACAAGATTTTTCGGAAGGTTTAATATGCTCAATAACTACAGAAAAGGGGGATGGGTGGTTAGGTGAGAAATGGTTGGTAGTGGAAGATGGATTAGGGACTGGTCTAAAATGAGTTGGTAATTTACCGACAAGAAAGATAATAAGTGGAGTATTGGGGGGTTTATTAATTCTTTTCCATGCAATTTTATCAGATTTTGGGGGGAGTAAGGGAGGTATGCATGAGCGGTGAAGGTTATTAAGCGAGGGGGGTTTAGCTATGGAAGTGATGGATTGTAATCGTTTAGTGGCAACAGGGGATAGGCGAGTGGGGGTAGTAAGGATGGTAGGAACAGTGGATGAGTTGTGGGGTGACTGGGGTATGGACTCTGATATAATTTGGGATGAAGGGTTGGGTGGTGGGGTGAGCGATGAAGATATAGAAAAAGTGGGTTGTGGTAGTGCAGGTGCAGGGGAGTGATTGTTAAAGATGGGAGGTGAGCTTATGGGAGAGGTTTGGGAGGAGCTATTGGAGAGTATCTTACGTTGGGACGGTCTAGAGTCAGTTATACAGTTGGTACAAAACCAGTAGAAACCAGATTTTTGGAGGGCAGTCATTTTGTTAAAGGTAGATTTGGGGAGTTTGGAACATTATTGGCAAAGCCACTTACGGCAATGGTCACATTCCGTGAGTGACGTGGCGATAGTGTTACATGAGGAGCATGTGAAGTCAGTGTGGATGGAGTCAGTAATAATCGGGGGTAGAAGCAGTTTAGTGGTAGTAAATGGTAATACATATTGGACTTAGCTTGATTATAGTTAATAAAGTTAAAATTAAATAATTAACAATTTTTAATTTAAAAGTTGTTGTGCATGTCGATATTCATCATGCATTATGATATTAGAGCACTCTCCCCTATTCTATATTGACAATTAATAAAAATAACTAATCGATATATTGTATGCATTGTATACATAGATATACCTAAATCATACACTATCAAGTTAATGGTTAACTAGTTCGCTATTTAAACACTTTGTGTGTATTATATTAAATATAATATTAAATATGGATGCTTCAACAAGAAATAAAGTAATGTATGATGAATATTACTTAGACTAGTGTATAACAATACAGAAATAATGCAACAATAATGTAGCAAATGTTAATATAGGAATAATGTAGACATAATGTATTCTTAAGGACCTCCTTCATAATATCCATGGATAAATTCATTTATAAACATATATAATTTTGTGTATCTAATAAATAATTTATATAATCAATTATCTATAATTTCATGTACAACTCGTATATAAATTGTCTATATTAATAATTAAAAATTATGTTTATAACACCATTGTGCACCTATTAAAAATAAACATTCATTGTATTATAATACAAATATGTCACTACAATTTTACAGATATTTTCTCAGTATTATATTTTTATGAATATTATTCTACTAAAAAGTCCGGAACTTTTTTATTTTAATATAAATGGTTAACATTAATGTTTTTAGTAAAGTGTTGGTAACATTTTTCCAAATTTGTTAAATAAGTTGTTATCGTATGTGATCTCGCGAATGTACCCTTCTCAAGCCATCTATATTATGTTAGTAATGTATTTATATTACAATATAGGTAAAAATATATGTATGATGTATTATGTGATATACATAATACAGGTGATATCTTATCGGTGATATCACTTAGGGAATTATAAGGGAATATATGATACTATATATGGTATACTATATGTATATTATACCGTTTAGGTTATACAATATGTATATGATACGATATATATATATATATATATATATATATATACTGTGCACAGTGCAACCATGTGTGTGGACAACGTAAAAAGGTAAGCAAATAGCTTTATAGCCTCTGTGTATTTTATAAAAAAGAAAACATATATATTTGAAAGTATGGTGTACGCCTTGATTATATAAACAACGGAAGTGACGTCATAGTGATACACACGTGTCACGTGTAAACAACCTGTCACTCTGACACAAAGGTATCCCTATAGGGATCGCCTTTTAGCGCTATCATTAAGGTGTAGGATACGCTGTAATCAACTACTGTAGTGTACTATACAAACACACACACACACTTATATAGTACTATAGTATTGTGTATGAATATAGTATAGCAGTATACACTGGTATTGCTGCGATAGTAGTGCATATCAATTCAATATCTTCATTATGAATACTATTTCTAAGTTTGTATAATATTAATAATTAACACTAATGATATAACGTCACTATTAGTAAGTTACCTATAGGGAATTACACATTACGTAATAATAAACTACACATTGTTAATGATACACTAACTTTTCTTGCGCGCTATAGTGCCCATGCACCTAGGGGATTATAGCTCGGTATTCGTACAGTAGCTGGTGAACACGAAATGTACATGTATACTAGGGATGTAAATGATGCTCAAATCTAAAGCATGATGCAGTCACAGTCTCTATGTAAATAACAATAGCATCGTTAAAGTCTCAGAATGGGTTACGATGCAGTCCCAGTCTCTATAAAATGCATTGCTATTAACTCATGCTTATCAAAGGCATCATTTAAGTGTTAGTCTCAGTTTTCATAAGTTCAATATAGTTTCAGTGTCAGTTACCAGAATCATTGTTTTGTATATCAAACGAAAATAATTTCATTACAATAAATAATATAGGATTGTGTATACCTACAATACAAACTATCAGATAAGGACAAACATATCGGAGTGAAATTGATAATTTAGTATAGCGGCACCTATCGAGTGAAACAAGCTCGATATTGATTTAAGAGCTGGTGTATCAACATCATCATTCAAGACATTATTAAAAACTCATTTATTTATAATTGCCTATGAATTATAAAGTATTTTTTTATTTAATATATCACGAGCATATATTACATTTTTATGTTTTATCTTACATTACCTTGTTATTATAAATACAACTTTTGTTAATTATCATTTAAAAAGTGTATAAACTAAAATAAATAATAATATCTAGTTATCAAAATAATTTTCGTTACAATAATAAGATAATATAAATAGCGATTAAAATTGAAATCAAATAATAAAGATATTATCATACCTATTAGTCATAGGCTATTAAATATTAAAATTATGACAGATATGAAATCTAATTAAAAAATAATAACATATTTATATAAAGAAATTTAATGTTTTTTATAAATCTTTATTTTTATACAAAAATATTAACATATCTAAATTATATAACTATATTATATTTTGAAAATTTTAAAAATATTCGTATACTATACGAACGAAAGTATGAGTATATTATAAATAAAATAGCAACCTATCGATACATATAATTAATAGTATGTCACATGAAATAGGAAACAATAATAAAAATATGGATAAATATATAATAATTATGTTTAAAATGTAACTTCAAAAAAGCATCATTTTGGCTCGATTATGTTTTGTAAGAATCCCATCTCGGCTCGGGATCGTTTAACTAGAGTATCGGCTCGTTTGATTAAAGTTTTGGCTCAGCTTGGGCTCGTTTTGCTAAAGTCTAGGTTCGTCTCGGGCTCGTTTGGCTAGAGTCTCGGCTCGGTCTGGGCTCGTTTTTTTTCCGAAAATAAAAGTCTCGGCTCGGCATCAAAAACCAAAAGTCTCGGCTCGGCATCAAAAGCTCGGCATCATTTACATCACTAATGTATACTATTACATATCATGTAAGATATACAATTGGTGTAGAAGATATATAATTATTTATATAATATACTGTATATATATATATATATATATTTATATATATATGATTTCTATTATATATATATAGTAATATTATTTCGTATAATATAAATATTAATAACCTTGTTAATAAACGTATTGTTTAGGAATGTATCCATTATAAACTGTAACTGTAACCTCTCTTGATTACATCACTCGGTTACAGCGATTGTTACGTCATATTACACACGTGATAATACGTAATAGCGGTGATTATATTGTGCTGCCTCTACTACTACTACTACTAAAACGACCACGTTAACTGGCACTATTATTACTACAGGCGCTACACATATGATTGCATGTACACTAAGCGATATGCTATATTACTACTATATACTACGGTTGTGGATGTGATAGGTACGCCTGTGATATGACTGCGTATACGTTCAGATACCAACTGATAAAGCGCAGCGCGAGAGAATACGAGAAAACTCGAGAACACGCGTTAATTAATCCGTTAATGATTACGTAATTGTATAACAAAGCTGCCAGGATACGCCCATTTGTCGAGCGTAGGCGATGCCTTGCGGGGATGTCGAGAATCAATTACTTCTTGGACTTTTCGATTAATGAGATGTGAATGTGTTTGTAAATATCAATATAAATATGTGTCTTCTCGCCATGGTATAAGTATTATTTATTACCAATTTTATATATATATATATATATATATATATATATATTTATATCTAAATAAATTTATATCGAAACTGCCTGCGTGGCTCAGTGGCTAAGGCGTCAGACACACAAGCAGTAGGACACGGGTTCGACCCTCGTCCGGACCATTAATTAATTTTATAAAATGGGTCTTAAAATATTATTTAGAAGTGATCTTATATAATTGTGTATAAATAAATGATCGGCTCTCGTTAAAACCATGGATGCCTTAACACGAGAGCGGCTTCG
>OZ025241.1:44194018-44401518 GCA_964019155.1 Osedax fenrisi | reverse complement strand
GTAGTAGTAGTAGTAGTAGTAGTAGTAGTAGTAGTAGTAGTAGTAGTAGTAGTAGTAGTAGTAGTAGTAGTAGTAGTAGTAGTAGTAGTAGTAGTAGTAGTAGTAGTAGTAGTAGTAGTAGTAGTAGTAGTAGTTGTAGTAGACTACTAGTGGTAGTAGTAGTTGTAAATTATTTATATTTATCTATCTTGTGTAGGTAAATTCGCATTATGGATGTATTGTTAACTTTATAAGTCATTTACATAAAATATGTGCATTGCGAGTATTTATTTTAATAAGTATAACATATAAATATATATATACTCTATAGTTAATTTTTTTATAATCTGGTAATCAAATATTACATGTTTGATATTTATCTAATGTATATTGCAATTTGTGTCACAATTGGTGTCATAATACAAACAACGTACGCAGTGATGCGAAACGAAACTGTATTCGTGTATACGGATACATAATTCGTGGTCTTTTTAAGTTATTATTTTTAAGGGGGTATCCGACTACAAATATCCTGAAATATCATCTGGCTCCATAAAATTGCCGCCACCGTTACCACTACTCGTTTATTTGTTGGCAGATAGTATTTCTCGGAAGAGTATGACTGGCCTTCAATTAATTATTACAAATTTGTTATTTTTTTAATTAAAAATAAAAATTAGAATGAAATAGTCATATACTATTATAATAATTATATGATATATTTACTATCAAATGTAATTAGCCTAAATAAACAGATTGCATTCGTAGACTCTAATATAATAAAATATAAGTATAATATTAATTGATATTATATTTATTAGTATACTATTACAAATTATATAATATGAATTAGTATACTATTAATTAGTATAGTAATAATTAGTATACTAAATTCTAATCATATATGTATACATATACTATTATACTAGTTAATATTATAATAATTATAATACATTAATGTATATTTTACAGAATAATATTATGGCTCGAGTCATAATCACCCCCAATAAACTACTAATTAATCATAATTAGACTACTGTACCTACTTAACATATCCACATCTGATACTTCCTTTCCAAAC
Organism: Osedax fenrisi; assembly: GCA_964019155.1. Lineage (NCBI taxonomy): Eukaryota > Metazoa > Annelida > Polychaeta > Sabellida > Siboglinidae > Osedax > Osedax fenrisi. The sequence goes on along the minus strand of OZ025241.1, from coordinate 44,400,458 downwards.
TTTACGCTAAACATCATGATTATTTCATCTTCCCATTCTTCCAAAAACCTTTGATTAGTATTTGATGATAAATTATCATTTAATTTTCACATATCATCCATTACGACATCCTCCACTTTCATATTTTCAAAATTAAAAAAATACGGACCTCACTTTCATGAAACCTTACGAAAACTTTAATAAGTACTCTTGTAATCTCCCGAATTGACTACTGTTCTTCCCAACTGAGTCTATTTCCTGCTAAAGCTACTGATCTATTAAATCGGATTAACCATTCCTCAATACGTATTAATTACTGTATAATACACTATATTACTCTACTACAACTTCTCATCAATAATCTCGTGTATGGCTACCCTTTTCACTCAGTTTAAATTACGTATGCTCTCTATAATCCATAAATCCATATATTCTTTCACCCCAGCTATATCTCTGATCTAATTAAAAACGTACAATATTACCTACTCTTCGTTACAAAAATGCTCTCCTTAATTCATGGATCTCTATTAAAAATTCCCTAAAATTAAACTCTTGAGCAACAACATTAAAAATGCCGGTCCCACTGTATGGACATCCCTCCCTACTATCATCCGCTCTATTATATACCACAAAAGATTTATTATCTAACTTCTTTTTTTCTCTCTAACTCTAATCACTAAATCATACAATTTATTATTGTTGTATTCGAAATTCTTGTATCGTTTTATCTTCAACGTATTATTATTATTATTATCTAATTGTTAACATATTTTCGATGGCGTCCCAGGCTTTTGGCAAACTGAGAGAAAAAATATGCACTTCCACAGGCATATCTAAAAAACTCAAGATTATACTCTACAAAGCCCTCATTCTCCCAATAGCTATATACGGGTCAGAGACATGGACATTGTCCATTGGACAATGAGGCAAAAAAGAGACCAATTCCCTGTTGGTTTTCGAAATGAAGTGTTTAAGAGCTATCCTGCGAGTTACAAGGAATTACAGACTCAATAATATAGTGATTTGAAAATCACTGAATGTAGTTGAAACTATAGAAGAGGTAATTGCGAAGAGACAACTTCTTTGATTCGGTCATGTAGAAAGAAGCCGATATATTATTCATGCTAGCAAAAGTTGAACTTCACAAATCCAAGACCAAGAGGATGTCCATTAAATATATGGTCAGATGACATCAGAGAGAATAGTGGCGTTCCACTTCTGACCCTAGAAAGAATGTCAGCAGATCGATAGGCCGAAAATACGACAATACGACAATAAGTATACGATATATAGTAATATCATTGTTTTCGAACAATTATTGCCTGGAACTATTGACTGAAAATAGAATAAACTCAATTTTCTATATTGCTAGCAAATTGCCGGAAAGTAAGGCTTTCTAGCAATAATTTATGGAAGTTATTTCTGGAAATACTTGTAGTGGGATACCCCCATAACAAACACACACATATGTGCACACAAATACATATATATATATATATATATATATATATATATATATATATATATTTTTGTGTGTGTGTGGTATTTTATAGTATACTACCAAAATGTAATAGATATTAAGTATTATATATATACATTTTAAAATATGTTTAGTTGTTCTAAAATTTAAATATAAATTATATGCAATAGATACTTAGCAGAACATTATAACAGGGCCAGGTTGACCACAGGGTCAATCTGCCCCGTTTATTAAACATATTTATTAATTAATTTAATTAATTAATGACTTATTTAAATAATAATAATAATATAATTAATTAAATATATAATTGAGAAATTATTTAAAATAATTAAATAATTATTTAATAATTATAATTATAATTATAATTATAATTAATTCAAATAATTTAAATAACTTATTTTAATTTAAAGTACACTTATTAAATAAAGTACACTACATATATATTAGGTGGATCTATTAATTATTACTATTAATTTAAATAAAATACACTACATATATATTGGATAGATATATTAATTAGTACTATTACTTACTACTTATTTAATTACATAATAACATATTATTACAAAATAATGATATTACTAATTAATAATTGTATTAACCAATTAGTTGATACGAAGTTGTTAATTATTTAATTTTATTATTTACCTTTTCATTAATATTATTAATCTATCGTTTCATTAGTTTTGATATTAATCTTGGTGCATATACTTGTGAATAACTAATAACTATAAATATATAACTTTTACTCAACTTTTATACCGAGCAGGTTGATCCAAATAAAAAATAATAATAATGTAATTATATAACTGCCTGTGTGGCTCAGTGGCTAAGGCGTCAGACACACAAGCAGTAGGACACGGGTTCGAGCCTCGTCCGGACCATTAATTAATTTTATAAAATGGGTATTACAATATTATTTAGAAGTGATCTTATATAATTGTGTATACATAAATGATCGGCTCTCGTTAAAACCATGGATGCCTTAACATGAGAGCGGCTTCAAAGGGACATTAGAGCCATATATGGTTATAAGTGAAAACTTCATCTAAGTTCCTGGATGGGATGAAAGGACTCCACCAAATAAAAATAACAATAACATAACAATAATTAATTATTTATCATTACACTGATTTATGAATTTTTTTTATTGTCATAAACTATATGTATCTTTATCTTATCTTCACTTTATTTTATTAAAATATATTCATAACATTACTAGATAAATGTTTTTTTTTTTATAAAAACCGGTTCAACCTGTCACTCTCTCCCCTACATTTAATATAGATGATACCACTAGGAGGTCGGGTGTGTTAACATGTGCAAATATGACCAATACCAATACCATTCACCAGCATTTAGGTTTGTGCTCTTTATAAACAAGAGGTATACTTAGCCGAACTGTCATTGTTTGTTATACACGATTGCATAACGTAATAATCATCATTACGCAATATATATATATAGTACAGGTAGAGGACGGATATCGACCGTGCACGCTCGCCGAGATTTCACACACAGGACATAACCTCTAGTGTACTCTATAGTCTATTATAGTCTATAGAAGACGACTATCTTGAAATAAATATACACACAATTCGGTGTGATTTACACAACACCGGTCTCGCGTGGCGAATGCGCGACCTATATATTACGTAATATCAGGGTACGCGATACAATGAAACCATATGAAACCATCGCTTACATCAATACGAAGTAGTTTCAATATGACAAGTGATTCATATGATATATTTAAATATACATCTAAATTTTATTTCAAAATTATAAATTACTATTTATGTTAAGTATATTATATTTATTATTGAATGCATTTTAAAACATATAGTAAATAATTACAAAAGTAGAAATACTAATATGTTTATATAATTTTATATCAATTACATATAACATATATAACATATAAATAAAAATACTTATATAAAATACATATATTCAAATTATATATATAAACTTATAAATAAAACATTTACAAATTACAAATTAAAAAAAGTTAATAATAAATAAGTTAATAATCCAACATATTAACTAATAGATAATAATAACCCAGCATTAAACGTATATAAATACTTAAGTTTTGAATGTAAGTTGAACATAAGTTTACAAACTTAAATTGACTTAAATAAGATTTAAGTTTTTATATTAATATAAATTTAAGAATGTATTATTAACTTACTAACTTATTAACTTAATACAATCAACTTAAGTAGAACTTAAGTTGTACTTAAGTTGAAATTAAGTGTTGATGCAATATTATATAATTAAATATTATATATTATAAACTTATTCTACATAACTTAAGTTAAACTTGAGTTATGAACTTAAGTTGAACTTAAATTGGTGATGTAAGTTTAACTTAAGTTTAGATGTAGGATTAAATATTAAAATAAATATTAGTATTTGATGTTAAATTATTTAAGTTTATTAAAGTTATGATGTAATAACATATATTTAAATATATATTTAAATATATTATAAACTTATGTTACTTATAAACTTAAGTTCAACATAAAGTCAACTAAATAGTTGATGTAAGTTTAATTTAAATTTAGATATAAGATAAAAATTAATGTAATATTATAATAATTAAAATACATATTATTAACTTATATTAACATATTTAAGTTGAATATAGTTATGTTGTAAGATCATATATTAAAATATATTATAAAATTATTCTATATGACTTAAGTTTACCTCAACATAACTTAGGAACGTAAGATCAACATTAGTAAGGAACGTAAGTTCAACTTTAATTAGGAACTTAAGTTAATTAGTTACCATCGACTTAAGTTAAAATTAAGTTTTTTATGTAAGTTTAATGGATAATATAATGAATAAATACAATGTATATATACTTATAATATAGTATAATGTAAAACAATGTAAATTAATTTTTTTTTAAATAAATATGAAATGTATAATATATTTCAAACAAATACGCGGATTGGATATAAATATCAAATGGTACATATATACACAACCGTATACAATTGTTCGAATACGATATAGATATAAAATTCACACCTTATATCTACGCAATTAATTGTCAGCTATCTAAGTAGGTCAAGTAATAACAAATAATATAGATTTACAATTTTAAATATCTGTAATATAAATGATATACAATCATACTAAATAATAATAAATATAACATATTGTATACATATCACATTATACAAAGAGTGTATGCTACACTGTTAAAAATTAGGTTACATCGAGTGACTTTATAGGGTGTAAGTAGTGCCCCATAGCCGTACACTAATTAGGGTACAATTTGAATAAATATGATCAGTACCCTGAAAATTATCAAACTGTATCCTAACGAATTTAGCTGGTTATACCCTAATTATATGATACCGTATACTAGGGATGTAATTGATGCCGAGCTTTTGATGCCGAGCCGAGACTATTGGTTTTTGATGCCGAGCCGAGACTTTCATTTTTGGAAAAAAAAACGAGCCCATGCCGAGCCGAGACTCTAGCCAAACGAGCCCGAGCCGAACCGAGACTTTATTTAAACGAGCCCAAGCCGAGATGAGACTCTTACAAAACATAATCGAGCCGAAATGATGCTTTTTGGAAGTTATATTTTAAACATAATTTTTATATATTTATCCATATTTTTATTAATTTTTCCTATTTCATGTGACATAATATTAATTATATGTATCGATAGGTGACTATTTTGTTTATAATATTAATATATTTTTAATTTGATGTAGATTATGTGTTCTCTGTACTCTCAGACTTGAATATGGCTTTATTAATTTCGCGAGGTATGTTGGTGTCTTGTGATGATATGCAAAATGTGTAGTTACCAGTAATTTATAAATAATGTTGAAATTAATTGATAGTAAGTGTTGTTGTCGCACCAGTTCAGTTATTCTGATCGTCTATTGATCTCGGTATTAATTTATATATTACGCGAATGACGATCGAATTATTTTATTTAATGTCATTAACTGATAGGAGGTAAATAGGAGGTAAATTAATTAAAAGTATGTTACAAATTGTAACTTACAATAGTCCAATAAAGATTTGATTTAGTAATTTACATGTATTACAATTTATATTTGTTCTTATAATTCTAATATTATGCAATTGATAGTTGGCTGATTTGACTTTTTGTGTTTATGAACATATTAAGATTCTTATCAATTAACACTCCTGGTAGTTATTTATGATACTTATCTGATAGTTTGTATTGTAATGAAATTATTTTCGTTTGATATACAAAACAATGATTCTGCAGATGGTAACTGACACTGAAACTATAGTGAGCTTATGAAAACTGAGACTAACACTTGAATGATGCCTTTAATAAGCATGAGTTAATAGCAATGCATTTTATAGAGACTGAGACTACATCGATACTTTAGGTAACCCATTCTGAGACTTAAACGATGCTATTGTTATTTACACTGAGACTGAATCGATTCTTTAGGTATTGAGACTGAGACTGCATCGATGCTTTGGGTAATCGAGACTGAGACTGCATCGATGCTTTGGGTAACCGAGACTGAGACTGCATCATGCTTTAGGTGACCAAGAATGAGACTGCATCGATGCTTTGGGTAACCGAGACAGAGACTGCATCATGCTTTAGATTTGAGCATCATTTACATCCCTACCGTGTACCCTAATGCAATTGTATGATATCTACATAATTGAATTGCATGATATATATATATATATATATATATATATAATAATCACGTACCCTAATATTTAACATAGCTGTACCCTAATAAATATATAGAGTGTACCCTAGTGCATTTAACAGTAAGGTACCCTAATATTTAACATATATGTATACATAGGGTATACCCTATAAATATATATATATATATATATATATATATATATATATTGTACCCTAGTTTGTTTAAAAGTCGTGTACCCTATATAGGGTACGTTGTAAATTGTTGTGATATTTTAACGATCTGTACCATATACATTACATTGGATGTACCCTATGTTTTAACAGTGTACTATCTAACAAGATTAAGTAATAACAAATAATATAGAGTATGTACAAAATAGAGGAAGTATATTAAAAATAGTTTAGTAAGGATACAATTTTAAATAAAGAGGTTCTGAAAAAATAAAGAATGGGATATGAAATAAAATTGATAAAATAGGTGAAATAATTGTAAGATTATATCTAATTATATTTAAGGTTATACCATTTATTTGGTTGGAGAACTGGTTGCATAGAATATTAGCAGGAATATTCTAATATAGGATTTTCCTACTATAGTACATCTCAATAGGTATGATATTATTATATATATATATATAATATATATAATATATATATATATATATATATATATATATACGAATACGAAAGCAAAAGTTCGCGTATATGTATGTAGGTATAATATAAAATACCCATAATGTTTGCGCCCAATACACTCACGGTTAATGAAACACCTTGATGATGATGTCGTAGTATATAATGCGCATACATAGTATACATTAGGTACATGTGTATGCACTGTACAGTTTACACCCACATACACACACATACACACATACACACATATCCACATGCTAACATATACGCACACAAACGCATATACGCACACGCACACCCACGTGCACACTCACATGCACACTCATGTATCTCTACTACAGATAGTAACGTATTCCCATGAGAGACCCATCATCAACGGACAATTATGTTCGAATTAACACCGCCGGGATATTGCGTAATGAAGTTTGTATAGTGTAACCATGGGTTACCATATAAGGAAAGGTCACGTATAGGTCACACATACTGTTTACTTATTGGTGTACGCACTCAACATATATCTACACAATAATATATTGGCATATATATGGTATATATATACCATACACATATTATAATTTATATAAATATATACATATATATATAAGTGAATATGTAGGGGAAAGTAACATAATACTGACAGTACCCGAATACGGAAACTCTCGGTATCTCAGAAACCATACACCCTACACAAAAATGTTTGATGAATAAAATATTCATAATGATATAAATAGTCTAAATAAGTATTTTTAATATTTTTAATTTCAAAATAGTATTAATACAATATTCAATACATGATATTCACTACACCAATTTTTTGATTACGTTTATAAATTTATGAAAAAAAAATTTCAAATTAAAACCTTCTCAAGTATATACACATTTATTAAATAATTAGTTATAAAATATAACACTTTATTATTAATAACTAAAGCATTCTAAACATTATACGCCAAAGTGATATATTTGTTATCAAATATTAATTAAGTTATAAGCATATATCTATAGATGTCATATAAATTCCTAATATGAACAATATTGATGTATTAATATATTAATATATGTACGTATACGTACACTATCGGGCAGTGTCCATCAGATACCCTATAATCAATCAGCGCGGAGCGTGTAAACCAGTGGTTCCCAGACTTTTTTATTCGGCGACCCCTTTTAAGTTTTTTCTGTAAAACGACCAAGTATAATTTTTTTTAAATAAAATATTAAAAAAAATAAGTAAACTTTTTAAAATAAATTTATTAAAAATATATAAAATACGTAATATATTATTTTTAAATGATATGTATTTGCTATCTTGGTAATAATTTATCAATATATGGCCGTGTTTCAGATAGAGTGCACCTCGGGTCTAGTTCGACTTCTGATTTTTTTATTTTTTTATTTTTCAAATTGAAAAATCTGAGAAGGTTCTTTCACATACATATATATACTTATATGTGCACATATATGTGCTTGCAAAAGTTAAAATATATTTAATTATTAAATTAAAAAAATGTGGATAGGATATTTTCACAGAAATCCAAAAAATTCCTAGTTCCCTTGTTTCAAATTCGTGCTTTACACCAATATAATGTTGCATCATTATGAGTTAACATTGTTCCAGGTTATATTTATGGATATCTTTAAATATCTTTAATATCAGTATAAAAGGAATGAAGTGCTATATTATAATTATGATTGTCAATTTCTAGAATTTACATTTTTAATTCATCTGAAAGATTAATTTAATTCATTTATTTTCTTCCAATTTCATTGCTAGTTCAATTATATTTTGTTCTTGAAGAAAAATAATAATTTCATCCTTAATTTAAGAGAATACTATCTCTTTAAAACTCTACCTTTTGAAAATTATCGGACCTGAGTATAATATTACAATTTGTCAAAGTCTGAGTCCATTTCTTCATACCTACATTTTTGTTGAATAGACGATTTATCAATAACTCGACTTAATGAAATTAAACAGTATATGATTATTATAATAATCATAAGTATACTTCTGGTGATTTATCTTTGATAAGTTTAATTAATAGTGATGTTATGCCTAACATATATGGTATTCCGACAGTAATCAGCAACATTAATTTAATCCATTCTAAATCGTTAGCAATAATAAATGAATTTAATATATCAAATACATCAACTGCTTTAATTATCGTTGTAATTAGTTTACATAAAAGGAACTATTCTTTTATAGATTTGTTACTATATAACATACGAATATCATCAATTGTGATATGTGACTTACATCGGTACATTCATCCAATTATATACTAAATATTGAACTATGTTTGACTTCACAAACAACCTCAAATTAATTAAAAATATAATGCAAATAAAATATAAATTTAACCATTTTGAGTTCAGTAACATGGACTAATCTCGGAGAATCTAAGAAGCGATTGAATTATTTTGAATCTAAGTCACATAGAAGAATGATAAATATCACATATAGACAACAAAAGACAAATGTATATATCATGAGTAAATGATATCTAGAATTGGTTCATATGAACGTGTTTTATAGAATATTAAAATGAGACAAATAAGTTGGTTTGGCCATATATGGACATATATGTCTAGATATGACATATTGACAAATACTATTTTACAAGGTCGTGTTGAAGGTATAAGGAAAAGAGGTCGCCCTACAATGAATTGGATGGATGATGTCTATGAGTTGACTAGTATGTCTACCATATACTTAATTAATATAACGAAAGATATATATATATATATATATATATATATATATATATATATATATATAGTTAGAAGAAGTTGTGCATGACGCCATATCATGTTCCCCCTACGACGAATCGGCAAGGGACTAGTTAACTTGCTAGCTAATTTATAAATCAATGTATATGTCTTTTTTTTTTGTAATTTTGATTCTTAGTTGAAGTTTCAAGTTTGTGTCATTTTTTATTAGTTTTGCATAATGTAAACTTGCATAATGTATACATTTCAATGCTATAGCATTGCATATAACACATTGTGGCACTTCAATATTATTGTGTACTATTATTAAATCCAAATGATAAAAAAACTATCATTATTTTTCTCTTTTTAGAATTCATGTTTTTAGATATAAACAGTTGTTATGTTATTATCCACAATCATATATATATATATATATATATATATATATATATATATATATATATATATATATATATATTTATTTAGTGCACTAAATGCACTACATGTAGCGAAGATTATGGCGATTATAAACATAAATATATTAATAAAGATGGCAATATATTTTAGGAGCTGTATGGTGCAATCATTAATAAGTATTATAATTATAATTAATATACGGTATATTATATTAACTGTATACTAAATATTAATATTGTATTAATTTAATAATTAAAAGTAAGTAAAGTAATGTAATTTTAATTTATCTGATTAGTTCATAAATAATATATATTATATACTATAGTATATTCTAGTGGTATATATATATACCCTATAGGGTGCCCGTATTGTAACACAGGATATCCGTATTCGAACATGTGTACCGAATATGGACACCCCCGTTATCTATTGAATAAAAAGATTAAATAAAATTTAAAAATCACATTAATATCTATAATCATATAATATAAATATATTGTAATTTTTGAATACAAATATGGAGTAATGAAATGTTAAGACCATTTATTGTTAACGTGTCCGTATTAAGTTACTTTCCAATATGTATTTATAGTGAATGTATACGAGTTTTATGATGTGAGAGGTATGTAGTTTTCATTCATTCATTCATATTGTGTATACTATTAATATACCGAGTTCAAATGTATATATTAAATATAATTTTACAATATTCTAAATATTCTGAGTATTTTAATTAAAAAATAAATCTTAAAAAATTAAGAAACTTCATCTCCTAAATATAAATATAAACTAGATTTTTAATTTCTAGTATATTTATAATAATATAATAATAATAATATTAAAATATTGTAAAATACTCTCATTCTATATATTTTATTTCATACGTGGTTGTTAAAAAAATTAAGTTTGTATATGTATACATGATATATAAGTATTGCTCATTAACTAATGACCAACTATATGTGTAGTACACATTGTGTACGTATGTGGACAGCTGTGCACTCTATATTGATATCACTAATTTGTACATACAGTGTAGGCATATACGTTTGTATACTATAGTAGTACTCTAATAATAACCACGGTGGTAGTGTACCACATATAGGTACTAATAATAGTAATAATAGTTTACCTATACCCCTATAGAGTTATAACTATATTAGTCTATATACTACATGTAATAATATATAGTAGTATACATATACACACATATACACCCACACATATATATATTCTAGAGAATGTATTGTTATTTTCATTTTATTAAATATATTTTTCTTAAATAAATACTATGGGAGAGTGATCTAATATCGACATGCATGTAATATCGACACCCTAAAAGATCTCCTAAAATATAATTCCAATCAAAAATTAAGTAATGCACGAAATGTTAATCAATATAATTCTAATTCATATAAGTCTAATTTTTTTTTTAATATTTATATTTGTTTAATTATAAACAAAAAACTGATTTTTTCGTTACAACTCAAACAACTAAATTTATGAAATTTTTGAAGTACAATATCGATTCTCAATATTTTAAAAATGTAGGTATTTTAAATATTTAAAATAAATCTTATAGGTCTAATTATATATTACAATGTGCTGACAAGTTTTTTTATTTTTCTTAATTTATTACAAAGTTATTAACTTATACCTAAGTAATATACATTTTCATACATGTTCACCCTAATTGTACATAATATTGACACCCCTGTTATCTCAGAGTTAAACAAACTAAATTAAATTGTATTATTTAATAGCTATTATATTTATATACCTACTTGATACCTATAAATAAAATGTGGATATATTTAATTGAGAAATAATAAAGTTATGGTGATTTATTGATAGGGTGTCGGTATTCGAGTACTCTCCCCTAATATATATATATATATATATATATATATATATATATATATATATATATATATATATAATATTGTAATATTTAATTTGTTTTAGCAACGTAAGCAATAACCTATCGGTATATTGACTTTACAAATATTTACTTTAATGTTATTATATATAACAACTTTAGAAATATTAATAACATGTTAACAATCAAACAATCAAATATTACTATATATATGATATATAATATATCCATATACTGATAGCTAACTATAGGTATACTAGGTATACTAGCTAGTATACTATAGCTATAGCTACCTAATAGCTGTGACCATCCTTATGTTAACATCCTTAATGTGTACATATGTACACCTATATATGTAAGAAAATAAATCATATGATAAGTTAATCATAAATATTTAAAAATAAAATGTATCTAACATAAAAATAATAAACACACTTTTATATGAAATATAATGACGATTATCAACTGGTGTATGTCCTATAGGACTAGAGTTAGCACATATAGTTAGCTTCAAGTGATAGTAGGACACTCTGACATTATGCCGCATTAATCTGACATGATAACGCTTTAATCTGACATGATAATGCTTGAATCTGACATTATAATGCTTGAATCTGACATTATAATGCTTGAATCTGACATTATAATGCTTGAATCTGACATTATAATGCTTGAATCTGATATGATAATGCTTGAATCTGACATTATAATGCTTGAATCTGACATGATAATGCTTGAATATGACATGATAACGCGTGAATTTTATATGATAACGCTTGAATCTGACATTATAATGTTTGAATCTGACATGATAATGCTTGAATCTGACATGATAATGTTTGAATCTGACATTATAATGCTTGAATCTGACATTATAATGCTTGAATCTGACATTATAATGCTTGAATCTGACATGATAATGCTTGAATATGACATGATAACGCGTGAATTTTATATGATAACGCTTGAATCTGACATTATAATGTTTGAATCTGACATTATAATGCTTGAATCTGACATTATAATGCTTGAATCTGACATGATAATGCTTGAATATGACACGATAACGCGTGATTTTTATATGATAACGCTTGAATCTGACATTATAATGTTTGAATCTGACATGATAATGCTTGAATCTGACATTATAATGCTTGAATCTGACATTATAATGCTTGAATCTGACATTATAATGCTTGAATCTGACATGATAATGCTTGAATATGACATGATAACGCGTGAATTTTATATGATAACGCTTGAATCTGACATTATAATGTTTGAATCTGACATTATAATGCTTGAATCTGACATTATAATGCTTGAATCTGACATGATAATGCTTGAATATGACACGATAACGCGTGATTTTTATATGATAACGCTTGAATCTGACATTATAATGTTTGAATCTGACATGATAATGCTTGAATCTGACATGATAATGTTTGAATCTGACATTATAATGTTTGAATCTGACATTATAATGCTTGAATCTGACATTATAATGCTTGAATCTGATATGATAATGCTTGAATCTGACATTATAATGCTTGAATCTGACATTATAATGCTTGAATCTGACATTATAATGCTTGAATCTGACATTATAATGCTTGAATCTGATATGATAATGCTTGAATCTGACATGATAATGCTTGAATCTGACATTATAATGCTTGAATCTGACATTATAATGCTTGAATCTGACATTATAATGCTTGAATATGACATGATAACGCGTGAATTTTATATGATAACGCTTGAATCTGACATTATAATGTTTGAATATTACATGATAAGGGCGTTAATCTTAGCTTACGTCATTAATTTATATTACCATAATAGTGAAGATTAAATAAATTATGTTTTTATAATTGATTTAAAAAATATAATATTGACTGTATTTAATAAATATTAACATAAGTTATCTATATATAAATATGTAATTGATTGTATAATATTGATTCAAAGTAACAAGTGTATACGCAACATGCATTGCATGAATTGCATGCATGTCATGCAATATATGTCCTATATATGTCCTATTATTACAAATATGTTATGGCATCGAATGTATGCTCATTTGTATTAGATAATATTGATATTTGTAATAGTAATAAGATAAATCCCAAACAAGTGATTATAACAACGTCAAGTTTGAATAACGCCTAATATAGTGTGTATAGAAAACAATTGAAATATTATTTTAATATATATTAGAATACATAAATGATCAATTGTCTATTATTTAACATATATTAAGCTACACATATTTATATATATATATATATATATATATATATATATATAACTGCCTGTGTGGCTCAGTGGCTAAGGCGTCAGACACACAAGTAGTAGGACAAGGGTTCGAGCCTCGTCCGGACCATTAATTAATTTTATAAAATGGGTCTTAAAATATTATTTAGAAGTGATCTTATATAATTGTGTATATTATGTAATTGTGTATATATATATATATTGAGTCCTTTCATATATAGTATACCATCCAGGAAATTATATCAAGTTTTCACTTATAAACATATGGATCTAATGCCCCTTCGAATCCGCTCTCATGTTAAGGCATCCATGGTTTTAACGAGAGCTGAACATTTATTTATACACAAATATATAAGATCTATTATAACTATTATTTTAAGACCTATTTTTAATTGTCCGGACGAGGATTAAACCCACGTCCTACTGCTCGTGTGTCTGACGCCTTAGCCAACTGAGTCACACAGGCAGTTTAATATAGATATATATATATATATATATATATATATATATATATATATATATATATATATATAGATATACATGCACAACTTATACGTACACTGAACACACACGCCATCCAGCTAACCATGGTTGTATGTAAATATATGCGTGTATATGTTATCACCAGTGATGCACCAGTAGTTGCCAAATACCATGGTTACATTATACACACACATATATATATATATATATGTGTGTGTGTGTGTGAGTGTGTATGTGTATGTGTGAAGATGTATACTTATAGCAAAAACATATGATATTGATAATCAGGCGAGTCTCTTATATAGGCGTGTATCTATTGCGTGATAATCTGACATGTCAATGACGTCATAGTTTATACAATGACATGGCACGTCATACCTCGTCAAATAATCGTATCGATTGTGTACCTATATATTAGGATATATATATATCAAAAGTTATATAACATTACCAATAGATTACACATCTCGCCGCACGTAAAGCGGACATCAATATAACCCGGATGTAAAACTTAAGAGGCAGCTAAACCACGTGCCCATCATGTCCACGTAGTATTAGGAGCCCCTTGTTATGTGTAAAGTCCCGCCCTATATGGTATGCAAATATGCTTGTGATATATTTAAATATAACTCGATAAAATTATCTTACTTTATCAATTGATCATAAATATTATAATTTAATTAATATATGAATACTTATTATTGAATTTATGTATAATAAATATTTGTGTGCGTTTGTCTCTTTTTATTTAATATTTAACATTTATTTTCAAAAAATTGTAATATAGTTGTATTATATAAACTCTATTATTCTCTAATTTACTCTCGGGGATATATATATATATATATATATATATATATATATATATACTGATATATTATTTATTGCATACCATTATGATATAATTACATGAATATTTAATATAATAATTTCTACATATATATTATCATATAAAATTATATGTATTATGTTGACATTATTAATATAAATAATTTCCTTGTTGTTAGTAATGTTTATGTATAATATTTTTATACTACTTTTGCAATAGTAATATTAATGTTTGAATATATATAGTAATATGGGGAAATACCTATAAATCAAATATAAATATTATTATGTTATTGCAAAAAAAAAATTATCAGAATTATTAACAAAAAAATCTTAAATTTAAATCTATTACCTTTAATCAGATTATCAAATACATCTGAATTATTTATTAGTAATAATATTCTAAAATTAAATGATCTGGTGATGTTTAGAAGTATTATATTAATTTATAAATTCCTAAATAAAAATTACAAAATTGATTTTAATGAATATTTTACATTAAATTAACGTAATGATAGATTCATTTGACCATTAATGAAAACTACAAAATACCAAAATACAATATTCTTCAAAGGTATAAAGTATTATAATGATATAATATTTGGTAATATTCTTAAAAAAAATAAAATAACAAATATAAATCAATTCAAAAAAGTTATGAAATTGTTTTTCGTTAACCAATATAAAATATAACACTGATATATATTTTTGCAGTGATATGTTTAATAATATTAAAAATATATTATTTCCTCTAATATTATATTGTAAATTAAACAAATATTTTATATTATAAAACTTTATTAAAAAATCAGTATTAAATAGGTATTTCTCCATATAAATTTTACATTTTTACATATTTTACATTTTTATATATTCTACATCATATAACTAAACACAACAAATAAAACAAAACAGTATTACAAATTAGAAGTATTAAAAACATAAAAAAAAACAGTATTAAATGTTTAAAAATTTTTTAAATTACTATTTATCTAAACTATTTTATATTTATTTTACAAATTTTACGTTTTATATATTTAACTTTACATAACTAATAAAAAAAAACTAAACAGTATTAAAAATTAAAAGTATTAAAATAATAAAAAACAGTATTAGAATTTAAACAATTATAAACAGTATTTATAACCTATAGTAACCTACAAATATATATATATATATATATCAATATTATTAAAATTGACATAAAATATGCAAATATTTAGATTTTTTATAAATATTATATTACAATTATGAAAAATGTATTAATTATATTTTATACTTTGTTTTGGATGCTAACATGGGAATCAAATATTTGTTTTAGTTTTGTTTTATTCTTTCTTTTATATTTGTGTTTATTGTTTATTTTAATTTCTATTTTTATGTAATTTTATTGTATTTTATCCCAATGAAGATGATGAAATATGACATTACACTACTGTTAGGAGATATCGAATTAAAAAAAGCTCATCGCTTTCACTGATTCTCCTTAGACATTGTCTATAAACTGAATTAATTCATTCATTCATATGCATTATACTATATTATACATAGTATATAGAGTATATTAGAGATATGTCATTTATACATTATCTAAAATAAATTAATATAATACTTGTATTGTATTAATAATAGTTAACATGTTTTATTATAATCTGTTTTCTTAATTAATTAATTTATTATATTTATAAGATAATTTCATTATTTTATTATATAAAAATAGTTATATGTAAATACATGTATATGCAACTATAATAGTACATGTATAATTACAATACTATATTACCCTAGTGAAAAACCTGAATAGTTTTAAAATATATACACATATTTTATATCTATAGAGAATTTATATATATATATATATATATATATATATATATATATATTAACTTACTTAACTTATTAACTATTACTATGTATATATTTGTAATTGTATTAACACAAATATAGGATTTACTTTATTGTAATTGTTTATATAATAGTTCATTAGGCAATCAAAACACTAATTTGGCATTCGTAAAAGTATGAGTTAGCGGGGTATATTGTTGAGCGGAAGTCTGAATTATCGGGGGTTGACTATACATATAGTTGTGATTCTATTACAATACGAAGAGTTTTTCATTGTGTTATTTGCTTAATAAATTATGTTATCATATTCATAATTATATTTTACATATATTCGAAATAAAACATAATTAAATTGGTTTGTCTTAGTATTCAGAATAAATATGCATACGATATTAACCATATACGATGATTAATATATATATATATATATATATATATATATATATAATGAAATTATGATAACATATTTATAGATTAGGTTGGATTAAGAATTTTTAATTCGTTAACATACTTTTCATTTTTTATTCAGACATTATTTTACTTTAATATATTAAAAAATAATAAATTATCTATATGTATACGCTTAACATTATTAAAGTTGTGGTTAGCGCTTTTCAATGATATGTCAGTATTGTTGTTTACACAATTGACGATGTTTCCACATAGAAGTTTCCACATTTTGAACCGTTCTATAAATCTTTATAAAATGTGTAGAGTTTATATATATACTATAGAAGATGTTATATATGTACTTTAAGAATATAAATATATTGCTTTGATATACTTATAATAATAAAACATACATTGTTTATACTTTTTTTCCAAATAATATGTGGTTTGTATTATAAGTGTAACAAACCAATACATTTATATTTAAAAAACCTATATAACATTTTCTATAGAAAATATATATGTTATATTTAAATTCTGAAAATTGCGTAACACTTTATTTAACGGTTCAAACTGTGGAACCTTCCAAACATTATAAATCGTGTACACAACACACTGATATATAAGCTTCTAAAGTGTTGTATGTAATATATATTATATAATAATATGTATTATATGTTGTACAGGTACATGTTTATAATGCATTATCGAATTATAATAAATCTTGAACAACATAATAAACATAATTTTAAAGATAAAATAATATTTGAAAAAAAAATTAAACGAACTTAAATAATAATATATTAGTATACTTTTCACTATTATTTCTGTTACATCTTATGTGTCAAGTATATGTTATATATAACATATATGTTTAAAATAATAGTGTAAATAGAGTAGTTTACTTACTGTTAACAGTAAACTGAATAGCTCTTCATATACCAGTATATATATATATATATATATATATACCCGATATGTTATTTTAGCTATGACATAACCCGGGTTATTAACCCACAGTCTTAGTTAAATAAACTATTAATTCTGTAGATATTATAAGAGAATGTTATTTTACATACGAATAACCTGCATTAAATATATCTATATAATACTAATATCCCTATTTCAATCTGGGTTAATGTATTAATAAAATAACTTGGGTTAAGTAACAAAAAAAATGCCCATAAAATAACGGGGTTTAAATTATCCATATTATATACATAAAATGACATGGGCTAAATAATCCACAATCTGTACATGTATAACATGAGTTAATGTACCCAAAGTATCTATTATATAATTATACAATTAATTATATATATATATATATATATATATATATATATTTATTTAAAAAATTATCGCCAATAATATTTATTTTATAGGTAAACTATCTTATTTTATAAAAAATAATATAATATTTTTCTTTTTCTTTATTTCAATATATTTATTATATTAGTACTATTAGTACATTAATTATAATTATAATCAATTCTAAATAATATTTTAGGACCAATATTTTAATGGTCCGGATGGGGCTTGAAATCGCGTCCTACTGCTTATGCGTATTGGGTGTAGGTAAGGAGATCAAACAAAT
The DNA here is from genome assembly GCA_964019155.1 of Osedax fenrisi. Classification (NCBI taxonomy): domain Eukaryota; kingdom Metazoa; phylum Annelida; class Polychaeta; order Sabellida; family Siboglinidae; genus Osedax; species Osedax fenrisi. The sequence goes on along the minus strand of OZ025241.1, from coordinate 44,381,242 downwards.
ACTCGAATATATGAAGGTGTAGTTAACAATAAGTATTGTTCGAGTGCACGAGAGAAAGTATAAGATATGTGAAAGTATGAGATGATTGTGGATCATATAAATTAGCAGGGAGTTTGTGCCTATGAGTAATAGTAGTCGAAGAGAATAAATAAGAGTTAAGGTTGAATAGGTTAGGAATACACATAATACTGTTATAGATATAAACGTAAACATGCACTGTAGCGTTAACGCTGAAGTCTTGTAATCTTCAAGGTTAACATGTTATACCATGTACTATAGCACGGTATTATAAACTACATGGTATTCATACGTACAATAGTGAACAGAAACACATCTGTAACATAGGTTACGTTTGGTCTTACTAGAAAATGTTACACAGATAAATATGATTATAATAGTCATACATAGTAATACATACATATATATGTATATATATATATAGAGTTACATATATACATACCTATATATATGGGATACTACCCTAATTCAGTTCGGTAAATTACTAAAGGTTCTATAATATTTAATAATATATAGTTTGTAATTTGTGTATGTTTTTGATGTAGATAATTATGTAAATAGTGTATATAACCCTAATTCGGATGATTGAATTACAAAATATATAATAAATAAATATAATTTTTAAATAATAGACATTAATAAGTTAAGTGAAATTCATGCATAAAGAAAATATTATAGGGTTTCACACACACATATTGTTAAAACAAGTATTGCATTGTATGCATATAAAACTTTATTAAAGTGAGTCATCTATCTAGTTATATCATACACCACATAGGCTATATCATAGACCATACATACATAAGTTGTCTATATAATTTGTATTTTTTTTTCATTTCTGTTAAAAAAAATTCCTTGTTTTATTTTATCTATTTTCTGTCTTAATTACAGTTTTGTTATGTTTGGTGATAAAAATAAACTTCTTATTTTCATTTCTTTCTCTCTTTCTTAGTACAAGTGGTATTATTTGGTATTATTTCAAAATATGGAGATAGCTGACATTCGTGTATTTTTATGTGGTCTTAATTAGAAAATCGCGAAGTTATAACTTCTTATGTATACATCCATTTATCATTGAAATAGTTAACATAATATTGATTTAAATGTGTATTATCTTTTATTTATTATTAAATAATATGTTATTTAATATATATTATTAGTTTTTATTAATACATATATTAAAATACTGACATATATAAGGATATTTTAAAATAATAGTCATATTATATAAATTTTCATTTTTTTAAATAATGTTTAATTCAATTTGTTAAATATAGTATTTAATTATTTAATTATTGCAAATGTTGCTATTAGAAGTGGTCCGTATTATGGTATTTTACATACATACATACATACACATATACATACACGCATACATACATACATACATACAAATATACATATATTCAAAATTTAAGGAATACCAACGCTGTATCTCACGATTGAGCCCCGCGTATATATATATATATATATATATATATATATATATATATATATACATATGTCATTGATGTATATATAATGTATGTATGAAAGCTTTCTATAGAAAGATTTCACTGTGCGTACAATGTATGTATACATGCGTATGCCAGTGCTTACGTATGTTTACATCACGTGATATTATCGTGCGCATGCGTAGTTAGATAGCTTATGTTAGGGCTTAGGTTAGGGCTTAGGTTAGGGCTTAGCCGACCTATATTAATACCGCTGACGGCACATATTATTAAGTTATGTATACCTAAGCGTGTATACGATCTCATTATAAGCATGTTGATGATGTTTATGATGATGCTGATGATGCTGATGATGCTGATGATTTTGATATTACGTTAGCCTGTGTCCGCAAGCTATGTCACGGAGCGTATTTCAACACACATAGCCGAATTAGTTTAATTACCATGGCGACGTTATGTCATTTAGTAACCATAACATTAATATAGTCATATTGTATACAATATATATATATATATATATATATATATATATATATATATATATATATATATATATATATATATATATATATTATAATGCATGTGAAATATTAATATTATTATTTTCAACCACATACAACATATAAAAACCAAATATACTTGGGAATTATATTAGAATATATATATATATATATATATATATATATATATATATATATATATGTGTGTATAAATATGCGTAGTACTTATTAATGCTCTTGTATTATCTATAATAGATTACTGTGGATCACTTTGTAGTTACACAAATAGCACTGATATACAAAAAAGTAGACAGGATTATTCGCGCTCCTATACGACTTATTTATAATGTTAATCGTCGCGACCATATGCCTACAGATATGTGCCAATATAATCTTATGTGGCTTTCATTTAGAAAGCGATGCAAGTACCGTTTACTATGTTTAGCACACACAAAACATTATTAATAAGTAAGTATAGATATATCTACATGTATTGCAATCTTCTGAAACGTCGAGTGATATTTAGACATATCAGACCATCGGGTGCTATTCTGTTAGAAGGAGGTACTACTCGAAATGCTTTCAATTCCTGTAGCATGCTTTCTCCTCCGTTGTTCCTCGTACATGGATTATTCTACCATACGATCTACGCAAGATCTAATCTTCGCATTGTTTTAATATTAAATTAAATAATCACTTTAACTCTATATAATAACGTTGTATTCAGATATTATTTATTTATATATTATTAACTACACATCTTGAAATCAACTCGTTTATTTTTATTTGTTTTTGTTATATTATGTTATACACACGTATGTTATATTATATTATGCTATACACCAGTGAGGGCTTTCGCTATATTCGGTGTTTTAAATAAACCAATTCATTCATTCATATATATATATATATTACATATTTTAATATATATATTGTTTTCTATAATTGTTTTAATAGATATTACAATATACTAAATAAAATAAAATAAATAATACTACGTTTTAAATATGTATAGATGTATATTATATTGTATTACCCGGGCCCTTCATAGTTATTTATAACATGTATAGTCTATGAAGTATATTAATTATTGAGGGGTCCATTTTTATCACGTATTTGTATTGTATTCAATATATATATATATATATATGAGATTTAAAAAATATTATTATTATATATATATGTGTGTGTGTGTGAATATGGTGTAACACATTTTGATTCACCCTAAGTTTTGACACACTCCATTTTAGAAATATATTAACCTATTTATTTTAGATCACATTTTTAATATGATTAACTTAAATCAATCGTAAGCTGGCCACAAAGCTGACCACATTGCCCGCTGCTATGTATCACGCTATATATAGCGTGTGTATCCGATACACTGTAGCGTGTATATCGTATATTAATATATATCACGATATATCGTGTATATATATATAGCGTATATATATATATATATATATATACACTATATAATAATTAATATTATTCACTAAAATAAATATATTACATACTTTGTTATAATTAAATATTTATTTAATATCCAACTTAAATTTTCAATTTATATTAGTTATTTAATATTAATGTTTAAAATATGTTTTAATAAACGTATATTTTAATTTTTTTTAAAGTTAATTACATTTCAAATTCTATCTTCATAGAATTTTGTTATTAATAAATATGAAAATTATTTTTACTTATTTGAATAAATCTTACCAATGCGAATATTTCTAGTATACATTTTTGTATTGGACTTGTAGTTTATGAGTTACTTATGAGGAATTATCTACATGGTCACATTACACATATTTATCCTATAGTAATATGTTTAATGGTAGGTAGGCGACGTCTGATTTATAGATAAATAGAGTTTTACACGTATTTAATAGGAAAAATAGTGGTCTTCTAAGAGTGTATTAACTTTTTTTAGATTTATATATTCAATATAATATTTAACATAATATATGATAGCTATCACATATATAGTATATATTATATATTATAAAATAAAAGATAACATTATGAATATATTTTAAATATTAATAATTATTTAATTTAAAAAAAAAGCTAATATTATGTAATTATATAAATTCTAAATTTATTGAAAATTTCAATTTATTTAAATCATTACTGAAGACTTAATAGTTTTTGAATTATTTAAAGTAGTCAAAATAATTATTCTGAGTAAATTAATTCCAAATATTTACAATATAATAATGAAAAATGTTTGAAATATATATTCAGACATTAACTTTATACAAATTATTTTATTATGAATAAAGAGCCATCTATGAATATTGATTATTTAAATGTATATATATTATTAATATTATTTATTTTAGTTTTTAAAATTCTATAAACGATCTTATATTAATTAAATTATGATTAAATTATTACATTTATTAAAAAAAAAATTTAATTATTATTATAATTTATTTAACTGATATACTTTTAAAATTGTTTATTTAATAATCATATTTTACGTAAAACAATGATTTATATTTCATTATTATATATATATATAATATATATTATATAATATATTTTTTTTATATATATATTATATAACAAAATGTGAAATGATTTATTTTTTTTCAATTTCAGAGGTCGTACATATAGGATATACCCTTGTGTGTTAGCTTAAATTGCTTCACATGGAACAATAATTATATATTAATTGAACATTATTTGTACTTACATTACTATTATTTTCTATAAATACATTAGTTTAATTGAAGGGTTTGAAACCCTTTAGTATATATTCTCACAAAACCCTTTATTATACTTATATTTATATATATAAAATAGGCTTAATTTGGTTTGTAAATTATATTACCATGTTATAATAAGTTAAAATTGTAATTTATCTTATCGACCTCTATAGTGATAACTATTATTCGAAAAACCGCATAATCAAATATTTCTAACCCCTTTGGTTATATGAAATCGATTATATGGTATAATTCATAACAACTGTAGGTTTTTTAGTGCTATTCTCTTAGGTACATTGTGATTCAAAGTGATCTATTAAGTATCAAATATATAAATAAATAATAATATTAAATACCAAATCACTATCAACACGTACTCGGTAATAACCAATCGGAATTAATCGTCCACATACTACTGGTCAAGCTGTCCTAAATAGACGGACACCGGAAGTATTCGCCAATATAATGTTAACACATGTATTGTACGTTACTCTATTGTCTTTTATCTCAGCTTACAGGTCTACAGTAATTATCTAGCGATATTAGTAGTAACCACTGCAGCAGCGATACATCGAGATAGTATTACTAATACACTAGGCGTGGTAGTAGTGTTGTTATAATGGCTCGATATAGCGGAAATCTATATAACGACACCTATATTTAATAACAACATACGTATTTTACGCGAACACACAGTTGAGTAGCGTCAAATTGCATCATATTACATCATATTGCTTGCTTTATCTATTCTATATTAAAATTATTATATTTCACTAGTACATATATAAATAATCATTTATGTATTTATACTTTATCATTTTATAGTTATTAGTATACTAATAATTTTATACAGTTATATTATATTTTATTATAATAAATAATTAATATATTATATTTAATATAATGAATTTGATAATACCGTTCGATTAACTCGAATTAACTTATAATAACTTGTTAATTAGCATGGTAGTGATATATACATGCACATGCGCATAGCAAAGTTGTATATGCAATATCCACACAAACATGTAATATCCACGTAAAGAGATATACTATAAATATATTTATGATATTAGTATACAGAAAACATGTGATTTTTGTAATATTTGGTCACGTGCTTTATGTTTCTAGAGGAATATGAGATTAGTATACTGGTAGATTACAGTCTGTATATCGGAGTTTAATTTGAAACCACTTCTTATAATTTGCTGCTGATTAGAATGAAAGTTACTTATTATAAGAAATATATTTAGTATATTCAATATTTCAATTATGAAAGTAGAATAGTTCATAGTTTTACTACAGTAATAACATAATTCTATCCTGTAAAAAAATAATTCCAATTTAACCTATAATCATATGTCTTAAATATATTTAATAGGTTGGTGACCTATTACCATTAGTGTAATTAGGTTGTTACCTGTTACTGTATACTGTAAAACCACATATTACCATATATGGCTGAATATGGTTATAGGTTATAGAATATTACCATACGGCTGAATATTTGAATAATTTACTAGTTATATATAATATTTACTAATTTAATTATTATTATATATATATACTAATAATTAAAGTAATATATATATATATATATATATATATAAATGAATTATTAATATTATTCTATAGAATAGTATACTATATTACTCTCAATACTATAGTATTGAGATTAATATAGTATTATAGTATATAATATTTATCCGTGTATTTATATCATTTATGGTATTATATAATGTATAGTATTATATCATTTATAGCAATATTTTAATATTATATTGATAGCATCACCAGTAGAATAACATTAATAGCATTATATAATGAATATCATTAGACAATTTTATCGTCGAACATTCCTAAGGTCGATTGAATCACACGCCATTTTACGTGGATGAAGAATGCACCTCGTTGAGATAATCAAAGATTATATTATAGCCAAGCCCTATTATACACTGTATACAGTATACTGCCGTATATTGATATCTACCTCCGTATTAAGTTATCGGGTTATTATATTTATATAGGTATATATATATATATATATATATATATGTGTGTATATCAATATTATTCACAAGCTTTTATGCAACTACTTGATTACATATATCTATTCGCTCTCATATGTATGTCATTATATCATATACTGATTATATATACTAATATTTATATATATATATATATATAATCTCTCTCTTGCCGCCCATGGGATGCAATGCATACTATCCAATATCATCATCTCATTATTATGTTATTATTGTGTATTTTCATGTATTGCTCTTGTAATTTTGTTGTTGATGATTTTTACTTTACTATCTCTACCCGCTAGTAATATCGGGGAAACACCGTATTAGTATATCACGATATATCTTAGTATTCATATCCACACTTTTGAGAAGTACATTAAGGTGTCTAATGCACTTCCATAATTATTATAATAATTATCATCATCATCATCATATTCATTATCATAAATTATGCATTTAATATAGTATATAGAAGTATATAGTATGTAGTATATATATATATATAATATATATATAGGTTATATATATATATATATATATGTATATATTATATGTTTTTAATGTAATTTATGTACATAACTAGTAATACCCCAATGTAACAGATAATACTACTATTCACTACTTACAGATCAGTATACAATGACACAACACGCACACATACACACACGCACATGTATATATATATACATATATGCATATACACGTAATAATACAATTATTATTACGTTATGATAATATGATATCATAGTTAGTCATACGAGACCTAGGTATAGTTAGTGAATATTACTCATAATTAATATAGTAATTTAGTATACGAAATTATATCTATGTTCAATACGTCATTCAATATATATATATATACATGTGTGTGCGTGTGTGTATGTATGTGATACGTATGTGAGTTTGTTTATACACACATATACACACATACATATATTGTTAATGTGTGCTTCTGTATATATCATATTTCACTGCACGAGTTGAGCATGTTTATACACTATAGAAGTAGCAGAAAGGCAAGAAAGGTAAGAATATATATATATATATATATATATATATATATATATATATATATATATATATATATATATATATATATGTATATATATATAATCAGATATTGCATATTTAGTGATCCACTTAAGTATTCTACTTATTATATAAAAGATATACCACACTCTCTCTCTCTCTCTCTCTCTCTCTCTCTCTCTCTCTCTCTCTCTCTCTCTCTCTCTCTCTCTCTCTCTCTCTCTTTATAGTACCAAATACTAATATTATCATGTACACGTATAACACTTTTATTACATCGATGGTCAATATACAGATAGAGTGAATAATTAATTATAATTAATTAGTAATTATATATAGCATCATATATATACACATATATTGTTTTTGTTGTTATTTGTATTGTTATTGTTGTTGTTATTGTTATTGTTGTTGTTATTGTATTAGTTATTTTAATGGAGTCCTTTCATCCAGAAAATTATATGAAGTTTTAACTTATAGCCACATGGTTCTAATATCACTTCGAAGCAACTCCCATGTTAATGCATCCATGGTTTTAACGAGAGCCGATCATTTATTTTTTACACAATTATATAAGATCACTTCTATATATTATTTTAAGACTCATTTTAATGGTCCGGACAGGGCTTGAATCCACGTCCTACTGATTGTGTGTCTGACGCCTTATCCAACTGAGCTACATAGGCAATATATATATTAGTGTATATTGACATATTATTGTATAACTAGTATTAGTGGTGAATATAGGAAACAGTGGCTTGTGTATTTAAGTGTATTTAATAGCATACTATAGTATACTATATATAGTACTTTTCATAGATGACCTACATTAATGTTACATAATACTTATTATACATGTTATAACAATCACTTCAGACACTGAAGTTCAGAGCGAATATGCTATACATAGCGTACATGTATGTATATTGTACATTGTACACTGTACATACATTGTACACAGACGCGTATCAGGTTAGTTCATGGCTGATGTGATACTTTCACAATAGATATTCTATAGCCTAATGTAGCCTTTGTTTGCACGTTATTTCTAATGGATAACTTTCTATAGAACGTAGTTTATTAGAGTGGCTTCATCAGATAGGCTATAATTACATCATAACGACTTATAATTGTTATGTAATTGTATGATGCAATCGCTTGAGAATGTACGTTATTTGTTTAGTGTATTTGTTATAACGATTACATTTTACGAATACTATCTTATATGTTTATATATAGGCAATTGTTATGTAATAATTCATATTACATAATACATAATTATCATATAATAAACTGCATTATAGTGTATATATATATTTCATTATAAAGGTGTTTTAATAAAAAAAATATTACAAATGCCTTAATAGTGTATAATAAACACTAGAATAATTTGAAAATAGTTATGAAATGGACACTTGTTAATATTAATTTAGGTGGGCATATAATAATAGTGAAACTGTTCATAATAAATTTATCATGATTGATGGGTAACGTTTACATGGTAGGTACCACTCCTAACTACTATGTATACATAGGTTATGTATATATATATATATATATATATATATACATATATATATATATGTATATCTATATCTATATCTATATGTATTAACTTTAACTCCGCGCTTTTATTGAAAGCATATACAAATATGTCAATATATGATAAAATTGTAATATTTAAATTCCTACTTATAGTTGATAAATTTATTTTAAAAATTGTAATATATATATATATTATTTAAACTAAAATTGTAGTATAATATGTAGTATGATATAACTATTTAAGAGGTTACATTATGTAATAATTATTTATATTCTCTATATATAATAACCCCTCTACAGAGTCAATTCAATTCATTTCTAAAAATTCAATAATGTTATCATTTATCACACGTGTATGTCGATATAGACTAATTTATTCATTATAACGATTTTTCCGAAGTTTCATATACATTCGTAATATATATATATATATATATATATATATATATATATAAGAAACATACATTACCGATACATTTTAACATCATAAGTGTTAGTTACACCATGGTCCATGCAGGGATAATTATATAACCATGGTTATACACCACCGAAAACAAATATATATAATTATAATTTTGTAAATGTATATATTAGGGTTGTGAACATCCGAGTTATCGGGTGCAAATTAAGAAGGCCACTCGACTGCACAATGTGCAGTGCACATAGTTGAAGTAAGTTTTATTCAAAGAAATATATTTATAGTATACTATACTATATTTCATATGTAGATTTATATATTATTAATTTAAATATTAGTGACGTCATTTTTTGAGGATTAATGTAAAATCTGAACTTATGATTTATAATGATTTAAGGATTTATAATTTATTTGGATTTGAAGATTTCGAATCCTTACATATTTGGATCTGCATGATTTGAATACCACTATTATAGGATTTGAGGTATTGGTTATTAAGATTTGATGGCTTCGAAGCCTTGCAAGTATATTAATTTTACGATCCTAGTATAGTCAACTCTCGGTAAGTCGGACTACGGATAAGTAGGATTTCTCGATAAGTCGGACACATTTATTTGATTTGGTTGGATTTGTATCTATAGATCAATCTATAACATGGATCTATAGATCCATGTTAAATTAATCGGATAAGTCGGATAAGTTAGATTGGATAAGATGGACTTTCCTATAAGTCTGACATATATTATAGTCAATTTTATGATTTTTATACTGGATAAGTAGGACTTTTTTATAAAATGTCAATATATGGTATATGTATTTAACCTATATCGCGTAATTATATTTACATATTATAATTTTAGTAAGTAATATTATTGAATACAATATTTTATGTTATTGATTGTTGCATAATTCCACATTTTGAAAACCCTTTAACCCACGCTGCGCGTCACATGTCTTATTTGCATGATCTTCTGAATCTCGGATAAGTCGGAAATATCGCTAAGTCGGACACCTTTCTCGGTCCCTTGCGAGTCTGACTTACCGGGATTTGACTGTTTATACAAATCCCTTTTATATTTGATATATATATATATATATTTGATATATATATGAATGTCATGTAGTTACCTGGCTACATATACTAGAGTGGGTACTACCCATAGTAAAATACAGTATACATTAATCACTGTATACTATACATATATGTATAGGGATGACCGATGCACACATCTATGGTAGCTGGACATATAATTATAATCATAACTAAAACATTACATCATTATAGAAGTATCATTATTACCATGGACGGATGTTGGCTAAACCTTATTTTGTCAACTTTGTATTTTACGCTTGAATCATTTTATAGTAATACACTCAGATTGTTTAGATGTATATATGCAGCTAAATATATTTAAAATATAATATATTATTTAATTAAATATATAGCTATATTTATATATAAACAAATATATATATGATATATTCAAGTCGTGGGTGTGGGCACTTGGGTTCATGTAATAAAGTCTACTAATACAATAGTAATCAGTAATCAGTAATACTATTAGTTGTTTAATATCGAGTTACTGTGATTGTAATTATAATATTGTGATCTTATTACTAATTGCAATGTGTTCATTAGTATTCCTCGTACTATTGACACCTAGGCACGTGCTATGTTATATGTAGTCACGTGGTATATGGTAGCTAGTCACGTGTTAAACGCGAGTAAATGATTCGTCAAGGGCATACATATATCGTATATCATTACTATTTATAATTAATCACGTCAAACAATTCAATATTATATAATTAATTTAATATATATGTATGTATAGTTATATATATATATTTATATATATATATATATAAATTTGTATGTACATGGGTGTGTATGGGGGTGTGTATGAGTATGTGTACCTTATATATACACATATATTTGTGTATGATTATATATGAGAGCAGTATACTAATTCCTGTGATTGTATATGTTAACCCATAACTACGTAAACATAACCTTTACCAATCATCTATATAAGAAAGCCTACATACCTATAGTTTGTCTATAGACTGTGTGTTGCGTCATCTGCTACCTGCAGGTAGAATGCTTAGCACCCTTACACTACGTAAACAAACTCCGCGCACGCGCGTTATAATGACGTCATAACATCTCTCATCTCCGGTTAGATAACTGTGATGGCGAGGACAATAAGCCCATTGTTGTCGGTAGCCAGCTATTATAACGGTTACCAGTTGACCAGGTGACCACAACGTTATGGCCACACACGGTGTCTACGATACGGTGGTAATATCAACTAGCGAGGACATGTAACAAGTGTATACACTATAGTGGCGAGGACATTGTACATGTACATGTACATGTCCTCGATAGCTGTTCACTATTACTATTGTATCATAGCTGGGGCACTATTACATAAGAGCTTAAGTTATGCCATGTTATCATTACATAACAATGAATGCAGTAAGTGGCGCGTTATTTCATAATAATGGGGGGATGAGGTGCACTTACCATGGTGTTGTTCGTCTGTTGTAGATAACGATAACGGTATCTTCCACTACCGCCATATTAGATAACCACCAGATAAGATACGAGATGGCGGGCGTTGTTCGCGCGCTAACCACGCCCCCCTCTATTACCCCTAGCGGTAGCGTTGTAAACTACATGACGTTAGACCCCCACCACCTACTACAATAACATTACCAGAATGTACTGCCCGATGAGAGTCAGTCATGCAATGATAACGGAGGTAGTGTAGTTATACCGGTATGTACATTGTACGTGTATGTTGGCGGTATATACGTTAAGGTTGCGGTATATATGTGTAAGATGGAGGTACATACGTTAAGGTGGCGGTATATACGTTAAGGTGGCGGTATATACGTGTAAGATGGCGGTATATATACGTATACGTTAAGGTGGCGGTATATACGTTAAGGTGGCGGTATATACGTTAAGGTTGCGGTATATATGTGTAAGGTGGCGGTATATACGTTAAGGTGGCGGTATATACGTTAAGGTGGCGGTATATACGTTAAGGTTGCGGTATATATGTGTAAGGTGGCGGTATATACGTTAAGGTTGCGGTATATATGTGTAAGGTGGCGGTATATACGTTAAGGTGGCGGTATATACGTTAAGGTGGCGGTATATACGTTAAGGTTGCGGTATATATGTGTAAGGTGGCGGTATATACGTTAAGGAGTCGGTATATACGTGTAAGATGGCGGTATATATATACGTATACGTTAAGGTGGCGGTATATATGTGTAAGGTGGCGGTATATACGTTAAGGTGGCGGTATATACGTGTAAGATGGCGGTATATATACGCATACGTTAAGGTGGCGGTATATACGTTAAGGTGGAGGTATATACGTTAAGGTTGCGGTATATATGTGTAAGATGGCGGTATATACGTTAAGGTGGCGGTATATACGTTAAGGTGGAGGTATATACGTTAAGGTTGCGGTATATATGTGTAAGATGGCGGTATATACGTGTAAGGAGTCGGTATATACGTGTAAGATGGCGGTATATATACGTATACGTTAAGGTGGCGGTATATACGTTAAGGTGGCGGTATATACGTTAAGGTGGCGGTATATACGTTAAGGTGGCGGTATATACGTTAAGGTGTCGGTATATACGTGTAAGATGGCGGTATATATATACGTATACGTTAAGGTGGCGGTATATATGTGTAAGGTGGCGGTATATACGTTAAGGTGGCGGTATATATGTGTAAGGTGGCGGTATATACGTTAAGGTGTCGGTATATACGTGTAAGATGGCGGTATATATATACGTATACGTTAAGGTGGCGGTATATATGTGTAAGGTGGCGGTATATACGTTAAGGTGGCGGTATATATGTGTAAGGTGGCGGTATATATGTGTAAGGTGGCGGTATATACGTTAAGGTGTCGGTATATACGTGTAAGATGGCGGTATATATATACGTATACGTTAAGGTGGCGGTATATATGTGTAAGGTGGCGGTATATACGTTAAGGTTGCGGTATATATGTGTAAGGTGGCGGTATATACGTTAAGGAGTCGGTATATACGTTAAGGTGGCGGTATATACGTTAAGGAGTCGGTATATACGTTAAGGTGGCGGTATATACATTAAGGTTGCGGTATATATGTGTAAGGTGGCGGTATATACGTTAAGGTGGCGGTATATACGTTAAGGTGGCGGTATATACGTTAAGGTTGCGGTATATATGTGTAAGGTGGCGGTATATACGTTAAGGTGGCGGTATATATGTGTAAGGTGGCGGTATATATACGTATACGTTAAGGTGGCGGTATATATGTGTAAGGTGGCGGTATATACGTTAAGGTGGCGGTATATACGTGTAAGATGGCGGTATATATACGTATACGTTAAGGTGGCGGTATATACGTTAAGGTGGAGGTATATACGTTAAGGTTGCGGTATATATGTGTAAGATGGCGGTATATACGTTAAGGTGTCGGTATATACGTGTAAGATGGCGGTATATATGTGTAAGGTGGCGGTATATACGTTAAGGTGGCGGTATATACGTTAAGGTGGCGGTATATACGTTAAGGTGGCGGTATATATACGTATACGTTAAGGTGGCGGTATATATGTGTAAGGTGGCGGTATATACGTTAAGGTGGCGGTATATATGTGTAAGATGGCGGTATATATGTGTAAGGTGGCGGTATATACGTTAAGGTGTCGGTATATACGTGTAAGATGGCGGTATATATACGTATACGTTAAGGTGGCGGTATATATGTGTAAGGTGGCGGTATATACGTTAAGGTGGCGGTATATATGTGTAAGGTGGCGGTATATATGTGTAAGGTGGCGGTATATACGTTAAGGTGTCGGTATATACGTGTAAGATGGCGGTATATATATACGTATACGTTAAGGTGGCGGTATATATGTGTAAGGTGGCGGTATATACGTTAAGGTGGCGGTATATATATGTAAGGTGGCGGTATATATGTGTAAGGTGGCGGTATATACGTGTAAGGTGGCGGTATATACGTTAAGGTGGCGGTATATACGTTAAGGTGGCGGTATATACGTGTAAGATGGCGGTATATATACGTATACGTTAAGGTGGAGGTATATACATGTAAGGTGGCGGTATATACGTTAAGGTGACGGTATATATGTGTAAGGTGGCGGTATATACGTTAAGGTGGCGGTATATATGTGTAAGGTGGCGGTATATACGTTAAGGTGGCGGTATATACGTGTAAGGTGGCGGTATATATGTGTAAGGTGGCGGTATATACGTTAAGGTGACGGTATATACGTTAAGGTGGCGGTATATACGTTAAGATGGCGGTATATACGTGTAAGGTGGCAGTATATACGTTAAGGTGGCGGTATATACGTTAAGGTGGCGGTATATATGTGTAAGATGGCGGTATATACGTTAAGGTGTCGGTATATACGTGTAAGATGGCGGTATATATATACGTATACGTTAAGGTGGCGGTATATATGTGTAAGGTGGCGGTATATACGTTAAGGTGGCAGTATATATGTGTAAGGTGGCGGTATATATGTGTAAGGTGGCGGTATATATGTGTAAGGTGGCGGTATATACGTTAAGGTGGCGGTATATACGTGTAAGATGGCGGTTTATATACGTATACGTTAAGGTGGAGGTATATACATGTAAGGTGGCGGTATATACGTTAAGGTGACGGTATATATGTGTAAGGTGGCGGTATATACGTTAAGGTGGCGGTATATACGTGTAAGGTGGCGGTATATATGTGTAAGTTGGCGGTATATACTTTAAGGTGACGGTATATATGTGTAAGGTGGCGGTATATACGTTAAGGTGGCGGTATATACGTTAAGGTGGCGGTATATATGTGTAAGTTGGCGGTATATATGTGTAAGGTGGCGGTATATACGTTAAGATGGCGGTATATACGTTAAGGTGGCGGTATATACGTTAAGGTGGCGGTATATGATGATAATGATGAAATATGGTTTATTAGGCACCGTTACAAAGTGATAACACTCCTCGTAAGTGCACATAAAATAAATAATACAAATAAAAATACAACAACCACAATAACAAAGTGAAATAAACTAACTAACAATGTGGAAGTAATAATAATGAAATATAAAAGTTAATAATAATATAATGAAATTAGATACTGGATAAATATGACTTGAGATGGGCATTAAAGGAGGTGGGAGATTGAATAGATCTTATAGATGAAGGGAGTGCATTCCAGATATATGGGACAATGTAGGAGAAAGAGCGTTTCTGGAATTTAAGAGGGATGGCTGTGGGGTAATTAGATTAATACTGGAAGTTGAACGTGTATTGTGGATGGTGGAGCGAAATAATAGTAGGTCAAATATATATGAAGGAATGGAAAAATATATAGATTTATGAGTAATAGAAAGGAGTCTAATTAGGGATCGTTTTCTATAGGGAAACCAGTTTGGTATACATTGAAATGAGTCAGTAGAGGAATGGTCAGATAGTTTAATATTGAAAATGATTCGTATAGATGATCTAATGATTCTATTTAATGGGGCAATGGAAGAAGCAGGAAGGATATATAATAAAAAAGAATAATAATCAATACGAGAAATTACAAGTGAATTAATAAGAACAGCACATAGGGGACGAGTAATATGTTTACGGATACATCTGATTCTAAATAAATGATAATTAGCAGCTTTAGAAATTTTAGCAATATGGCTAGAAAAAGATAGATCAGAGTATACTTTAATGTTGCGGTATATATGTGTAAGATGGCGGTATATACGTGTAAGTTGGCGGTATATACGTTAAGGTGGCGGTATATATATATATACATATATGTGTAAGGTGTCGGTATATACGTTAAGGTGGCGGTATATACGTGTAAGGTGTTGGTATATACGTTAAGGTGGCGGTATATATGTGTAAGGTGGCGGTATATACGTGTAAGGTGGCAGTATATACGTTAAGATGGCGGTATATACGTGTAAGTTGGCGGTATATACGTGTAAGGTGTCAGTATATACGTGTAAGTTGGCGGTATATACGTGTAAGTTGGCGGTATATACGTGTAAGGTGGCGGTATATACGTTAAGGTGGCGGTATATACGTTAAGGTGGCGGTATATACGTTAAGTTGGCGGTATATACGTGTAATGTGGCGGTATATACGTTAAGGTGGCGGTATATACGTTAAGGTGGCGGTATATACGTGTAAGTTGGAGGTATATACGTGTAAGGTGGCGGTATATACGTGTAAGGTGGCGGTATATACGTTAAGGTGGAGGTACATACGTGTAAGGTGTCGATATATACGTTAAGTTGGCGGTAAATACTTGTAAGGTGGCAGTATATATGTTTAGGGGTATATATATATATAGGGATAACTATATAAACTAATTATTTAGGGCTAAGGGTGATTTTTGTGTAACATACAACGTACCAACGTACCATGTTAGCAAGCGTTTTTTGTAACGTATCAATGACGTCGGTCCAACGTCCCATCTGTATTCAAAGACATGTAAATGCTGATGGTACGACGTACCAACGTTTGGAATGTTTTAGATGGTGCATTGGTACTATATTTGTCTACGAAAAACGCAAAATCCCTCGACTCAACGACTCAACGTACCATCAGCATTTAGATGTAATTAATACAGATGTGACGTTGGTACATCAACTGTTAACAATAATAGCATTCAAAGCCCTTTACTTTATAAAATATCAATAGGTAAAGGATTTCCTTTACAAAACCCTCTAATCGTATTTCATAGGAAATTAAAGGTTTTCTCGAAACCTTTTAATATCTTAAATGTACATATAGGGGTAATTGTCTCGATAAGCAACACTACTTCTATAATTACCCTGGCATTTCTTAAATCTGATAATAATAATAATAATAGTAATAATAATAATATATAAAGGGTTTCTTTTTATCAGTTAATATAATAGCTTTCAAAACCCTTTAATTTATAAAATATAAATAATTAAAGGTTTCACTTAATAAAACCCTTTAATCATATTTCGTAGAAACTAAAGGGTTTCTTGAAACTTATATTTTAATTTTAATTTTAAAATAGTACTTTATATATATAATTAATAACTTATTAAAAATTAGTAATCAATTATTATTTTAATTTTATTTTTAAGGTAATATTCTTAATTATATAAATAAAATGTTATTTTTAAATTTAAATTGTATTGAATAAACAAGATTTATTTTCCAATTTTATAATTACCTAACTCGAATAAGATAAACCAGGCCTGGTATTACATTGACAAATATCATAATTAAATTGACAATTAAGATGATACAATTGGAAATCATGTTTAGTTAATTTCTCAAGCTTGGACATATAACAATTTTACATTTATTAAATATTATGTATACGATTAACACTAATATTTAAAATATTAAACTTTTATTAATATATAATGTATTACTTCTAATTAATAATTATTATCTAATTCTAATTATTTAAATTATAAATACAACTGATAAATAATTCTATAATATTTTATGAAAATATATCATTTATGAAAACCCATTAGTAGATATTCTCGTGAAACCCTTTATTATAAAATACACGTAACTAAAGGGTTTGTAATGTATTTTACCAAACCCTTTGGTTAGAAGAATAGCATAACTTAAGGGTTCCAAACCCTTTAGTCGATAGTCGACACACACCATTTATTTCGGAAAAATGCTCAACTAAAGGTCCCCATACACTTTGTTTAAACGGACACTTATTATAGGGTTTAATTGACGAAAACTAAATGTAACAGTGTTGGTACGTTTATAGTTTAGTACGTTGGGATGAAAAATGTAGTTCCAATGCACCATCTCAAAAGTACCAACGTATCATCGGTATTTATATGTAATGAATACAGGTGGTACATCGGTACGTTGGAAGATTGGTATTTCTACGAAAAATGCACCTTAATTCTATAAGACTTAAGCCTTAACCAGAGGAACCATTTATAAATATGACGTATTTCTATAAGTTCCTAATATATCCACTGTATATGTAAACTGTCATTTACTCGTGCACGATGTGCACTGCATGTTCACTCGTGCATATTCCATGGAATATGTGATTTTAGAAAATAAATTGTTCCCAGACTTTCTTATAATAAAATTATCAATATATTAAGTTAACATTTTTTTATAATTTGTAATAAAGGTCCGCGCCTATTGATAACATAAGATAAAACATAGAAAGATAGAAAATATTTTAATTTCTATGATATTTTTTTTTTATATACTTTATTTTAAAATAAAATATAAATATAAAATGTATCATATATAATATGATTATATTGTATGAACGTACTAATTTAAAATAAATATATGTAAACATAAAACTATATAAGAAAAAATTACATTAAATTATTTTTCGAAAAAAATCAAATTTAAGGACAATTAATTTTTTAAATATGCAATTAGTGTAACGTATTTTAATATAAGTTACTATTTAATGGTCTCAATTGAACTTTAAAAAATGTGTTGTTTTTTAAATAGTTTTATTTATGTATTATATTGATATTGTGTAATAGATAACTATATTCCTAACTGAAGAGCCTCTTGTGTTTGTCATACGCCGTACGACTGTTACATTGTGGGTTAATGTACAAATAACATGTGCCGGTATTAAGGGTGTATCGACTACACGTATTTCCGTACATTATTCCAGGTAAGTTGTAGTGGGATACCTCCTATAATTATCATATTATTACAAGTTTTTATTTACACGTTCGAGTATGCGTGTGTCTATATGTTTATTTGTATACAAATATATATATATATATATACTATAATAATATTATTTAGTTAACTATTTTAATTGATATTACTTCGATAATGTGTACCAATATATATACATATATATATATTGTTATTGTTATTATATTTTGGAGGAATCCTTTCATCCCATCCAGTAACTCAGATGAAGTTTTTCACATATACCCATATGGTTCTAATATCCATAGTTTTAACGAGAGCCGATTAATATTTAATTATATAAGATCACTTCTAAATATTATTTTAAAACCTAATTAATATATCAATATATCAAGATATATTAATATATATAAAACCCTTCTAATGTTCCGGACGCCGTCGGGCGAGGCTTATTTATTGTATGTATGACGCCTTAACAACGGAGATATATATATGTGTGTGTGTGCGTAAGATAGTTATCTTTATTCTATGTATTAATACACGTATATATATCAACTAAACAAATAACTACTATATAATTAGTTCATATGTTTATAAACGATAGGCACTACTAAAAGCTATACGTTTCGCGTTTTATAATAACCGACTGTCTATAGATTTTTGGGATTTAATAGATGTAAGTTGTCAGTAATTTCTTGAGGTGTGGAGTTGTATGTAAATGGCGGATGTTATAGGTTATTACAGGGGTATTAAGAAGGGTATTTTACAGTCATGAATGTTTGTTAGATGTAAGTTTTGTTTAGGAGATAGTTAAAGATATATATTTATTTTCATAGTTTGATTTTCCGAGGAGTATTGATTCGAAAATATAACGAGTTTTTAAGTTTTTCCATTTTAAACTATAGAAGTTAAATATACAATATTTGATATATGGATATATGGATATATGGATATATAACAAAAATATCAAATATTGATAATATAATGTTAAAATAAAATAATATAATAATAATAAGTATGTAATAGGTTAATTTTTTACATTAATAATAATAATAATTATTATTAATAATACTATTAATAGTACGCATAATAATAATATTTATGTACATACAATTAAAAAAATAATAATAATATTATAAAATCTATGAATTTTTAACAGGGATTACATTATATAAAATACTTAATTTTTGAACAAAATTGGTTAAGTATAACTAGACTATTATTGTATGTATATTCGTAGATTATTCCATCAAATAGGTTCATAATATGTTATATTAAATGTGTGTGCGTTGGTATTAACTAAATGTATTTTGAATTTATTATTATCCCACATATTATAAGTTGAGTGTTGTAATTTAAATAAATTTATAATTACTGGTGATATTTTATAATTCCTAATCCTAAACATAAGTTTACATCTGTTATAGACTATCAATTCTTTAAAATTTAAAATATGTTGTTCTTTTTAAATATTATCTACATTAGTTATATTTTGTTGATGTTATAATATTCGTATAGCTTTGTTTTGACATATAAGTATATACTTATATGTTTTGATGTTGAATCATAAGTATTACCCCAGATATGAGTAATACAAATAAGATCCCAATGAAATATATAGTAATATATTAGTTTTTAAATATGGTTAGGTAATATGTTACTTAGTTTTCTTAGAATTGATAATCTATAATAAATAATATTCAATATAATATAATTCCTGTATATATATATATAATATCACAGGAATAAATTACAACTATAAGGTATAGATTATTGATTTTGACAATATTAATTAGCAAGTTAGGGAGAGAGTTAGATATGAGAAGAGGTTTCATTATCTAGTAATAAGTCAATTAATTAATTTATAAAAATAGAACATATTTCGTGTTTCAAAATTATTATTCCAATAAAATATGTCTACTATGTTACAACGACATGTTATTAACATTTAACGTTCAAGTTTAACTTCAAATTAAATTCAATATAATTTCAAGTTTTAAATTAATTACTTAATATTTATTACTTACAATAAGTTTATTTTAAATAGAAAAACACTGGGAAGATAAATGAAATAGAAAATTTTAATAATTGTAAAATTTAATTATATTTTAAAATAATTCTTATAATATTAAAATACTATAGTATACTACACTATAGTGTGACATTAAGTATAAGGTTATATATCATATACGATACGAAATATTAGTGATATTATATTAACTTGTATAGTACGTATATATTTACACAAATAGATATCCTCTAGTGATTCTTACATATAATGTCACGTGATGTATATATGGCATTGATAGATGTGTGTACTCAGGCCAATAGCAACGGGGGGTGGCTGTGGTGGTCATTACCCCCTGAAAATCACCAGGCCCCCTAGTATTTAAAAAATAATATGTGATGAATCCAAAGATAAATCACATGTTTACAGATATCTATTATAATTAATAATGTAGGTGAACATATAAAATAAGTATGGTTAGGATTCTTTATATCACCAGCACTAGATGCAAAGTAGGATATATATATATAACAAAACAATGTATAAGAATAGATGATAGAGCATAGGTAATTAAATGCTGAATAAATAATAATCTAAATAAAAAAATACACTATATTGATATATATATTACAAATTATAATGAGATCAAGTCTAAGGGTGTGTTTTTGATCAACCACAGGTGGTGCGCAGTTAGTAGAAACAAATATCAAGTATTTTTCGTCAACCACTAGTACAACTGAAACCACTAGTGCAATCACTAATACAAGTATGTATGAATGGATATATTTGTATTTAAATAAAATTAAATAACATGCAATACATATATGTAATATATATATATATATATATATATATATATATATATATATATATTATTATTATATATATGTGTATGTGTGGTGAGTTAAGCTAATTTATATTGCATGTAATTTAATTGAGTATTGACATATTGTTGTATGGAAAAAATTGTTGTACCTAAATCTAATTTAGTGATTTATATACTACTGCTAGAATCGGGATGCCGGAATAGTAATAACGTTTCGTTGATAAGGAGTTTATATATTTGCTTCGCAAAATCAATGAAGCTTCTACAGAATATTTTGTTAAAGTATAGCAATTTTGAATTAAAATGGAGTGCAATTAGTTTTTAAAGTGTACTAACAAACCCTCAATTAATACTAGAAAGTTTATAATAGCTATATATATATAGTTTTAATTATTTGTAGATGTTGTATCAAATTTTAGATATTTATACCAATTGAAAAACAGCTTCAAGCAAAATTATTAAACTTATTATGATGATTTAATAAAAATAATGATAATCTAAATAAAGAAAAAAATAAATACATAAATAAATAAAGAAATACCCTTATATTAAAATATAAAATAAAATGAAAGAACTAATTATAAATGAAGAACAAACTTCAAAAAGAATCAGACATATTGTGAAATTTGAAGACTATTAGTGTTTATGAAGTAGATATAATAACTAATTTTCATGTATTTGTGTATCAGAACTAAAAATAGTGTTGCTTTTAATGAAATATTGAAATTTTCAATAACATATATGCAACCAAGTACCATATACATTTTAGATATTTAATATGTTAATCATTCGATATAGCTCTACAAAAATTAACATTGACTGTTTGACAAAAGAAATTTCAATAGTTAAAATACTACTCGAAGAAAAATCGTGTAATTAAATTAACGATATATTAAAATATCTTGATGTATATAAGAATATATTTTGTAATCATATTTATCATATTTACGAAATGGCGAATACATTGTGAATGTCTACAGTAAGTTAATTACTGAGTTTGACTACCAACGACATAATAACATATTATTATTTCGAATGATATTTAAATGTTAAAACGCTCTCCATATATATGAAATAAGTAATCTACATAATATATAAGAAAAAATGTATAATATATTAACCTATATGAAGACGATATGTAGGATATACCCATATATGCGACCTTGTTCATGTGTCGCATGAGAAAAATATATTTAAAACTATTTAAATTGAGGATTATATAGAAGTTTTTAGATCAATAAATTAAAAATCATCTGTAACTTTATTAAAATATCATATATATTTAAAATTAACATGGTAAGTGTATATCTCCAGACATGGCGGTCTCAACAAATCGATAATGCATGGTTAAAGGTTCGCGAAAGCAAGGTTGTCCGAAGAGGCAATATTTCAACAATATATCTCATTGGACTAAGATGAACGCGAACCAACTATTGCACAACATCCACTATCGCGATGTCTGGTTACAGTGTGTTGTTAATTCAGAAAGGACTTATTTGATTCCCCTTGCGATTTCCGAGTAACGGAACTAAAAGTAAAAATTAAGTAATTTATATTTATTATAAATGATCGAACTTTAATGTATTATATTAATGTAACCCTATTGGATATCTATAGATATACCAATTCAATGTATATGTTACAATGTATATAATATATTGATATATGTACATAATATATATATTATAATTATATTTATATTTTTATTATTATTATATATATATACATGTATATATGTATATATTAAAACACCATCCGTATGGTTATATATAAACTCTGACAATTTTATAAATATTTATCGGTTCAATCGTGGCACCTTCTAAAAATTATATAGTGTGTCAAATAAAATTCCAAGATATAATCTTCTAAAGTTTTGTGTTTAATAAATATGAAATAATAATTTATATTATATACAATATGATATATACTATATTATATTTTGTATACAATATTGTATATACGATATACTATATCTTATTATTTAAAATAATATCAAGATCTGCATCACGTTTATATCATAAGATTTAAAACAATTAAAGTTAAAAATCGAAGATTTTGGTCATTTTTAATTATATAATTATTATATACACATTTTTCTGAAATATTTAGAAAAAAAAATAATATCAAATTTATTAATTATAATATAATCAAAGATTTTGCGAAGCAAAGATATAACACTCCCTATGCATGCAACGTAATTTAGTAATATCCCCAGCCGCTGCTAGCAGTAGTAGACCTATCGAAATCACTGAAATAGATTTAGGTTCGGCTCTGTTTGCATACAACAATGTTCTCATTGCTCTATTAAATTACATGCAATATAAATTAACTTTTACTTACTAAATATATACTTATAACATTTAAAACATAAATATCATATTTGTTTGTTATATATTAGTAATGAACACTTAGTGTTCATCATATAAATATTAATTTAAAGCATATTATTTAACATTTTAAAAGTGTATAGTTAAATACGAATTTACATTATAAACAACGCATAGTTCCTAAAAGTAACCCGCTATAGGTGGCACCAGGGTATTTTGTATACAAATTCGAATTACACGATTTCGCGTAAGTATTATATCTTTCCTTCGGAAAATCTTTAATATAATAAACATGTTTAAGTAGTTTAAATGTATTATGAATTTTTGTTAAAATAATATTTTGTGGTTCAAGTCGCCCACTCACCCTAATCATTATTTTGAATTTTACAGATTTATATGAACCCTCACAATGTTGGGCTCCGAGAAATTGCCCGATTTACCCACCCCCGTCAGTGTCCCCCGAGTTGCCTCTGATAATAATAGTAAGTGAATAATCATTAAAAACATGCTCAAATTACTTTTGAATTTTTAAATATACAATAATTGAATTCTAAGTACATGGTATTTATATATTATATGGTATTCATATAGTATACGATACAATCATTAACACTTATATATATAAGTAACTAACTATAGTTAGTGAACATCTGTTCCTATAAACTTCAAGTATAGAACATATGTCCTATTTAAAATATAATGAAGGACTTTCCCCCCTAGCGAAAAGTGCTGACTACGGGCCTGTGTGTACTAGACGTGCTTTAATATAGACTATTAGTAATAGTCTACTACCTATATTTGACAACATACTTAGATTTATTTTATAATTATAATAAGGCTGTAACTCAGATCATATAAATATATATATATATATATATATATATATTAGTGTTGTCAAATTTTCTAAAAAGTAAGTCTCAGTATCGTATCAGTATCATTCAACAGCTGTATCAGTATCGTATCAGTATCATTCGATAGCTGTATTAGTATCGTATCAGTATCATCAGATAGCTGTATCAGTATGGTATCAGTATCGTTTGACAGATGTATCAGTATCAGTATCAGTATCATTTGACAGAAGTCTCAGTATTGTTTGACAGAAGTATCACTATCAGTATCGTGTGATAATTGTATCCGCATCGTTTGCCAGCAGCATAAGTATCGTATAGTGATGTAAACTGGTTCGGGTCTTGGAGATATTTGTGAGTATCATATAGTTGAAAAAAATATCAGGTGTTAATATCTATAATTTTAGTACTGGATTTTAGATATTCTTCGATATGAATCATCTCTTAAATATGTATACAATATTTAAAATGAATACAAAAATTTAAAATAATGATGTTGATGGTTACACGAATAATTTTAAAATGATGCAATGTGGATTAAAAGTGTCGCGGATACATACGAAGGGCGGGGTAGTTTGATTGACATTGGCGCCTATTCACACAAAGGACGCTATATTTAGTAACAGTGTCGCGGATACATACAAAGGGGGGAGTAGTTTTATTGACATTGGCGCCTATTCACACAAATGGACGCTAAGCTAAGTAATAGTGTCGCGGATACATACACAGAACCGCTATGTTGGTTGAAAATGGCGCGAATAAATATAATCCCAAAGGTAAACATTGGAATGTATTTTAGATATCCAATAATAAAAATCCGAAATAATACGAATCTAATATTTAAAGTCCGAAATAGTCCGAGTTAAATATTAAAGTCCGGTCCGAGTCCGATATATCATAAATTATACTGTATCAGTCCGGTATCAATGACCTAAAGTCCGAAGTCCGGGTCCGAAGTCCGGGTCCGAATGACAATTCTAATATATATATATATATATTTGTACTTCCCAACAATAATTTAATAATAATATCGCGATACTTTTTTCACTTATATCGTTATCAAATGTCAATAGTATCATTATATTCTTCATATATATTATCTCCATCCGAAATTATGTATCTCATGTATACATTATCCTGTATCGTATTTTCGATCGATCATAATTGTAATAAAGTATTCTATTTTTCTTATTATTATCTTCATTTATCTATAAGTGGTTCTTATCGTATATCATACGTAAACTTAGAATTACAAGTGAGCTAGAATAAAATAATACCATATTTTTATATAAACAGGCTTAGCAATATAATTAAATATGCTATAGCGATTTTATACAATACATCATCCGAACATTAATCCATACAACTATATGATAATATAATGTGTAAACTACATGTACCATGGTCTGCAGGCCCTACACTGTAGGACAAGTATGGTATATGTCGTAAATGTATATAAAAATCAGTGTATTAGATATCATATGGTGATACAAGAAAACGTTTTTTTTTAAATTGATATTTAGACGGGCCTACGACGTTTTTAATGGGATTCGCGGCTTTTTATACGATGTAATAAGATAGGAGATTTTATGTTTGTGTATTTAACAAATGTTCAGCCCCTAGGGTTTTGATCCGATCTACATTATGTAAATTTCATATTGTTAACTATTATAATGTCAATATAAATTACTTAGTTTTTTTTAAATGGTTCACTGAAAACCCGAAATATTTTGAGACAAAATATGATGATAAATTAAATAAATTTGTTGATAATTGTTTTAATTTTTATATATTATACTACTTTTAATAAATATCTTTAAAGTAACATTTATTATACATATAATAAAAAAGATACAGTGAAAATGTCATCAAGTCTGGATATTTATTGAGAGGGCTAAACAATTTCTAATTAGAAAGTATTATCTTAAGATTCAAAATAAATTAAAAATCAATATTCTGAATAAATCGAGTTTAAAGTTTGACTACATTTATTTTAAATTGTATGGTAATATATGTTTATTATTTGTATATTTGACTAAATTTCTAGTATTATATTATCATATAATACCACACTAATATATCGATAAAATTATTATTATATTAATTATATTATATTACCAATAATTATAGATAATAAGCTATATGTATGACATTTTTAAAAAAGAAAATAAATGTGTTTACAAGAAAATAATGTTTTATACCTCAATCCAAGGTCTATATTCTAGTGAAACTGCTAGAAAAAGTATTCGGTTAGATAACTTATTTAATCGTTGACGCGTTGTAGCCCTAATTAATATAACCCTTATGTACCGAAAACTGTAATTTTGTATCTAAATCTTGTTTTATTTTTTAATGTATGTTCTATAATATTTATAATTTGTATAATATATAACGAATATATTTTAATAAATATTTATATTAGTAATTACATTTATTTATTTTAATAGTAAATATATTGCAATATCATGATATTTGATAATCTTAATATTAAATGAAGTTAAATCTGGTAATTTTGTATGATTAGTATGTTTAGATCAAATATAAATATATATTAAATATATATATATATAAACATTTTTTTTTTCAATTTTATATATATATATATATATAATATATATTATATATGTATATATATATATGTATTATATATATATATATATAGATTAATGATATATAATATACGATTAAAGTGTCTATATGTAATACATATTAAAATAGTCATATACATATTTTGTATTTTTTTAAATTTATGACCATTTTAAATAAAATATAAATATATGGATATATATTGAACATTTTTTTACGACAACAAAAAAACAAAAATATATTCTATAACCAACACATAAGTAACACAAAATTTAAACAAATATATTTATATAATAGTTTTCGACAATATTAAAAGTTGTTAAAAATGTTGCATTTGTGTTCATAAATATGTATTAACTATAAAGTACAGACTATTTATAATAATGTTAATGCAATAAGATATTTCTTTATATATATGTAATTTAAATACAAATATATTTTTTTAATATTTGTGAAATAAAAAAAATGAAATTTTGCAAAATTATTTTTTTTTAATATTTATGACAAAAAAGACATGACAAATACAGCAAAAAAATATTTTACAAGTTTTATTTTGTTACTCCCTTCGTATACTTTATATAATAATACTTTTATATTACAATCTTGAATATATCTAATTAAAAACTATATTTCCAAACTTTTATTTTTTGTAATGTAAACATTCCTATTCATTATATGATAATTTGTAAAGGAACGTCGACTCCCTTAAACATATCCATAATATTCTGAAATAAAAATAGCCTAAAAATGTTGTAAAAATGCATTAATAATGTATCGCTGTAATCACTCTTAATGTAGGCTTAATTGTTGTAAGTTGATCAATTGTGATTTTTGTGTTTATATGCAGAGAATATTGTACTTATATACTTATACGAATATATATATAATACAAATAAATACACATGTGTATTATGTGATATATCAATTACATTCAATATCATGTTATATCGTATATAAGTAGGATACATATATCTACAGGAGATAATGTGATCAAAGATAAATACACGAATTAAATACTTAGTAATAGTTATAACTATAATTATAACTATAATTAATACAATATTAATACAATCAGAGATAAGAAATGCAATTGTGAGATATAGATACAAAATATTAAGATATAATATATATATATATATATATATATATATATATATATATATATCCTGGGGTATATCTCAGTGGAAAAGCCAACTGCTAGTAAGCGAGAGGTCCCGATTTCTATTCCAGGCAGTTCTTGTTTTTCTCTTGTGTTTATTAATAACTTAATAATCAATAACGTTTATTAATAAACTATAAATCAAAACACATGAAAAAAAAGGTTCCTATTTGTATTGCATTTTCCGGGGCCCCTCGCAGTTATTTATAACATGTATAAGTATACGACTTCTTGAGGGGTCCATTTGTATCCACTATTTGTATTGTATTCAATATATATATATATATATGATATTTCAATAAATAAATAAATATTATATTATAATATAATATATATAGAAATAACATACAGATAAGACATTATTATAATGATATTATATTAAAATTATTAAGTCTTAATAATGAAAATACATAGATATTGTCCAATAAAGTCAAAGTATTACAAATAGTTAAAAATTGTTATATTATCCCAACCATAACTCGTTTTAGATTAATTGATTTAAATCATGTTCAAATTCACCAGTATATGTACAGTGTACATTGTACAGTGTACAGTAGAGCGGCTTGAAAAATATAAAATTTTCAGATAATTTATCGCTTCAGTAAGATAATATTAGAAAACATATAATATAATTCAATACAAAAAAAATTAACTTAATTCGTAAAATATTGAATAGTCAATATGACTTTCAATTTTAACATAGGATTGATAGAAAATCTTATAATGGAGTAGATACAAAATTAATTCAATACATTTTTTAATATACTTCCTATTAATGAATTTTGTCATACGATATATATGTACTAGAATTAAATATTATTAACAGAATAGAAGAAAAAAAAATTTGTAAATAATAATTTCTTTATAATTTTATCATTTCTAGGATTGAACTGAACAGGATTTTATGTTTATTATTTATTGAATATTTTTTGTTTTTTGTTATTAATCAAAAATAAAATTCAGATCAAGTTTATTATATTCTTAATAAATGTATAATATATATTTACTATATATGATTATAAAAAAAAAACTTGTTTAAATATTTTTCTAGGAATAATTTGAATTTTAATGATTTCTATAGAAAAAATAAATATGTTCAAGGAAAGATGAATAAAAAATGTCTAGTACCTAGTCAATTTTATTTTTTTTTACCATAATATAATTTTAATTATCATTGAAATGACCGCAATACATTTTTTTTTATATTATATTTTTTTCTAATTTAAAAAAAATAAAAATATTTTTAACTACAAAATTTAAAATCTGAGTTTATTAGATCCATATTTTATTTAAATATACTTAAGTCTCTTAAATGCATATTAAATATATAATTAAATTAGAAGACGATATAAATTAATTGGTTGTCAAGGTAAAACTAAAGATAAATAAATTTTACGCATGCGCAGTAAATTTAATTATAAGCAAGTATTTTTCCTATAAAATGTTATTAAACATCAAATTGACAACTCAATTGAGTATAACACAATTTGTAGTTGTTACACTACTGTTTATATATATTATATGTTTATAGGTTTTACTGAAGCAACATATTTAATGACTGACGAGCCACCCTCGTGTGTACAGTGTACATCATACATGTATGAGTACACGTACGCTACAGTGTACGTGTGATACTTATACGCATGCGTTCTTAACTATTTATATATATAGACTTAACAAACATGACTTCAAGTATTTACAGAACATCCGGTATGTACACAATATATTATATATGTGTATATATTGTGTGTATATATTGTGTGTATATATGTGTGTATATTGTGTGTATATTGAGTTTGTAATGTGTGTATATTTAGTGTATATGTGTCTCACTAGATGACCTATGTGAACCACCTGCAGATGTACCACGTGTTATAAACCACTTCCGGGTCGTCAACTAACAACCAACAACAACGAATAATCATAAATATACCGATAGTAAATAACGCAGGGTGTAAAAAAACAAGAAGCACTATATTGCGTAATAGTACATTTGTTATTGCGTAACGTGATGGTGATGGGTGCACTACGTGTGATCACGATGACGTAATAAATAACATTGTCACGTGACGCCCACTGAAGTTTATTGAAGCAATTAGGGCTATGGAATACGAGGTTCGGTATATGTGTGGGGAATTGTGCAGTGTATGCGAGCCTCGCAGTATAATGTGTAGTTACTAGACTTTACTATCATAAACATCATATATACATGTGCAAACAGTGCATACATGTATATAGTTTAGGTTTCAAATTTACTTATATACTTAAAATTATTAAATTATTAAAATAATATTAAGAACAATTCATATTTATTAACTATATTATATATAATGATATAGGGGAAGTCCCCGATTACCGACCCCCTCCTAATACCGACCCCTCTCGTATCTCAGTAACTATAAGAGATATCAAAAAATAATATATACACGAACTGTTAGTAATATAATGATACATATGAATAAGTATTTTGGTTTAAAAAATATTTAATCCTACAAACGTTATTTGATCAAATGTAATATTCTGTTTTTACCTTTTAAATATTTGAATAATGACTTTTTTTAAATCACTGTAAATACTTTATTATTTAAAATAAAACTTAATACGTAGCATAATATTGTAAATCAATAAAATGTTTATAATTATTATAAAAATAATTTAATTTGAATGACTATTAACCAATATACCTTAATTATAGCAACCCATATTATATTCCTATTAACGACCCCCTAAATTACCCTAATACCGACCCTATGTGATTTATAATATCCAATCAAAATAGATCCTTATTTTACTTTAAAATATGTCGTAAGTTATGTGTGTATCATTGATATAGATTAAGGATTCATGATTCCAGTTGATTATATACATACTGATTAATAAATAAATATTAAATAATAATATACACTATTTTAATATAATTACTATAAAGTTTAAATTTAAATTTAATATTACTATTAAAACATACATTCAATACCAAATAAATTGCGTGCATGTTATAATTAATTATATTTATGTATATCTACTATTTTTATTGGATATTATCGGCATTAATTACATGTAATTAATGCCGACCCCCTTCTCCTATTACCGACCCCCTGAAATAATCGTGATATAAATAATTATAGTATTATTATATTATATTATTATTATACACATAAATATAATTAAGTATAACATGCACGCAATTTATTTACATGCATGTATCCAATTACTCAACCCCTGTGTATTCTTGTAAATATAATTATATCAAAAATTTAAAATAGCCACATTATTCATTGCCATAATATTACCCTAATTACAAAATTTCAAATAAATATATTTAATATTGAATAATTTATTACAAATAATTATTTAGGGGTCGGTAATCGGAGACTTTCACCTATATTCACTTTATAATTGTATATATATATATTATATATATATAAAATGTTGATCATATATATATAATTATCATAACTTAAATTTATTTTTATTTAAAAAAAACATATTTTTATTTAAATATCTCAAATTATAATAATTGAATTGATTCATTGATTAATATACGTATTAAACATAACAATAATAATAGGATGCTGATGATAACACTATAGTGTGTATTTTGTAAAGTAAATATAATGAATACTCTTAAATAATGGGACAATATTACTTTAATGTTAATAATATATTACTATTATGTATTAATTTGTTATGAAATATGTAACCTTATTATCTCACTTTCTAATAGACCTATACTAATAATTATATTAATTTATAATAATACCTTGATTATATTATAAAATATAAACAAGTATAATTTTGTATGAATATTTAGGAATAATTATTATAGAAAATATATTTTATTTCACTTAATTTACATCCGAGCTGTTGATTTCTGTTGTGTTACAAAATGCCGAGCTGTTGATTTCTGTTGAGTAACTTTTATGATACTATTACATATCAAATATTAGTCCATTTTATTATTTAAATGTATAAAATTATAGAGTGAAATGTTTTCTTTATGATAGGATTTAAAAAAAATTGATTCGTATCTTAGTTTTCAAATTATTTGGTATAATATAACCTTATATGAGGTTTTTTTTAGAAATAAAATTAAATATATATCATAATAAAGTATATTAATTAAAATTGAAATATTAATATCATGTGTGTTATATAATAAACTCATTTTAATATATAACATAGTTTGAATATTGTATTGTTTATAGTAACCAAAATAAATATCTTTGTAATAAATAGTTCTTTCAATAAAAAGCATTTTATATCAATACAAAATTTCAAATTTGATAACAAATTAGATAAATATTACCAGTAATTATTTATGTTATAACTTATTAACGAAAAATAATTTATGGCTAATTTTTTCGTAATTATATTAATAATACCTGCGTAGTAATATTAAAATTGACGTAAATATACCTTACAATATTATTTACACTGATAATACAGAAATATAGCATCTTATTTATTAAAATTATTTTAATGAAATATGGCGTCTTAAATTTTCGAAACTTCAATCAATATGGTGTTTATGTCGTCGCGTGACGAGTCCTCTGAACCTTGCGACTCAAGTGATGATTGTGCTAGTACGATATACATTAAACTTATTAGAAATAATGCATATATATATATATAGTAATAAATAAAGACAACATTTATATAAATTTAATTTAAAAAAAAACTGTCTATTGTCAGATTTATAAGTATACTATAATTATACAGTATATATGTATATATTTAGTATATACTTATATTATAAATATATAATATATGTTATGGCGTATAAATTATAAATTATATAATACAAATTTATCATATAATCTTATTAATTTAGTTTTACTATACAATTTTTTAGTTAGTAATATATAATAAATATAATCTATAATTTCAAATTACGATAGAAACGTAAATAAATAAAATTATCATTTATGTAGAAAATTTATTTATACTTTTAATATAAATATAACATTAGATAATGAATATAATATCGTATATGTTATTCTACAAATTTGTTTTATTTTATATATATATATATATTTCTATAATAATATATTTTGATTTTTACTATATATATATATATATATATATATATATGATATTCATTTACAATATAATATAATAATTTATAAATTATAATTATTTGTTTTTAATTTTATAATATGAATATAATATAAATATAATATGCAGTATATATAATTATACACTAATGTATTTATTTATATATTACATATACAATATATTTGTATGTAGTATAAATTAGTATACTTTTATTGGCAGGACATGATATAATAAATTTATAATTACATTTTTTTATTTTATATACTTTATGTAAATATGTGTTTCTATAATTTTAAATAGACTAATATATAATGTTAAACGAATATGTTGTATATTTAATTCTATAAATATATATGTATAAAGTAATATGCTTTTACAATACAATATGATGTTATATGATATGTGCCAAATTAAAAGATTAAATGAAAGCTGACTATAGTCAGATAATAGATAATCTATAGATTCAATGAGATCTACGTTGTTACGAAATTCAATAAAAACTGATAGAAATAGGTAATGGAAATAGTAATAGGTAATGAGTATTTATATTCTATATAATATAATATAATTTTATTATAAAATATGTCCTCCGAATTTATCCGTTGATCGTAAAGTTCATTTATTCCGATATATTTTGTATATAAAGTTTAATATCTATTAGATAATAATTCCTTATATATACATATAAGGTATAAGATATACGGTATTACGAAATTCAATGAAAACATGATCAATAATAGAAATTGGGACTAATTATTTATATTCCATATAATATAATATAATGCTATAATAAAATATGATATGTAATTTACAGAATAAGATATTTTTTTATGTAATGTAATATATATTATAATTATATATTAAACTATAGTTTATAGTTGATTATATATACATATATGGTATGATATAAATATAATATGTAATTTACATAATAAGATAAATTTATATGTAACGTAATATATATTAGTTTATAATACATTATATATATATATATATATATATATATATATATATATATATATATATATATATATATATATACATATAATGTATGATATATACAGTATTATGAAATTCAATAAAACTTGATAAATATTATAAATAGAGGGCTTGTATTAATTGGGATGTTAGTATTATATATATATATATATATATATATATATATATATATATAATATATCGTATAACTGTTTATTTTTCACTGAATTTAATTATTTTATAATTATTTTTAACTATCGTAAACACATTTAGGTATTAGGGTGAAGAAGAGGGGTAGAGTAAAGAAATGTATCGGAGGGAATTATGGTTGTCGATTCGTGGACAAGAGAGACGTCTACACTCTGTCGACGCTGACTGATGGCAGCGACGTTGATGTTCCAATGATGAGGTTAGTGTTTATATAAACCATATACAAATTACAATAATATATAAAATATATTTATTTCAATATCAAAATTACTTATATACTATCATTAAATTCATTTTATTTAATTAGTATATTTTTGTTGTATGATAAAACTGTTTTCTTGACAATTATGAAATATTTTTTTTAAATTACCTTTATTTATATTTTAGCTAAATTATTATATTAGTATATTTGTTATATAACATATATATACATACATATATATTGTATTACACTATTTATATAAATCATAATTATGATATACAGATTCAATACTTCAGAACGAAGAAGTAAGCTGTCCATGATCCTTGATTACAATAAGTATATGGGCAGTGTAGATGTATCGGGCCTACAATGGATCAGTCTCGGGCCTACTATGGTGTAAGTAGAAAAGCCAAGAAATATTGGAAATTTATATTATATAATGTTTTTAATATAGCAGTAATTAATTATTTTATTATATATAACAAAAATAACCTTAACTTAAATAATCCATATAATTGATTATGTTATACAAATGATTTACGTGCAGAAATGATGGATTCATATTCATCAAGGGCCAATTAGTTTATTCCTTCCACGGATGATCACAAATTATTGTACGGTACATTTCGGGTATCCGTACATTGCAAACGTTTAGGTATGAAAACCATACAAGTGTTTACTATAGCTTGTGTGATGTTCCTCTTTGCAAAAATGTTAATCCTTTATATCATTTTTAATTTGAATAATTGTTTATATATATTCTATAATATATATCGTATATATTTATAATTTGAAATGTAAGCGAATTTAAAAAAAAAATTGTTATTAAATTGTGATTAATTAATTAACTAATTTGTTAAATTTTTTATATTAAATTTAATAATATTCAATATAGATTCAAATAAAGTTTGATTAATTTTAAATTTAAATTGTAATTACAGAATATAAATATTGCATAGGGTTAAAGTTTATTTAAAAAAGCGAATAGAAAATTACTTTATATCATTTGAGAATTATTTTTTAAAACGTATTCAATAATTAATAAAATTAAATAATTTCTTGTTTCTTGTTTATTCTTATATATTGTTAGCACTTTATAAATATAAATGCATATACAAAATGTTAGTATTATTTACATTAATTTAGGTTTGAAATATAATTATTTTATTGTAAAGAATTAATTATTATTGTTACTATTTAATTGGTTATAATATTTTGAATAATTAATTATTTACTAATTTTTTTCCAGATTAATTAACTTCTTTATAAATAAATAAAATAAATTTACTTATAATTATAGAAAATAAATATTTCATAGTGAAAATTCAATTTATAAAATATATGAAAAATTTATTTAAAAAATGTAATGATAGAAAAAATATGTAATATTATTTGTGCAAAATTACTTGTAAAGTATTCAATAATGACTTAATTTATATAATTTCTTCAATTTATTGTTGGTTTATATATTGTTAGCATTTTATAAATATAAATGCATGTACAACATGTTGGTATTATTTACATTAATTTAGGTTTGAAATATAATAATTTTATTGTAAAGAATTAATAATTACTGTTATTATTTAATTGATTATAATATTTTGAATAATTAATTATTTACTAATTTTTTTCCAGATTAATTAACTTCTTTATATAATAAATAAAATAAATGTACTTGTAATTGTAGAAAATAAATAATTCATAGTGAAAATTCAATTTATAAAATATATGAACAATTTATTTAAAAAATCTAATGATAGAAAAAATATGTAATATTATTTGTACAAAATTACTTGTAAAGTATTCAATAATGATTTAATTTATATAATGTCTTCAGTTTATTGTTGGTTTATATATTGTTATCATTTTTTAAATATAAATGCTTATACAAAATATTAGTATTATATACATTAATTTAGGTTTGAAATATAATTTTTTTATTTTAATGAATTAATTATAATTGCTACTTTTTAATTGATTATAATATTTTGAATAATTAATTATTTAATAATTTTTTTTCAGATTAATAAACTATGTTATATACTAAACCCATAAATTATAACTTGTAATAGAATATTTTTTATATTTATATCCACATTTTCATTTATTAAAAACGTGCGTATATATTTAAAAAAAAAACACAAACGCTCGGATCTAGGCGACATGTTATTTTAAAATGCTCGGACGTAAATGGTTAATATATATTTGTAAAAAAAACAAAATTTTTCTATGTAGACAATTCCTAAATTCAATTTTTTCAACTATAGTTACTATAGTAACTATATATATATAGTATACTACTTTTTAATGTAAATTAATGTTAAATTTATATTATAAATTCTAAAATAGACATTTAAATTCGTATTTTTAAGGTTACGAATAATTATAACTATATAATAATATCTGATATAACTAACAATTCTAATAATTGTATAATAAGATACAGTCATAATAATATATTTTATATTATAAATTATATAATATTATATACCAAGTATATGTTATTCAACAATTCATATTAATTTATTAGAAGATGATACTAAATATTATGCCTACATATCTGAAAATTAACGGTATATATATATATATATTATAATTTAATTTAAATTTATTTTCACAAACCCTATTATT
Source organism: Osedax fenrisi (assembly GCA_964019155.1). Taxonomy (NCBI): domain Eukaryota; kingdom Metazoa; phylum Annelida; class Polychaeta; order Sabellida; family Siboglinidae; genus Osedax; species Osedax fenrisi. The sequence goes on along the minus strand of OZ025241.1, from coordinate 44,343,006 downwards.
ATAAAATACGCAGTTATGACTTAGTAAATATTACTGCATCAACATATTTTATTAATAATACAAAATATAAAAAGTAAATTTGTTACTAAGATTCACGATTCATATTTGAGTATAGATGTTTTTTAATAAATATAATTATTAGGGGAGAATGCTCTAATATCGACATGCACGTAATATCGACACCCTAGAGATCTCCTAAAATATAATTAAAATAAAAAAATAATTAATGTATGAAATGTTAATCAATATAATTCTAATTCATATAAGTATAATTTGTTTTCTAATATTTATATTTTTGTAATTATAAACAAAAACTGATTTTTTTCGTTGCAAATCTAAATTTATGAAATTTTTGAAGTACAATATCGATTCTCAATCATTAGAAAATTTATATATTTTAAATATTTTAAATGCATCGTATATATCTAATTATAATGTGTCGAAAATATTTTGTATTTTTCATAATTTGTTGCAAAGTTATTGACGTTTACCTAAGCAACATACATTTTCATAATACCGACACCCTAGTTGCACGTAATATCGACATCCTTTACCCAATCAGCATTATTTGTTTACAATGTGCGTGCGTTATGATAATATTCATAAATTAATAGACATACCTAATAATATACACATATACTTGGAATTGATTCTACTTGGAATTAAATAGTCTTTCAGAAACTATATAAAACTCCTATGTACTATATTATATTATATTATTAGTATATAGTATAGTCCTATATTCGCATTATGTAATTTAAAACTTAATATTTATAATATAATATAAAATATTAAATATTTTCGAAAATTAATTATAGGAAAAAAATGTACGAATTGCGTGTGTTAACTAAAAGTAACGCGCATTTAATTCTGATTGGATAGTGGATATTAAATAATATATGGTATATCTAAATATCGATATATTTAGGGTGTCGATATTATGTACCAAGGTGTTACATATAACATTGCAATATTGGTGATAATATTTATTATAAGGTTAATTAAAATAAGTGAATAATATATAAACTCGTCACGTATGAATATTAAATCATATAATATATATAGGAATATTTTAAATTGGAATAATCTATACTTGGAAATGTTATAATAGTTATTATAACTACTCTTTTTGAAATTATAAATAATTATATATTTAATATTTCTAAAAATATATCGAAATTAGATATATTTATGATACGTTTACTGAACATATAGGTAACGTATTTACTGAGAATCATTTACATATTCTCCATATACATACGTGTGTATGTATATATACATGTTTATGATAACAATAATTGCTATCACTACTGCAGCAGAACTCCCCAGCGATGTGTGAGTGTGTTGATTAGTTACACAGATAGATTATTACACAGAGTTGTCATAGTGCTGCTTACATCGGTACCTATTGTGTTAGGGGTTAAAGGTCATTAAGGGTTAATGTCCTTAACCCGTCAGTGTATAGATTGTCAGTAAGAGAAAATTGTTATCGTTAGCACCGGAAGTAGCATTTCATAGCCGAAACTGCGATGTGATAGAGTACGATGTACTCTAATATAGTATAGTATACTATAATACAATACAGCTATAGTATACTATAATACAATACAGCTATAGTATACTATAATACAATACAGCTATAGTATACTACAAGAAGACGCGATATGCTTCATTAGTTATAATGAATCATTTCACATAGGCGGTTTACGTTTGATAAAGATACGTAATCAAAGTGTATGATGTATAAGTAAATGTGCATATATATATATATATATATACAGTGAAAGCCGCTTACTTCGACAGCCACGTACATCGATAATTCGGCTACATCGACATTTTGAGATATTTTTGTTGGATTTACACCTATTTACATGTAAATAAACCGCGTACATCGACAATCCACTTACATCGATAATTCGGCATTATCGACATATTTATAAGGTAATATTTGGAATTGAATCCACTTATATCGACAAATTTGATTATAAAACAAATTATTTACAAATTTTAATTTGTATAAAAAGTATTCCCATAGTATTCATTGATATTCCCCTACTACTCAATATCGTCAGTATATCTATAAATAACTTGATATTTAATATCTTACATAATTGGTCAATATTTAGATGCGCCTACAAATATGTATTGTGATATAATTACGTATGTCTTATTTCATTTATTAAATTATTGTAACGATGCCAAAACGTAAATTCATTTCTATCATTGATAAAGTTACTGCTATCAATAATATTAAATATTAATATTAAATGGAAAGGAGAGAAAGATTGTGGCAGAGGAACTGGGTGGTGGATTGTCTACTATTGTAGGATGGATGAAAGTTTTTATCATATACAAATATCAAAACATTAACATACGTAAAAAGTAGGTAACAATGAACTATATAATCCGTAGTCACATATTATTATGTCAGTAGTGTATAGTACCCTTAATTACTGGCGTCACTATTACGTACTAACACCTATGACTCATTGTGTATGTATATATTTATATTCAATTTATATCTCAATATAATGTTATCTATTATAAGTAATACTATATATAGTTAAATATATTTTATTATAGTACCATATGGCACGGTAATACTATAAACTATTATATGATATATAAATACATTGCATGGATCAACTATCTTTATCGAGTACAAGTCGGTGGTGCATTGCATCACCAGATGCAGGTATATGAGCTTAATTGTAATTAACAATTCTTAAAATAGATTTTGGTCATAAGATAAATAGTATCAAAGGTATTGACGTAACATGCTAACATGTCGCATCACGAATTGTTACTTCATTAGTTTCCATTAGATTTTTTTTATTTTTTCTATATCCTATATGTTATATTTAATAAAGTAAATGTAAATTTTTACAAAACAATGAACCAGAAGATTGTGAAATTATATATGATACCAGTGATATTGCAAATTATGATGATTCCGATTTACCTAAATTAATATCTATTTATAACAATTATAACCATTCAAATTAATCTGATAACGATTATGTATCAATGTATGTGTTACCGTATACGTATATGATAATGATATCTTATCTATACCGTCGATTATACTATCACTTACACTCACAGAACATAAAGAAGATGTTAATGAGTGTACACATGATCCAATTATTGTAAAACCAACGTCTGTAGTTTTAAATCAGTTACAAGAAATCCAGTTGTATATAAATAGTCATACCAATCACGATAACAGTAATATAAATACATGTATATGCACAATACAATCATATATTGATAATATACATTTAAATAAAATACAATCCGCCAAACAATCATCGATTACAAAATATTTTTAGTTTATAAATAAACTTTTTAGTAAATACATATTTATTATTTAATAAACATGTAATTAAATAATTAATGTAATTTAATTAAACATTTGTTGTTATTATATTATATGTATATATTATATTATTACATACAATTAATTATAAATAAACTAATGCGTTATACATCATTAGGGCTACGCCTTTATCGCTCATATCGACAATCCGCCTATATCGACATTTTTTGAGCTTACACAACCATGTCGATGTAAGCGGCTTTCACTGTATATGCACATTTACTTATACATTAACTACATATATATGAGATAATCTCTAACACTAGCTGTATCATACACCTTCATATCAGTGATTGGCTATCTACTTTATACTATAGTATTAGGTAAATAGAGACACACTCACAATGTAGACAATAAATATATAGACATACTTTCTTAGCCGTCATGCAAACTTCAGTTACTAGACTTGTATAGTAGTCACGTGATCTTGATTAACTCCGAATCACGTGTTAATAGTGTTGATTAGTCACGTGTTATTCGTGTATATTAGTCACGTGTTGTCACCATGTAGAACATCACTGTGTATTGTAAATACACGTACACTATACATGTGTACTAAGTGCTCTTAGTACACAATAATGGCGAAGTGTACACTGGTGGATTAAATTCATTCTATATATATATATATATATAGATTTAGATCTAAATTTTATTTATATAAATCTATAAGTATACTTATGTATACTTTCATTTAGCATGTATATGTGTATGTAATAACATAGAGAACGAATGCATCTTTATTATGTTTATATTGCACTAGTATATATATATATTAACATTTACTTATATTCATCACTGCTGTATATTCAATAAAGCTTAGGGCTATATGGGCAGGTCGTGCACATGAATAAAGGGGTGACACTTTCGTGGTCTACTGCAGTATACTTCAGCCCAACATACCTATTACCTTATTACTATGAGGTGTGTATAGATATACGGTATGTGTGGGCGTATCTGGATATGTGTGTATGTGTGTTTAAATATATATATATATATATATATATTAAAGTTATATTCATAAAAAGTGTATATATTATTATTAATAGCATAATGCTTATTAGTTATACACAGTATACGTATGAAATACATAATTGATATCATTAAATGTCCTTAAATGGGCTGAATAATAAATAATATCAATATATATGTAATTTATATATATATATATGTATGTAATAATGATTGGTCTAAATAGGTTGGCAATATAACACCACTCAAAATGATGGAGTACCGTTGTATTTACATTTATTTTATTAAACAATCAAAACAAAAACCATACACTAATGTTGTTCAAAATATACACAACATTACAATATATAATATTTCAATATAACTTTATACAAACCTCCACACTTCAAGGTATAACCAGAAATGAAATAATATTAACAAAATGTATAATTTTATAATTATTATATATCATATGGTATAATAAAAAAATAACTAACTAAAAATATATAATATATATTAAGTGTATATACTCTTAAAAACAACTACATTCAAAATATAGAAGACGTTAGTCTGCTATATATATATATATATATAATATATATATATATATATATATATATATATATATATATATATATATGTATATATATAATATATAAGCTATTAATGTGTGTATCGATATGTTATTAAGGCGTCACGCTTCACTGAACACATTCACAAATATAAATATGTGAATATATCAATATAAGATATATCTGCAGTTGGTTTTATAAATATTATAGTTGAGAAATTCAAAACAAGGTAATTATTAATCATGCTGTTTCCTACATAAGTATGCATACATTATATATGCTGATAAGTTATTAATATTACGATATAGAATATATTGATATTCATCTCTACACATATTAGACTAATCAATAGTTAATTAATCACTTATACTTTATGTATTAACATTCATTTCCCGAGCTTCGTAATATTAATGACTTATCAGCACATATAATATATGCATACTTATAAATATATATAATGCATGGAATGACTGAGTACGTATATATATATATATAGTATATATATATATATATATATTCAGTTATAATAATTATAATATGTATATATATATATACCAGCAGTACATTTCAGTGTATATTCTTGTATTGAAATATATATATATATATATATATATATATAAGTACCTATATTATACTATAGCCTAAAGTCTATAGGTATACATAATGTACGTAGTGTATTCGTACTCTATTGAATACAGGTGAGTGATAGTTATTAATGTGTTAATGAATGTGTGTGTGTAAGTGTGCAAGTGTGTAGGTATATGAACATACTAAGATATATATGTATGATTATATGCTTATGGGTATTTACACTGTACATGTGTATGTTTTTGTGTCTGTATATAGATTATCTGTTGTCGTATATTGTTAGTATGCATAAATAACTAGTATTATATATTATATATTATATTATATAGATATAAATAGATGTTATGCAATACCATTGTCAATATCTACGCAACTTGAATTATTTATGTATAATATGGGCAATGTTTAAATGAAACAAATAACATTATAATTAAAGTTGTACCATCTACTTGCGCATGTTTGTGCAATTTTTATTTTAGTCTTGAGTGGTTTTATCACGGATTGTAGTAAATATTTTAATTTTATAAAAAATCTAAAACTAAAACTAGTTTTTAAATTAATTATTTCAATATGATTATATTAAAAACGTATTATAATGTAATACACATTACATAATACACATTACATAATACACAATACTCATTACACATTACAATATTTTGAATGTCGACATAAATAAAATAGAAAAAAATCTTTCAATTGAAACACAATTTATAAATAAATTTGTATTTTTTAATAAAATAATTATATAGAAAAACATAATTAAAAATATGAGTGCATATTTATTAATATATCTGATATCCTCGTCTCGGTGGTTTCAATAAGTGAAATATAATTACTCATACCTCTGAGAAGTATCTATTTAGGTGTTAAAAGTTACAATTATAAAGATAGCGGACCTTCCTTCATTTCATTGGTGTACTATGGCCTACAATATTAATATTGAGAGTAGCGATACAATAAGGCAATAATACAATACGTAGAATACTATTGTTCATACTATTGTTCATTATATATATTAGCAATATATTAATAATATATTATTTTGTATATTTTGTTATTTTATTTATCCAGGAACTTAGATGAATTTTCACTTATAACCATATATGGCTCTAATGTCCCTTTTAAACCGCTCTCATGTGTCAGGCATCCATGGTTTTACGAGTAACGATCATTTATTTATATACAAGATTTATATAATATCACTTCTAAATATTATTGTAAGACCTAATGTAATGGTGGGGCCGGTGTTATCGGTACTATATAGATAGTACATTGCACACTATATACATTATGTGTGTATACACTATGTATGAGTGTTGCTATTCACGTAATGATTGCGTCATCCACACGTCACGTGGTGTTTATCGGCTTAGATCGCTGTTTATTATGAATACCTGACATTTATCAACTACTCGTTATACAATATACTGTATACAATACAATATATATATATATATATATATATATATATATATATATATATATATCTAAACAACTATCTAAACAACAATCTATGTTAGTCGACTATCAGTTACGATGTTACTATAGCAATTATGTTTTTAATTTCTGATTTTCTACATACATCATTCATTTACATTGCATACACGTTGTTAAGCTCATATATGCACATAAATATATATATATAGACACATTACCTTTTTTAAATATTGATATGTATCATCAATTAATTGATATATATATATATATATATATATATATATATATATATGTATGTTTAACTTTATGTTACTCGTATTCTTACCTTACACTTACTTGCATACGACGTATACTATTTCCATATAAATAACAATCACAGATATTATAATGAAAACAAACGCGCAATGTGTTATGCAAATAGACTTTTAAATGTAATCTGATCTATAACCAATACCCCAATGCATTAGAAATGTGTGGCGACCCATTATCTAAACATATCACCTATGGGGTAACCGGTGTTCATCAATCAAAGGGTATTAGTAATGGCTTGAAATACATAAAGATGTAGCTTCCAATATAGGTTAGCCCACGATATAGTGTTGGTTGGTTAACATGTACACTATACAGTATACAATATTATTTAATACTAATAATGTACTAATACATGTATACAATACATCATTAGGAATAAGTAGATACTATTAGTCCAAAGTAGGCTATTAGTGATGTGCTAACACACGTGTGTGCCACTCCAGTCGCGATATACGACCTTATCACAAGGTCATACCAATAATCATTAATAACGATAGTGGTTAGGTGTAACCCTTAATTAACCCTTAATTCTCCGGTCAGGCTCAGTTTCTCACTCGATATTCAATAACTGGGTAATTAGGTAATATAATCGTACAAACGTATGTGTATACGTATGTGTGTGCGTATGTGTATGCGTGTGTTTATGCGTATGTGTATGTGTATGAGTATGTGTGTACACGACATACACAATATGAATACACGTGTATTTAAATCGTACGATATACATATGTTTTTATATATATTGATTATATATTATTGTAATGAACACAAAAGTAGTTGTATTCTCGTATTCGTGTGTATGTGTGTAAGTGTAGATGAGTATGCGTATGTGTATGTAAGTGTAGGTGCACGTGTACCCATTAGCTTGGGTACCACTAGTAAACTAGCCGGTTTACACATACCCAACTGTATAATAGTATTTACAGATAGCTAAGTATGAGTTCGTAATGTAATCTGTCACTGCAATGTTGATCTGTCACTGCAATTGTACTATATAATGTGACTATCACGTGTACGGCCGTATCACGTTATCGCAGTTCTCCAGAACCGCCCCTCGTCCTTCTGCGTCTTCTATCTAGTCATGTGACCGTCATCATTAATATATCGTGTCATGTGACCTAATATAGGTTACCTAGTTATGTATATATGCTGTGTTGAACCTATAGCCAGCTGTTATATGTTGTAGACTGCACATGTGATACCACACTAAAAAACCACACTACAGTATAAGTATGTGTAATATATCAATAACTAAAACCTGTAAATACAGTGAAGGTATCATAATCAATGTAAACATATATTGCACTGATTCATGTAAGTAATAAACTCTTAAGTTATAAATGTAATCTATCCTACAGAATATATTAATATATATATATATATATATATATATATATATATATATATATATTATATATATAATATATATAATATATATAATATATATATATATATATATATATATATATACGTGTGTGTGTGTGTAATCTTGAATATAATAGTATAACTTCATAGTATCTATATATGTTATATACATTACATTATAATCTTCACGTTACCTTCCCTATACCCTCACATAGAATTAATTTCTAAAATAATTTATTTTTTTAATAACAATTTTAAACCTGGATTTTAAATTGTAACTTCTTATCGTTTTGTTACATTAAAAATAAAATCATTTAGCAATACTCGTCTCCCTATACGAATACATTGTACAGTGTGCACTGTATAGGTTGCAGTACGTAACGTATATAGTAGTTGTATACTTACCAAGAACATATGTATGAACACATGTCATTAGTGTATTCATCTTAGGCCTATTGTATTCAGCATCTGTGTGTACTTATCACATTCATTTAAATTCATTTATAATACACAAAAACTATACATTATAGTCTATACATGTGGGTTCTATTATGCTTAGTACGTTATTATAGTACAGTATTATACTGTACATATATATATATATATAATCGGTAGGTAATACCTATAGGTATGGTAGTTTGTTTGCGTGCGTGTGTTTGTATTCGTGTGAAGATGTAGGTACAACTGACTGATTCAGAGTTTATTAGAGATAAGGAAGGTCGTAGATAAGAACGCTAGCTTATATCTTATATATCGTTACCTATAGGTCCATATAGGGGCATACATCCCTGTCCTACAGTGATACTACAATATAATATTCTTACTATATAAGAATGGCTTAAGTAAAGTTTTAAAAACCCTTATAGATATTATCACGAAATCATCACCGATTAAAAGTGGGTTAATTAGAATGTTTTAAATTTTTTATTCTAATTAACCCATTAATTAAACTTAATTCGCAACTAAAGGTTCCAAAACTATTTGATTAGACTGACACCAATAAAGTGTTTAATTCATGAAACTAGGTTTTTTTTACAGTGTAGCAAAGTATTTATTTATTAATATCGTTATAATATCTTATATATATATATATATATACTTATGTATTTTATTACATTTATAAAATATTTTATTTATGGACTTTATATATTTAATAATTAAAATGTAATAGAATAATATATGAGTATGTAAACATCTAATAAATAGGTTATACATTGTATAATATACAACATAGCTGAACTATGTGTTATGGAGTAAGTATTATGGATAAGATATATAATAATACATACTTTATTATAAAATATAAAATATAAAATATATAGTATTTAGATATTGAGTTAGTTCCGTATTATGATTATTGTGATAAGTTAATATATATATATATATATATATATATATATATATAATATGTGTGTGTGTGTATATAATATTATATGATATGAAATAAATATATATAAATGAACTCTTAATATTCATATACGAATAGTTTATATAATAAAATGTCTTCAATTTAGGATACATACTTTATATGAAGTAGGTATATTTATAGTGGATACATGAACAATACACAGATATTCCTCGCTGATACATTGACCAATTAACACGATTAAATAACTTTAGTTGTAATAGTTATAGTGACCAATGAGATGTAGGTCAACTGATGATATTTAAGTCAACATATGATATATAGGTCAATTGGTAATAGTTGGGTACAATGATGATATATCGGTCACCTCTCACTCTGTAGCATGTAATAGGTTCAATGTAATCACATATGTATACATTATATATTGCCGATTAATATGCATATATTGGCTCTTACTACGTATCTTACTATTTACATGCAGGTGATATTAAAACAAGTAAAACAATGACAAATTCGCTTGTCTTTTGAAATTGAATACACATTTTAATATCGTTAACATATATTTATAACATATTTCTAATAAATTACTAAATTATAATGCAATTATGAATTCAAAATACTAAGCAAACGTAGTAATACAATTGTAACATATATTTAATGAAATTATATTGATATAACTTGATGGTGTGTTATTATATATATATATATATATATATATATATATATATATATATACATATACATATATAGTTAAGTTAGTCTACATATACACCCGCATCTTACACTTACAACCCCATATCATACAAACCCCATTGAATACATGCATGGCCGACGACAACTGACCTTATCAATATAGTAAACATTAATTTGTATTTCAATATAACTCTAAATAGCTATAATATTATCTTATTTTAAACGATATAAAATATAACCATATTATAAATATGTATGTTATTTATGTTTATTTTTGACATTTCCAGGTTTTTTTAACTGCATTACATCCCATGTGAGTCATGGGATGTAAAACGGGTTTTAATGCAGCTAAAAAAATCTTGAAATGTCAAAACTAAACTAAACCAAACTAAACTATGCGATCAGACGATTGTACACCATCGATGTACAGGATAATTTCTTTATATCGATGTTGTACATATGATCCCTGTTTTATTCATTATAAACACATACATATATATATATATATATATATATATATATATATATATATATAAGTTCATAAGATAGCAAGATTTTAATTAAAAGAGATAAATTGATTTTCTCTCTTGGGATATTGTACATGGTAAAATTCGATAATATATTTGCATTTATATATATATATATATATATATATATATATATAGTAACTATAGTAATACATATACACGATGTGTATTACACATACATATATATATATATATATATATATATATATATGTATTACACACGCGCACACACACATATATATATATATATATATATATATATATATATATATATATATATATTTTCCACTTGATATTATGTAATGAATATAAATTCATATTTCTGAATATACATATGTACTACATATTATGTAGTCATATATTATTAAAATCAACATAAATAAAATGAGATTAATATTCGATATTTTTATTATCGATAGTTTGTAACATCAATCGATACAATGTATTTATTGTATATATATAAATATATATTGTACAGATGAATAGCTACTAGTCCCTATTGAGATATCGGTTAATACTGGTTTAGGGTTATCTATATATATATAGGTATATATACATATATATATATATATATATATATATATATATATATATATATATATATATATAGGTATATAGGTATACGTGGTATGTAAGTCACTAGGAGTATACGTATACGCAGTAACCCATGTTTCGGGTTCAATACATGTCCGTCCCATAAAATAGATGTTAACATAATAGTTCGAAGTTATATTTTATAATTGTATTTTAAAAAAATATCAGCTATCGTTAAAACCATGTATGCCTTAACACGAGAGCGGCTTCAAAGGTACGTTAGATCCATATGGATATAAGTGAAAATCTCATCTAAATTGAATTCCTATACGGAATAAAAGAACAAATTCGCTTGTCTTTTGAAATTGAATACACATTTTAATATCGTTAACATATATTTATAACATATTTCTAATAAATTACTAAATTATAATGCAATTATGAATTCAAAATACTAAGCAAACGTAGTAATACAATTGTAACATATATTTAATGAAAGTATATTGATATAACTTGATGGTGTGTAAAAGGTCTCTACCAAAATAAAAATAAATAATACAAATATATGTATATATACTATCATATATATATATAGATTTATATGCATAACAAAAATATGAGTTGGTGATTGTTAATGACAATTTTCATTCGCACTGTTTTATTGAGTACACTTAAATTAACATAATACTTATTTACAACATTCTCGATTTAAATATATGTTAATTAATACGTATTAAAGAATAAGCTGTACTTGCTTGTAGACGAATGTGTTAACTCGATAGATCTATTAATGAATAATGTATACATGACATATGTCATTTACATATTGTTATATAACTACATGTTTTATATAATATGTATATATAATACGTGACACTATATAAGAATTCTTATACATTTAAATATGCAATATTCCCGATATTATACTTAATATTATCTGCGTTACTACTGTAGATAATGTACACAATATACACAATGTTAATAATGTATACATTAATAGAGGTGTTGGTATTAGTAATGCCTATATGCATATATATATATACTAGATGGACATAGACGGCGGTGTCGCATGCACATATACCACTGCAGTGGGCATTGTGTGATATACAGTGTACATTGTAAGGGCAGCGTGTTGCTATATTGCTCGTAGTATGTCATCAATGTTATAATAAACATATCTGTGAAGTCATCACAATATATGTAATATTGATAAAGCAATAAGCACTTTAATGAAGACATATTTGCATTTATGATTCAATATAAATTTCTATTTAATTATATATTTTATATATTTATGAATGTGGGCGTTGTCATACAATTAAATATTTGTCATATACGTTTATACATCACACACACACACACACACACACACACACACACACACACACACACACACACACACACACACACACACACACACACACACACACACACACACACACACACACACACACACACACACACACACACACACACACACACACACACACACACACACACACACACACACACACACACACACACACACATACACACACACACATATATATATATACATCATATATGTGTATAATATTACGTATAAATTACGTAACATATTTAAGTTAATTTTAATTTTTTTTATTTTTAAATAAATATAGTTTATTCGATTATTTCTTTGATAAATTATTCTAATTAAACTTTGATGTACCTATAATAAATATTTACGAGGTATAATAAAAAAATTATTTTTCAAACAAAATAATATACGACTAGTTCACAGAAAAATATGTTTTTTTGTTAACATTCTTAATAAAAGTAATGTATACGTATATGCTATTTTGGTATTAATTCTTATAATGTAATATTTATATATTATATATGTAATATACATTTTTATTCATTATTATTCTATTGATTTTTTTTTTCGATTTAGAAAATTTTAAAATGTCCATAGATCGATTTAATTATTTAAAATAAATATTTTTTAATATTTTGTAATGGTGTAGATATGTATAAAGGTAATTTGTATTTGTAAAAAAAAGGTTTCTTTATAATATCTGTAATTTAAATATTGTGGTTATTTTTTAATGTAAGTTTATTCTTCAATAATTTTTTAATATTGTTATTACTTTCTGAATTGTTGTCGCTTTTATTATTGTTATTATATCTGGAAGTTAATTTATTAAGAGGAGTTATTTCGAGATAGATGGCACTTTCTATTACGGGAACTAAACAAGTTACCAAAACAGTCTCCCCTATAGGGGTATACCCTATAGGGTATTATATATATGTATACGTACATTGTTCAGTACTACAGTGCTTATAGCACTACAGTGCCTATATCACTCATAGCTATAGCTCGAGTACACGTGTACTTGTTCAATAACTTCGTAAAATGATTTACATATAAACTTCTATATAAAATGATTTACAATTACTGAAAATAATGATATTACAGCTTACTTAAATATGACTTAAATTGTGTACTTGTTAGTAAGTATATGATAATTAGATACATGTGTTAGATACCAATGCATATTTGCGTATAGGAAACCGTATAGCAAGGACACGTGCTGCGGATAAGGACATTAGTGCAGCGTTAAGTGCACTTTGTGGATATACGATAAACTGCAAATATTATAGATGCTGCTTCATTATTGACCATTCACATGGCCATCACACCCTATTGGTCAATCACACGTGCTTCATGCATGTATACTTCATAGATGATCGTTATATTATATAATAATCCTATAGGATTATATATAATTATAATATATATATATATATAAGAATAATTTATATTTCAAATTTGATAATTAAAACATATTATATAAGTTTTAATTAAACATATAGGTTTAATACCTTTAGGTATTTATATTTTATATACATATATATATATATATATATATATATATATATATATATATATATATATATATATATATATATATATATATATACAGTGAAAGCCTCTTACTTCGACTGCGACGTACATCGATAATTCGGCTACATCATCATTTCGAGATATTTTTGTTGGATTTACACATATTTACATGTAAATTAATTCGCGTACATCGACAATCCACTTATATCGATAATTCGGCATTATCGACATATTTATAAAGTAATATCTGGAATTAATCCACTTATATCGACAAATTTGATTATAAAACAAATTATTTACAAATTTTAATTTGTATGAAAAGTATTCCCATAGTATTCATTGCTATTCCCCTACTACTCAATATCGTCAGTATATCTATAAATAACTTGATCCTTAATATCTTACGTAATTGGTCAATATTTATATACGCCTACAAATATGTATCCTGATACCAGTGATATTGCAAATTGTGATGATTTCGATTTACCTAAATTAATATCTATTTATAACAATTATTACAATTCAAATGAATCTTATAACGATTAGTATCTATTGATAGCAATGTGTTACCGTATGCTAATGATATATTATCTCTACCGTCGATTATACGATCACTTACACTTACAGAACATAAAGAAGATGTTAATGAGTGTACACATGATCCAATTATTGTAAAACCAACGTCTGTAGTTTTAAATATGTTACAAGAAATCCAATTGTATATAAATAGTCATACCAATCACGATAACAGTAATATAAATACATGCATACTCACAATACAATAACATATTGATAATATACACTTAAATAAAATACAATCCGCTAAACAATCATCGATTACAAAATATTTTTAGTTTATATATAAACTTTTTAGTAAATACATATTTATTATTTAATAAACATGTAATTAAACCTTTTTGGTTATTATATTATATGCATATATTATATTATTACATACAATTAATTATAAATAAAATAATGCGTTATACATCATTAGGGCTACGCCCCTATCGCTCATATCGACAATCCGCCTATATCGACATTTTTTGAGCTTACACAACCATGTCGATTTAAGCGGCTTTCACTGTATATATATATTTAATGTTTATTTTTAGAATGTATAAGAAATATATGATTTAATATTTCATAAAAATATATATTAATATTTATACTTAATTGATAAGTTTAAATCTGTTTGTTTAAAATATCACATCACCATACGAATAGCTATTTATTTAATATTTAATATTTATTTAATATTTAATATTTATTTAATATTTAATAGATATATGAAATAAATATTATTAACTAAATTTAACTCATTAGAATTTCAATAATAATATTATATATCGTTGACATGTAAAATGTGAACGTCAGATACCATGACGTCATCACAACATATATGTACTAACGTGTAGATGTTTGTTCGTATAAACAGTCATATCTTCTATTGTTGATGATGTAATACTCGTGTTACGTAAGTATTGCGTACAATGAGAGGTGTTATGATGTACCTAACACACACACCTTACAACAGAGGAATAACACCACTATTATATAACACCGCGGAATGTCATGTGACAACAGGAATCATGCGCGCCCGCGCTTTCCGGTGGTGCGGGTGCGTTAATTGTCGCACGAATGTGTGCGCGAATAATTATATGTGGAATAAGTATATCTCGGAAAACTATCGTTCCTGGAGTATTTTATTAGATAACGTGAATGCGGATAGATAACTATATTGATTCATTAATGCTTTTCACCTCTATATGTATGTATAATATAGTATTTATATATAGCTATACGTGTGTGTATACGTGAGATGTTAGGTGCATACAAGTATATGAATACGCCGTGCTAAAATATTCTGTTATACAAATCAACATCGATTAGGTTTATATAACGTGCGGCGCGATGGCAGTGTATGATTTAATAATGTCCAGTCTTCCATATCCCATCATTTATATGTATGTATATATCTCTATATAGATAAGTATATTTGTGTCGATGTAAATCAATGTCATTGTAATTACATTTCTATTAAATAGACCATGGTTATGATAAATGTAAAATGTTGCATCACTTCTTTATTATATATATATTTATATATATATATATATATATATATTACTATAATTCATATACATAATATCTTAAAAAGAGGTAGGACTTTTGTTTATTACAATCGGTAATTAATTCTAAACTTTAGTCTACATAATACTGAAATATTATGTAATCTGGCCTAGAATTAGTTATTTATAACTGACTTAATTAATGCGGTAATTATGTCTAGTGAATAATTATAGCTCTTATATAATACGAATTATTAAATTATTAAATATACATATGAATTATATTGTACATACTTATATAGTGATGAATGTACATATCTTAATATTTTATATTAAGCTATATTGTGTGTATATTATGTATGAAAACATGAAAAACGTTGGTATATAAGTAACTATAGTTAAAAATCTATAGATTTGTTTACATTTATAATTTTTGGAATTACACTTCATAACAAATACATTTCACAATGAATCATACTTTTTGTATATTATGAAATTATTTAATATAGCCGATGTTAAATTAAATTCATATATATATAACTCATTATTATTATATCAATATATTAATATCTGTCACTGAAAACTGATGATTAGATAGTAGATATGAAGCCGAGAGATAAGGAGATACTGATAGTGTGCCGACCTATGTTACTAAGAACTCTGGATGTGACCGATAAGCTACTTCCGGCGTTATCTGGCAAGGTGATCACGGAGGCTGATGAGCTGATGATTCTCAGCGATCCGCGAAGACGTTACCGAACTAAGAAGGTATCACGCGTGATATCTATGTGTGTGTATGTGTATGTGTATGTGTATGATGACATCACCCCGCACTATTCATAATATGGCGATACGTTATATATATAGGGGAAAGTCCCCGATTACCGATCCCCTCCTAATACCGACCCCCTCTTGTATCTCAGTAACTATAAGAGATATCAAAAAATAATATATACATGAACTGTTAGTAATTTAATGATAAATATGAAAACGTATTTTGTTTTAATAAATATTTAATCCTACAATTGTTATTTGATAAAATGTAATATTCTGTTTTATTTTTTTTAATATTTGAATAATAACTTTTTTTAAATCATTGTAAATACTTTATTAATTAAAAGAAAACCATATTTTGTACATAATATTGTAGAACAATAAAATGTTTATAAATATTATAAAAATAATTGAATTTGAATAACTATTAACCAATATATCTTAATTATAGCAACCCATATTATTTTCCTATTACCGACCCCCTAAATTATCCTAATACCGACCCAATGTGATTTATAATATTCAATCAAAATAGATTCGTATTTTACTTTAAAATATGTCGTAAGTTGTTTATGTATCATTGATATAGATTTAGGATTCATAATTCCAGTTGATTATATACATACTGATTAATAAATAAATATTAAATAATAATATACAATATTTTAATATAATTACTATAAAGTTTAAATTTAAATTTAATATTACTATTAAAACATAAATTCATTAAAAAATAAATTACGTCATGTTATAATTAATTATAGTTATGTATATCTACTCTTTTTATTGGATATTATAATACTACAATTATTTATACTACGATTATTGTAAGGGGTCGGTAATAGGGGAAGGGGGTCGGTATTAGGCACATGTATCCGATTACCGACCCCCCTGTTTATTCTTGTAAATATAATTATATCAAAAATTTAAAATAGCCACTTTATTCATTGCCATAATATTACCCTAATTACAAAATTTCAATTAAATATATTTAATATTGAATAAGTTATTACAAATAAGCATGTAGGGGTCGGTAATCGGGGACCTTCCCCTACATGACATTATTACGATGTATATGTATACTTATAAGTATACATTGAAAGAATGTTCAATTATACAATTATTGTCATACATGTTTCTAATTACACTTGTATATGAAATATAATAATATGGAAATGACATTTAATATTTGGAATACAAATATATTGTATAAATAGTAATAATAATAACGTATGGTTATTTAATGGTTTCCAAGTGAAATCACCAAATTGTATACAATCATATAGGACTGTTTACCGCTCCATCTCCGATTTTGATGACAATTTAATAGATTATTTTGTATGTATACAAAAAGTATATAAATATGTTTTACAAATAATTAAAAAAATTATATAAATATTAAATTGTTGTTGAAATATTTAACAATTTATAATGAAAATTTAAGAAAAACACAATAAAATTACATATTTAGCTCAAATATCGAAAAAACATATATTTTGTTTTCGAAATATTTGTATATATTAAGATAGATTCTATAGATAGTAACTATAGTTACTCATCAATATGATTCCATACTAGTATGAGATAATTGAACTTATTAACCCATTAAAACCTTAAAGAAGGTTTTTTTTATTTTTGAATGTAATATAAATATTATATTCTTAATATATTTCCATAGAAATATGTTATAATTATATAGTTATATTATTTAAAATATATATATATATAACACACATATATAATATATATATATATATATATATATATATATATATATATATATATATATATATATATATATATATATATATGCATAATATATATGATAATATATAACCATAATTTATATTTTAATTAAATATTGCTTTTAACAAAATAAAAAAAAACAAAACTTTTAAAACATAATTTTTAATTTATATTACATTTTAATATTTAATACATGCATATATTCCAATGTAATACAGATAAATGATATCCTATATATATAAATATAATATAATTAATATATGAATACATTTTTTGAAAATAAAATATGTATTCAGTATATATACAAACTCATAAATATTTGAAATGTCATAAATCTTATAGATGTAACAACAATAAAATCATATACCTTCACTACTTAATTATATCAACGATTTATCCAAGTAAAGATATAACATTTAAGCGAAATCGTATAATTCGATTGTGTACACAAACAAGGGCGTAACCTTCACAGGTTGTTATTTCGCACAATGTCGTTATCTATAATGTACATTCGTATACAATGTTACAGTTTTAAAATTTTAAATTATTGACTAAATTATTATTTATATGATGAATATTAAGTGTTCATTACGATTATATAGGTAACAAAATATTATGTTATTTTGGTTTTTAAATGTATAAATATCTATGTGGTAAGTAAATATTAATTTATATTGTATTTGCATTATTATTAATAGATAAATGACAACATTTTTGTATGGAAACCGTGGCGAATCTATAGATTCTTTATAAAGCTATTTCAATAATACTGTTAGAAGTTGCAGATAGTACTATTCACGTTGCTATATATATGGAGTGTTATATGTTTTCCATCTTTAGTTATATGTTGTAGTTTATACACTATTTAGTTATATGTCATATTTCACACACATACACACACATACACATACACACATACACACATATACACACATACACATACACATACATATACATACATACATACATACACACATACACACATCTACACACATACACAGACACATACACATATACTATGTACATTATAGTTCCTGGATATACTGGAGAAGAAGAGAAGCGAAGAATACAACACATTTCTTGGAGTGTTGGAACACTACTACCCACACACCTACCTGTCTCTGACTGCTAGTATCGATGATGTTTATAAAGGTACGTCTACATTGTACAATGGAAAACTTGCAAGTTTATGATATTTAAGGATGTAAATAGTATACTTTTTGATTTTTTAATATATATATTACAATTTTATATTTTAATCTTTTAATCATATAATAGTTTTATTTTATTTGTATTATAATGGAAATATGTGTATTTATTTTACAAAATAATAATATGTATATTCAGATACTACGCGTAGTATATATACTTTATTATATTGTCATCTTATTCGTAATTTATAATTAAATACTAGAGTGGTGTATTTATAAATTGTGTTTGTTTTGTTTTAGGCAATAGGCAATAACCTATGATTTTATAAATTTTGAATGACATATGTTAATTTGACATATCCAATATATAATATATAATAATTATATTGTTAACTGTATCATATAGCACGGTTACAGTTAATACTGTCAGCCTATCAGGTTATAGTGTAACTCTATTCTTAGAGTTATATAATATTTTTGAATAATAATTGAATGAGAAAGTATACTTTGGGTTAAAAAAAAGGTTATAACCTATCTGATTTGTTATTTTTTGTCCATGCAATTCTATAGATGAATCTTTATATATATAAAATATCATAGTATAAATATATAGATATGTATTGTAAATAAATCATCTACATCTATGTAAATCAAAAGATAACATGTATAATCTATGTTTTAATATGTAGAATTGTATTAAAGTATGCATATTTTTAGGACATTCTATTTATAAATAAATATGTATTACAATTACTATATTATATAATTTGAACATCGTAATAATATGATATGCTGTATGCATGGCGTGTTAACTATATATGTATTAGGTTATATTTATTTATATATATATATGACATTAAAATGTGTATATACGTATGTAATGCAAATATAATACATATATTATATGTATTATATTTGCATTACATATGTATATAATTATAATACATTTGAATGAAATATTCTCTAAAATATCTACAGTATATTCTGTGTTTATTGAGTATTTTAATTGAATATAATAATGAAAGTCATATGTGTGATACCACCGTATAGCAAGCGTATTACATTCATATTCTATATTCAAATAAGTTTAAATAAATGTAAGAGTTCATAAAGATAGTATATGACTTATGAAATATGAATAACACATTATTAATATATCGATTTATCGATTTTTATACCTATTAATTTGACTATTACAGTTAATATTATAATATATTTAAATTATATATAT
This sequence comes from Osedax fenrisi, assembly GCA_964019155.1. Taxonomy (NCBI): domain Eukaryota; kingdom Metazoa; phylum Annelida; class Polychaeta; order Sabellida; family Siboglinidae; genus Osedax; species Osedax fenrisi. The sequence continues at coordinate 44,321,439 of OZ025241.1, read as the reverse complement.
TTTTATATATTTAATATATTTTAATATATAAAAGTGTATATTAAATACATAAATCTGTAATAACATAGTAAGTAATACATGATATTAACTACATGCATGCCTACACTGCCTACACTCTAACAATTGAACACAGAAATGGAGATACTTAATCTACAGATGACCCCACTGGAGAAGTTTCGTGATTTTGTAATCGAAGAAGTAGATGTATCGCATGTTATTATATAATCTTACACCATATTACATCATATTACATAATATATTGCATCATATTAAATATAATGTTTTTAATTTATTCTCAACATTGAATATTATAAATAGGAACTTTTATTTTAGTATTTTTTTGGTAATCAATTTGTTTCAATTCTACACATTTAGTATTATCAAAGCCCTGGTATTGGGCTTTGGTATTATATTTGTATACATTCACTCCTTTATTAACTTTATTAACGATCGCAATATCTTCTTGAATGTGATCAAGCCACTAAATGATTGCTTCTTAGTGATATATTGAAATGCTTGTATGTCATGTTATATAAGTACAATACAAATCAATATATATATATATATATATATATATATATATATATATATATATATATATCATGATATCCATGCATTCATTCAATAGGAATTCACTACAACTGCGTATATATGTTATTTTTATAAATTGATAAATGTTTCTCTTGGGATTGAAACTTGCGTAAGGAACGTCACATGAGCGTGGTGTAAGCGAATTTGTAAGCTGAAATCAGCTATATATATCACTCTAACGTCCTACATGATACACTTGTAAACTAAATATTTGTATCACATACTACTATTAATATAAATATAATACATATATTACTATATAAATTAGTAACCAAGCAAACAGTAAGAGCATCATAATAGCAGCATAACAGCATATGCTAGAGCCTCAAATGTTTACATTGTGCTATTATGCTGCAATTAAATGTCTATTATGCTGCTATTATGCTGCTATTAAGTTGTCATAATATTATGCTGCTGTTATGCTGCTATTATGCTGCTATTAATTTTAAAAGTATATTATGCTGCTATTATGCTGCTATTATTAGAAGAGCAGCATAATAGCAGCATAATATACTTTTAAAATTAATAGCAGCATAATATCAGCATAATGGCAGCATAATAGCAGCATAACAGCAGCATAATATTATGACAAATTAATAGCAGCATAATATCAGCATAATATACATTTAATAGCAGCATAATAGCACAATATAAATATTTTAGGCTCTAGCATATGCTGTCATGCTGCTATTATGCTGCTCTTACTGTTTGCTGGTAATCATTTTGTAAATTAAGAAAATATTATGTAATCTTGACATTTGTACTTGTTATTCAATATATGCATTATTGTTACTAATAGGTGTTTTAATCATAATTATACATACATTAAAACGTTAGTAAACTCTTGTGTATTCAATATCACATGTTAGCACAATGTAATGCGTGTGTGTATGTGTATGTATGTGTTATTTATGTATTCAGTGATCATCAATACTTCCAGATTATCCCACAACTACGCAGCAGTAGCTACGTGACCCCTGCTGATTTAGAGGTCATTCTACAATCAGATGACAGGTTAACATATATATGTTTTCAATCCTAACTAATATATAACTATAAATATATGTATCATTACATTCTAATACATATATATATATATATATGCTGCCATATTATATATATATATATAATATATATATATATATATATATATATATATATATATATATAATATACTTGTATATATACAAGTAATATTTATATTATATTAGATTATTTTTTCTACCATCAATAGATGAATTATTATTTTTTACATTTCATATATTATTTGTAATATAAATTATATATATACTTTAACAAATACTTTATTGAATTGAATACGGTGTATTGCCTTTAACTAAGTTATCAATACACCTACTGATAGCCCGTATGAGCTTATTATCATGTTGCAGCATGCTTCCTTACACACTATCTGTCATATTAAGTGTATTTACTTTGAACTACTCTTTCTTATTACAGAGAAATACAAATGGAAACCTTATTAGATATGGTGGAAATGCGGTCAAAAAAAGTTAGAAAATATTACAATTATTAATATTAATTGCTATCCTATTATACATATTTATAATATTATATATATATATATATATATATAATATTATAATTAACTCTTAATTATCCAAGTATTCACACGTATATATACACATAGGCGTACTAACAAACTTGATAGCTTATCATATTATATATATATATATATATATATATATAATGATGATGATAATGATGATGATGATGATGATATTGATACATATATTGATAGGGAGGCTTCTCTTTTTGATGTATAGTTTATACATTCGTCGGTTATATATCTCTTACCCATATGTAGGTCCTATCAATTAATACGTATTTAACTTACTTTGCATTCCAGATATTTGCTTATTTGTAGCAATAAGTGATATATATATATAGGAATACCTATTGTGATAGGTTATTGATTGTGTAATTGAATAACACGGCGTATACACTGATCATACAATGCTGATAGATATGCAATGCATGCTTACAATTATTGTTTACAGTTTAATAGGTCATCTATGTATTTATATCAAATATATGTAGTGTTATAGTGCTGATTAATGAATACTAACCGCAAGTACGGTGCATGCCTCTGTTGATATGTATATACGTACTCGTTAGCATACGTACAATATACGTCGTACATGTTAAGCTATTATAGTATATCTAAGTTCTACATTAAGAATAGTGTTATTTCTATGTCTTCAATATTTCTCAGGGTGCATTTTTTGTAACATACCAACGTACCAACGTCCTATCTGTATGCGTATACATGTAAACTCAGATGGTACATTGGTACTATCTTTTCGACATCCTACCTTAATTTACCAATATACCATCTTATAGGTAGATGGTACACCATGGTATACAACCTACATTTACATGTATAAGCATATATATGGTACGTTGTTATGTCTACGAAAAACGTACCGACGTCCCAACTTCCCATTTGTATGCTTGTACATGTAAATACATATGGTATACGTATACGTTGGTATGTTATACACAAATTCAACCTCAAACATATTTGTTGTATTATTATAATGATTATTAGAGTTATTAGATTATTTGATTATTTTTAGTTTGGTAACTAGTAAATTGTACATTTATAAGTGTACATCTTATATAATTGTGTATACATAAATGATCATAAAAATCATAAATTAGATATGTAATAATATTACATTTATTTCACAGAAATATAATTATTCTTTTGCGATTATTTAGAACCCCTTTAGCACTGACAAGCATCAAGTATAACGAATGTGTAAGTAGAAGTGGCACTAGTTATTATTATCTTGATGATGAATATCTCAGCAACCTAGGATAATATAATTATGCAATCATATAATTATATATAATTACTTAATATTATTATTATTATTGATTGATTGATTGATTGATAATTTATTTAAGCAAATACATAGCCGAAAATATAATCGAAAGTATAAAGTATAAATATTTGCTAACGATAACATACGTTATAGAAATAAATAAAGAATAATACGAAATTAAAAAATTAAGGAAATTAAAACGTTTTACAGTTACCGTAAAAATAAACGAAAAACAATCGAAAGTAGAAATAAATCATATAGTAATTATAAACGAAAAATAATCAAAATAGAAATAAAATATAGCGTAAAAATAATCGAAAATAGAAATAAAATACATTATTTTGTAAGTGGCATCGAAATATTCAATTTCTACTTTAACTTTATAGAATTCTTCATCTTGTATCCTGTTTTAGTAATAAATTATTAGTTATATAATTTAATATTTAAATGTTAAATTTTAAATGTTAAATTTTAAATATATTATAAACAGAACATATTAAAAATCAAATAAACCAATACTAGAATGAAACAAACAAATAATGTAATACTTACCAAAATCTGTAATAATAGTAGGTACTTTATTAATTTATATTTTAATTGTATAATCAATTTGAAACATATATATATATATATATAAACAGAACAAGTTACAAATAAAATAAACCAATATACATATACAAAAACAGTTAATAACAAAACATACCAATAATATTACGAAACAAAATAATATAATACTTATCACTATAATCTGAAATAATAGAAAATTATTAATATTGTATTTTAGTAATATAATACATTTGAAACACATTTACAAAATATATATAAAACAAACATATAATACCGAACAAACAAAAGTAAAATAATACTTCACACTTTATCTGTAATAATAATGAATTATTAATTTTATATTATAGTATATTTGAAATATAGATATAAAAAATCCGAATTTTCTATAACAAAAATAAATTTATAACAAAATATAATACAGAACAAACAAAAATAAAATAATACTTCCCACTTTATCTGTAATAATAATGAATTATTAATTTTATATTATAATATATTTGAAATATATATATAAAAACCTAAATTTTCTATAACAAAAACACATTAAAAAAAAACCAGAAGAGATAATGCAATAATTTAGATACAAAATGAAACATAAATCAATATAAAATTATAAATTTCTGTTAAAAAAAAGTAGTTTGTCGAAACAGATTTTGTTTATTTTATTTTTAAAAGATGAAACAGATACAGATTTTATTATATCATTATTTAATGAATTCCATATATTAAATGATCTATTATTAATTATATTTTTAATTGTATTATCATAATTATGTATTACATTTAATTTTTTACAATTACCTCTAGTTCTACAATTATTCGAAATGTTAAGAATATCAGATATATTTATATCTGTATAATTATTTGAAATTTTAAAAATATAGTTAGATCTATTTTTAACCTTCTAAGTTCAATTGATTCTAATTTAAAATATACCAATCTCTCTATATATGATTTATAATTAATATTTGATGAATTTGTATATCCTACGCATCTTGTAATTAATCGTCTAGTAAATAATCTTTGCACTCTTTCAATTTGGTCTATGAGACTACGAAATTTACTAACCTTTGAAAAAGGTGACTAAATTATGGATGCATATTCTAAAATTGGTCTGCAATAAATTTTATATGCATTTAATAATGATCTAGGGGATTTTGTAGTAATGCATCTAAAAATTGAATTCAAAGAAAAATAAGCTTTTTTACAAATATAATCAATATGTTTATTAAATAAAAGGTTATTTTCAAATATTATTCCTAAATCTTTATAAAAAGTAACGTTTTCTAATTGAATATTATTTATAAAATATTTTGATGGAGTAACCTTCCCTAAAGTCATAACTGCACATTTTGATAATGAAATATTTAATTGCCATTTATTTACCCATTGTGAAAATAAATTTAAATTATTTTGTAAAAGAAATCTTTCACTCTCAGATGCGTATGAAAAATATATTTTTGTATCATCGGCAAATAAATCAATATGAATTTTTGAAGAGAATATACTAGGAAGATCATTAATATATAATAAAAATAAAATTGGACCTAAAACCGATCCTTGTGGTACTCCAGATTTTACAATAGAACTATTTGAAAAAGAATTTTCAACCCGTGTAATTTGAGATCTATTCGATAAAAAATTATAAAACCATTTTATTATTTTATTAGATATACCGTATGATTTTAATTTAAATAGTAGTTTTTCATGAGAAACAATATCAAAAGCTTTTGCAAAATCAATATATATTATATCTACACATTTTTTATTATTCAATTCATTATACCAACATTTTAAACATTTTGTTAATTGTAATTCTGTGGATTTTCCACTTATAAAACCATATTGATATTTTGTTAATAAATTATTAGATTTTAAATAAAAAATTAATTGTTTAGAAATAATACGTTCTAATACTCTACACATTACACATGTTATTGAAATAGGCCTATAGTTATTTGAATTTGATGGTTCACCCTTTTTAAAAATTGGTGTGATTATAGATTTTTTCCAAATTTTCGGTATATTACCCGATAATAAAGATGAATTAAAAATAATATATAAAGGCCTACATAATTCATTAGATAATAATTTTAACATAGAAGATGGTATCCCATCAGTTCCGAAAGTATGTGTAATTTTTAATCTATTTAAAAATATTTTAATTATTTCAAGATTTAAATCAATATTATCAAATTTTTGTTTAGTTAAATTATAAAATTCGGGTAAATTTCCATTATCATTTTGTTGAATTGAACTAAAATATGAATTTAACGTATTTGCTTTGTCGAGATCTGAAAATAAAATATTATTATTTGATATATCAATTAGAGGAGATACTCCAGATTTTAAATTTTGTCTTTTTTTCATAAATTTATAAAACTTTAATTTATTTTTTGAATTAATTGCATTAATCTCTCTCTTAAAATTTAAAGATTCTAATTCCTTGGATAATTTTTTTTTTGCTTCTATCCAATTATATTTATATTGTAAATTAGTTTTAGATTTTCGAAATAATTTTTTTACTTGCTTCTTCAATTTCAATATATTCTTCGGAAGTACCTGTTTTATTGTATTATTTATATTAGGAATATGTGATATAAATAATTTATTTAGAACATTATTAAAATATTCTACTTTTTGATCGATATTATAATCATTTGAATTTAGATATTCCCAATTAAATCTAGAAAGATGATATTTAATTTCAATATATTCTTCGGAAGTACCTGTTTTATTGTATTATTTATATTAGGAATATGTGATATAAATAATTTATTTAGAACATTATTAAAATATTCTACTTTTTGATCGATATTATAATCATTTGAATTTAGATATTCCCAATTAAATCTAGAAAGATGATATTTAATCAATTTTATATTAGCATTATTGAAATCAAAATTGTTTGATTTTAAAATCTGTTTACATGGGTATTTTTCAATATTTACATTAAATGAAACAGAATAGTGGTCACTTATATTTTTGTATAATCCGAAATAGTCTCCAATATTTATATTAGATAGTAATTGTTTTTCATTAGTAAAAAGTAAATCAATTATATTATTATTACGAGTTGGCTTATTTATTAATTGTGAAAATGAATTTTTAATAATCGAATCGAAAAGTAATGCATAACTTTTTGGGTAACTAGGAAATGTATAATCTTTCCAATTAAAATTTGGTAAATTAAAATCTCCTATAATTATAGATGAATTATAATTTTGTTGGGTTATATCAAATAATTTACATATCTGTTCATGAGATACTTCATTACAATTTGGGGGTCTATAAACACATATAATATTAAATGGAATTTTTGAATTAATTTTTAAATGTATATATTGAACATCTATGTGTGAAATAAAATTTCTTACAGGACATAAACTAGATTTACAAAATATCGCAACACCTCCTCTATGAATTAATTTATCGTATCTAAATAGTGTATAATTTTTTCCACCGATTAAATATAGAGAATCTCTATCATCTACCGTTAAGAATGTTTCAACTAAACATATAATGTCATATTTATTAGATGAAAGTAAAAATTCCAAAAAATTCATTTTATTTCTAATACTACGAGCATTAGCGTAATATATATTTAAATTGTTATTTTTAATATTTTCATCTTTATTGCCGGTTAGTCATCTAGAACCTATATTTTTATTTTTATTTTTATTAATAATGGAATTTTTATAAGTAATATATGACAATTTCCATACACTAAAATTATCTTCACCAATTGACATATTCCAGTCAATTTTATTATTTATAATATATCTTAGTTCATAGGAACTACTTCTAGAATTATAAATACATTTGATAATTTTTTTACTTTTAATTAATTTATTTTTAACTACATGGTATAATATCTGATGTCGTTCTAGTGATATTTCATCTAGAGATGTTCTAATGAATGAATTTTGTAGATCTCGTAATTTACATAATCGGTTAACATTTGATAAAATAATTTTTTTTGAGACCACATTATCTAAAATTAATTTTAATTTATTAAATGATAATTGAACTATTGATAATACACATGATTTATTAATATCTACTGTTTTACAAATAATATTTACTAAGTATTTAAAGAAATTAGTTTTATCATTATTAGGAATATTTATATTGTGAATAATTATTTCATTATTGCTATCTATATTATTTTTAATAATATTTACTGATTTTACCAAATTGTCAGTAAAGGTATCAGAATTGGTTACAGTAGAGGTTACATTAGCGGTTACATTAGCGTATGATTTTTTAAAAACAATCATATCACTTATTTCAGTTATTTTTGATAGTAACATATTTAATTTTGTTTCTGTGCTATTTATTAAAGTATTAATATTACTATTATCAATAATAGTAGACGATGGTAATGAGTTATTTAAACTAGGTTGATTTATTGGTGTATTATCATTATTATTATTTATACATGTATTACATTTAAATGTAAAATTTGGTGATCTAAATAACTGAATAGCATATTTTGGTGGTGATTTATTAGACCAATTTGTTTTCATTATTTTTGCTTTATATAAGCATTTATAATGGTATTTATTACCACATAAACATGATATATAATTTTCGTTATTAATTTCTAAATTACATGTAATACAATCCATTTTTAATGTAATAAATATATTACAATTATATAGTTTTAGAAATTATATATATTTTTAACAAACTGTTTCCCTATGATTTTAAATTGAACAATTGCCGAATTCGATTTTTCTTGTTTACTAAATAAATTAGCGTTGCGATGTTTCAATTTTCTTATTTTCGAAATCGATTTTAAAACATTATCCTTTAATGTAATGACTACCTAAATATCGAATGTAATTCCGTATAATATAGAGAACAAGTTATCCGAATGTATGTCGAAATTAATTAGTTTTAAAGAAATTTAATTTTTTTTTAATTTGTAGAAATAACGCGTTAAATTTATGCGACTTTTAATTTGGTTGAATATCTATATTGAATATATTTGGTCCCTATTATTATTATTATTATTATTATTATTATCAGATTTAGGCAATGCCAAGGTAATTGTAGAAGCAGTGTTGCTTATCGAGACAATTACCCCTTTATTAACATGATAAGTTTCATTATAGATAATAGTTATAAATAAATAATAATTTTATAATATTATAAGATAAGATAAGATATATTTTATTATTGCAATCATTGCGAGAGAAAAAAAAACAATAAAAGATCAAATAAATGTTCAAAAGATTTTCGAGGTATTTAACCTTATGACTTCCTGTTTACATATGATAAAAATAAATAAAATATATAATAAAATAAAATATATAATAAAATATAATGAAACTTATCATGTAACTAAATGTAGGGGAGAGTGCTCTAATATCGACATGCACGTAATATCGACACCCAAGAGATCTCCTAAAATACAATTCCAATCAAAAAATAATTAATGTATGAAATGTTAATCAATATAATTCTAATTCAAATAAGTATAATTTTTTTTGTAATATTTTTATTATTTTAATTATAAACAAAAAACTGATTTTTTCGTTACAACTCTAAATTTATGAAATTTTTGAAGTACAATATCGATTCTCAATCATTTGAAAATTTATATATTTTAAATATATTAAATATATCATATAGATCTAATTATATTTTACAATGTGCCGAAAATATTTTGTATTTTTCTTAATTTCTTACAAAGTTATTGACATTTACCTAAGTAACATACATTTTCATAATACCGACACCCTAATTGCACGTAATATCGACACCCTTTAACTAATAAGCGTTATTTATTTATAATGTACGTGTGTATAAATTAATAGACATAGGAGACTACCTAATAATATATACATATACTTGGAATTAAATAGTCTTTCAGAAACTATATAGAACTCCTATTTAGTAACTCCTACGTACAATATTCGAATTATGTAATTTAAAACTTAATATTATTAATATAATATAAAATATAAAATATTTTCGAAAATTAATTATAGGAAAACAACGTATGAATTTCGGGTGTTAACTAAAAGTAACGCGCATTTAATTCTGATTGGATAGTGGAAATTAAATAATATATGGTATATCTAAATATCGATATATTTAGGGTGTCGATATTATGTGCCAAGGTGTCGGTATTCGAGACAGTGCCTGTAATATCGACACCCCTGTTATCTCAGAGTTAAACAAACTAAATTAAATTTTAAAATAGCTATTATATGTATATACCTACTTAATACTTATACATAATATTTGGTAATATTTAATTGAGAAATAATAAAGTTATGGTGATTTATTGTTAGGGTGTCGGTATTCGAGTACTCTCCCCTAATCATCATATAATAATGTAATCATGTAATAATATAAATAAATGATAAAGTATAAAATTAAAAGCTAATAAATACATCAAGTACTAAATAATATAAATTAAAATATAACAGTGGAACTAAATATGAGATAGCCAACATTTAAAAGTAAAAGAAACAAGAGAGAAAAAAGAGAAAAAATAAGACAATATATTAAATAAATATAGGTTAAACAATATTCGATGTTCATACAGAAAAATATATAACCCAAAGTAATTTATTTAATGTCAAAAAATGTAAAAATAAAATAAAAGATAATACAATCTCAAAATCATATATAATAATTTTTTAAAAGTCAGTTTTTTATAATGTCAAAATTTAATATAATGTCAGTATTTTTATAGTGTCAAATAAATAAAATCAAAATTTAAATAAATTATAAAAAAATATTATCATAAGTCAAATATATTAATTACAAATTTAAACTAAAAATAAATGCATTAAAATAGACTAAGTATTATATACAATTATTTTAAGATTTTTACAGAATAATGATAAAGAATTTGACTTTCTTATATCTATACTTAAATCATTCCAAAGTCTTGGTCCGAATGTAATTAAGGTATTATTCATATAATTATATTTAAAATAAGCTTGAATAAAATCAAAGTTACTCCTGGTATTAAATCTTTATTTAGATGTCAATGTAAAATGATTTAAAATAATAGGATGGCACAATTTATTGAATATTTTATACATGTAAATGCAAGTCTTATACTTACAAATATCATATAAAGATAATATTTTATTTTCCTTAAATAAAGAAACAGTTGAAAAATCATTTGGTTTATTAAAAATTATTTTTAATATCTTTTTTTGAATTAAATATATGCTATTTAAGTTTGATACATAACCATGACCCCATATTTCTATACATTAAATTAAATGTGGACAAATAAAGCATAGTATAGTTTGATCATGGCAGATGTATTTACAAAGTATGAAACATTTTTTATGATCCACAAAATTGTTACTTTATTTTTAAGATAAGCCAATGACATTTCCAATTTAAACAAGTAGGACCTATCTATCTAGATTTATTCCAAGAAATTTTGTAGAAGTTACTTGAGATAAAATTATATTATCTATATTTATATTAAATATGATATCATTTTTAAATGACATACAATGCGTTTTATCTATATTTATGGATAATTTATTAAGTTTAGACCATAGAAAAATTTCATCACATGCTGACTGTAATTTATAATTTAGATTAATAGATGATTTATCACTAATAATTACATTAGTATCATCAGCAAATAATATGAATTTATTTTCTGGAGAACATAATATCATATCATTAATAAATATAGAAAACAGTAATGGTCCAAGAATAGAACCTTGGGGTACACCATAACAAATATTATATATATCAGATTTACTTTCATTATATTGTACGAATTGTTGTCTGTGGTTAAGATAGCTAATCAACCAATCAAGAGGTTTCCCTATTATTCCATAATAATCCAGTTTATTAATTAGAATGCTATGGTTGACAGTATCGAACGCCTTTTTTAGATCTACAAACAATCCTACACAATATTTATTTGAGTCCAACGATTCTATAACTTTCTTTTGTAATGTTTCAATTGAGTTCAGTGTACTTATATTTTTTCTGAAACTAAATTGTTCATCATTAATAATATTGAATTTATTACAAAAAGATAAAAGTCTATTTGAAAATATACATATATGTGTTTGTATATATGCAAATAAATATTATATATTTTTAAATATATAATATTACTAACCAATGATACATTTCTATATATTATAATCGAACATTTTAGACTATGGGTGTAACTATATAAATATATTTCATATCAACAATATATAGTAATAATAATTCAATAATAAATAATATATTTAACTAGAGTTTTATCAATATTACCTATAAAACAATTACAAATATGAATTAGTATTATATAGCGTACAATTGTTGATACAGTGTGTCCAATCATATGTCGTATAGGTCCTATTTGTGAAATAATATAACATTTTATATTCATATAAATATTATTAATCATAATAATGTATTAAAAGTTCTTTGTTTTTAATGGATAAATATATAGATACAGTTTCAATTAAACTATATTCTTTTCTTTTTAAATTGTTGAAAGTTGAGATGTACATTTAAATACTTTGAATACTATATATATATAGATAAATTTAGAACAATATCCCATTCTCTATGATATTGTTGTCGCATAGTTATGCAATATTTAATTTAATATATTTATTAAATCGCAAATGTAATCAATTGCGCCTATATATCCTAACAAGTTCTAACAAACGGGACTTTTAGGAAATAGTAAAATAATTAGTGTATAATGTAGGTTAAAGTTATCCCTAGAGGCATCTATAAGCACCTATAGGCACATATAGTGACGTATGTAGCTCTGTAGGTTACGTAATCTATTATTTCTACGATATATTACATAACATATCATATCTGATACTCAATTATAAAGTAATTAGTGAACATTACCAGCTTCTTCATCGCACAGCGTGCAATTATAGTTATGTCCTCATGATATGTCCTCGATGGGCCTTACTACTAAAGTAACACCTTCACACCTTTCGGACAGTTCTACGACGAGGTGATTAATGCCATAGGGGACTGTTACCCGCACGTATTCCTCAAACTTATCGGTCAAGACAGCGAGAGTGACGACGGGGAGTGTATGTGACTGACCACTAGCTGAGACCACTAACACTGACCATTCGTTAGACCTCGCATCTATTGTTGTCACACTACCATTACTACTATTGTTAACGAAATTGTTATTGTTATCAATTACTAGCCCTATTAGCCTTACTAGCCTTACAACGTGACTGAGTTTGTGCATTTATAAATATTTCATATTCTATCTGTACATTCACTGCTATTTTTAATCTTATTTATTAAGGTCATACTATACATATATATATATATATATATTACACAAATATATAATATATCATATTAAAACATTCCAAATTAATTCGTATTGTGTTAATACGATAAGTATTATGTTTATGTTTTCATATATTTTATCCTGTTATTTAGCCTATAACAATATATATATATATATATATATATATATATATTATATATATTATATATATATTATATATATACGTCAATACTTAAGTTGACATAAAGTTATGATGTAAGTTAAACTTAAGTTATAAACTTAAATTTGTGATATAATTTGAACTTAAGTTTAGATGTAAGATCACATATTAAAATAAATAGTAATACATTATATAAAATTATTTATGTTGAATATAGTTATTATGTAAGAACATATATTTAAATATATTATAAACTTATTTTATGTGACTTAAATTGTATATTCAAGTTCACATTAAGTTGTTGATGGAAGTTTAATACTGATACCAACACAAATACTTTGCAATTATTGTATCAACTTTAGAAAATATTGTTACTTTCGAATATGGAATAATGTATATGTATGTTATTCTATGACATATTTCCACTAAAGCGAATATCTTACTATAATTATAAAATGTCTATGATCCAAACTACATTGTTATATTATTAAATAATAAAATAGCGATTGCCTTTATAATAACAGTTTCCAACAGTTAGAATAACGTAAGGTTGTCTACTATATCCAATATCTATATCCTATTCATCAATATATATATATATATATATATATATATATATATACAGGTAATGCAAGAAACAATAGAAAACTTCCTACGTACGATTTCAATAGAAGGACGATTAATTAGTAATCTATAATTTGATGATGATATCGACCTAAATATGTGCAATGCAACAACCATAACAACTGATGGATATACCTATATACCTGGTGAATATTTCTTCAGGCTATAGCTATGGTATGCCGGATGTAAGCATCGATAATAGTACATAATGACGATAAATGACTCATAATGTCTCTATTAATTGTATAGATATCTTGAAGTAGAATGCTTTGAGTATTTTGGCGCATCACTGTCAGTTAAAGGAAAGAGTACAAAAGTTTATCATAATTATAAATGCTAACCATATAGCTCTACCAATATATAGATTTACAGAAAGATAAACACTGGTTAGGCTGGAAACTATATTGAAAAGTAGGGAGATCAACTTTAAACTTAAATGTAAACTCTAACTACCTATTATCTAGATTATATGGCTGTGAAACTTCAATGATTTCGGAAGAGTCGTGAAATAAAATAGATAAATTCAAAAGTAAAGTGAATTTCTGTTAGATGAAAAAGTGTTCTTACCATATCATATCGTCAAATAAATATGATTATATTTGTAGATGATCAATTATAGTACTGTTATAGTACTAATACGTATTAGGAAATAATAAGTATATAATAATATACTAATGGAAAATAATAACCTTTGTTATAGTATATGTTAAATAGGAGAAAGATGTAGCTTAGTTTTGATATATCCTAAGGTAAGGGATTACACAGAGTTATATTTAACTATTTCTATAGAAAACAATGTACTTAGATTGGAATTTATTTTCATCCAAATGTAATTCTCTTAAATTAATTAAGTAATTCAAATAATGTAGGCTGTAATCTATAAAGTTTAAACATGTCCAATCATGTACTAGCATACCCTAAATAAAATATTTAAAACAAGTTTATAGAAAATAGGAGATATTATAATAGCATTACTTTTTTTTTAAATACAATAATATATAAAGATGGTATCCCACTACAAGATTTTCCGGCAACTTGCTTGAAATATTGTAACTTTAAAACCATTTTCTATCAAATTGTAATGGGATACCCACCTATAAAGTTATTATATTTCAGGCAAGTTGCTGGGAAGTAAGGGGGTTCCCACTAAAATTGTAGTTAACTTGATAGAAATCGGTTTAAAGTTAAAATATTTCCAGCAAGTTTCCGGAAAATCTTATAATGGGATACCCCCTTTACACAAACAAATGTATTAAGAGTAAATGTAGTTAAAAAATAACTAGTTTTAATAAATAATATGTAAGAATAATCTTAAAATACTAGACATGTATGTATATGAAATGATATTTATAATATTTTATACAATCAATATTATATATTATAGTAAATTATAGTAAATATTGATAAATATTGATAAATTTATAAGTTTAATTTGACATATTAATTTAAATCGATGACTTTATCTGTGATTGAGGTATGGATAACGTTTACTATTGTTACTATGTTGTGTCAGTATCGCCATCTAGCTGTAAGTTGGCTGTACTCGTACTTTCTAGTGAGTAGGTATAGTCTACTAGGGGCGTCGGAACGATTTCAGAATAGTGGGGGGCATGATTTTGTTCTAGATATTTTTTTTGCACCATCAATTACTATTGAATTACATTATAAATCCTCTCTATTGGAATACTCTCGGTGAGCTTTATATGGTTAATGTAAATACAAAATTTAAATTTGTTTACAATATAAATAAGTAAAATAAAAATGCTATAATATTTATTAAATTATAATCTGACATACATTCTTAATTATAGCAACCCATATGATTTTCCTAATACCGACCCCCTAAATTACCCTAATACCGACTCCATGTGATTTATAATATCCAATAAAAATAGATCCGTATTTTACTTTAAAATATGTTATAAGTTGTTAGTGTATCATTTATATAGATTAAGGATACATGATTCCATTCTATTATATACATACTGATTAATAACTAAATATTAAATAATAATACACACTATTTTAATATAATTTCTATAAAGTTTAAATTTAATATTACTATTAAAACATAAATTCAATAACAAAATAATTGCGTGCATGTTATAATTATTTATATCTATGGATATCTACTATGTTGATTGGATATTATAATACTAAAATTATCTATACCACGATTATTTTAGGGGGTCGGTATTAGGAACAGGTATCCGATTACCGACCCCCCCTGTTTATTCTTGTTAATATAATTATATCAAAAATTTAAAATAGCCACATTATTCATTGCCATAATATTACCCTATTAACACATTTTCAAATAAATATATTTAATATTGAATAAGTTATTACAAATAATCATTTAGTGGTCGGTAATAGGAGACTTTCCCCTACATAGGTTTACTTAATAAATGTTATCATATCAATGTTATATATATTAAATTTATTGATGATACAATATATTATATTATAAAATTAGTTGTTAAATATATAATAGATTAGTATACTATTAATTATATTATAATCATCATTGATGAGTCATAATTTATATTTTCTATGTAAATCTAATGAAATTTCATTTGTATTAACATGTCGAAGCGTGAATATTATAGTTTTCACTTTATATAAAGTGTTTAACAATTCATCACAATATTATGACTTTGTAAATCTATTATTTAAAAACTGTACACTGTACAGTGTATAGTGTACAACTAAAATTATTTTAACACAAACTAACACAAAGATAAATTATATTTCTATTCTATTATTTTGATTACTACATTAGGTAACAATAAACCATATTAACGGGACCATAGTGAAACTCGTAAACTTAGTTGAATGTCATTATAGTGTCCTTACCATCCTCCCAACAATCCATTAGTATACATGATATCATGTAGATGATATATAATCACTAGAGATACTGGTATTCTGATAAACTGTTGTGATACGAACCGACACTTGTAATATTTATACCGATCCCAGGCTTATATTCTGTTTAAAAACAAGAGTTATGTCGACGTTCAGTTCACAATATATTCTATTATATTATATACAAAGAATCATTTATATATTTTAAAGTTAACCCATATATCTTTGAAACATATGTTTACATGGTACGTATTACTTATTAAGTAACCTCCCTTTTGTAATTCAACTTTGGTTAGAAATATTGTTAATTACATTTATTCTAATCGTAATTTTGTTCCATTATTGACTAATATTATAGGTTTGTTTTTAATTATTATGTACCTGAATATAACTTATATGCATATAGGCATATAGGCATGCCTAACCTATGTGATTATAATACATAAAGGCATGCATACAATACAAGACAATAAAGAATATACAAAATAAATAAGTTTCGCCTATAAGTCACACTTGTCATCATACTCACATACCCATGAGGGTACATACATATACACTTACACACAAATACTAGGTAGAAATAGTCAGAAACCGCGACCCCGACCTCCCCGCAGCCGTATGTATTATATAACGGTCAAGCTGGAGAGGTCAGCGGTTGCGGTTCGAGACGCCTTAGCAACCGTTGTCAGGGCGTGCTGATTCACGATAGCGACACGCGGCGGCCAAGGTAAGTAGTGTCTCGAACCTAGAACGCGTGAGTGAGAGAGTCACCCGCACGTCCTACGTAGGTCACCCGGCGAAACGGGTAGACATTAACGAGGGAGTTTGTCTGTAGCAGAGTGTTCTATTGGAATGTGTGACAATAACCTCTTCCAGTCTATCATATCGAGAAGGTATCGGTTTCCTGGACTAGAGGTGATATCGACGAGATATTTATGAATAGAGACGCCACCCGCTATTTATAGACATTATGGCGGGCGTTAGTCACGAGCTCGAGTATTGTGGCGGTTACGCTTCATTGATTTATTTACGCCCACTTCGTAACCATGGTTACGATGTTATTTATGGGCATGGTAATATCAAGGCGATGGCTATATACGCGTTAATTCAGCCCACATAACGTTATTTACTGCAACGGTAGCTATGGCTTAGTTATTCACACATTAGTATGCACAGTGTATAGAACAGTTTTATTATGTTGGTTATATAACTAAGCCTTATAATAGAGGTGCCATTATAATAATAGGCATTGTAGGCATATATGCCTATTATTATATACTCTTATAATCTATTAATAAAACGTGCATATTGCCCTAAATATTTGTGTGTTTTAATTAATTACTTAATTTTACTTACTTTTAATGCCGTGACGCATGCATCGTAGGGGGAATCATCTCGAGTACAACAACAACAAATCTTCTTCAACCGTTTCTATCCTTAGCCTTCTCTAAAAGTTCACCCACCGTATTACCAGTCCACTGTATTATATTAGACATCCAGTCATTATTTGGTCTGCCTCTTGTACCTTCAACCCTACATTGTATAATAGTTTTACTCAAACTATCATGTCGGCATAAGTATCCATAGTAAGACAGTTTCCTTCTTTTTATAGTATTTAGCAGTGGTTCGTATTTACCTACCAATATTGTAATGGTTTCTTTGACATATGCATTAGTTTTCCTCTGGCGGTAATTTATTTCTAGTAATATTCTATGAGCTTTATTTTCAAATGCTGATATCTTCTTTTCCTCATTCAACATTAGCTTCCAAGTTTCACACCCGTAAAGTAGTATGGATAGAACTAGGTATCTATAGAGGTTGAATTTGATCTTGAAACTTATATTTTTGCTAGTCCATATGACATTCAGTCTTATCATTGCAGAAGTAACAGTTTCTAATCTAATTCGCAATTCGTTATCTGATGATCCACCTGATTTAAAGTCGCTCCTAGATAAATAAAGGTGTTTACATCTTCTAGTAACATTCCGTCCATGTAAATGTTTGCATTCTTATCATCAATTTTTGAATTTACCATTGTTTTGCTCTTTTCTTCGCTTATTTCCATTCCGTGAGCTTTTGAAGATTCTACTAATCGGTTTGTTAACTCTAGTAGTTCTTTATTGTTTCCTGCTATTAAATCGATATCATCAGCAAATCTAAGGTTGCTAATATTTATGCGGCCAATCGAAATTATAGAAGTATGCTTGTGAAGAGTAATTAGCATGATTTTTTCTAGGAAGATGTTGAACAATACCGGCGAAAGTTAGCAGCCCTATCTAACTCCAACAGTTGTATTGAAGAAGCTTCAGTTATATTATTGATGAGAACTGCACTGCTTGAATTATCATATAATAATTTTATTATATCGATAATCTCTTGAGATATCCAACAATTTTCCATGCTTTGCCATAAACCCTTGTCCCATACTCGATCGAATTCCTTTTTAAAATAAATAAAGTTGTGGTATACATCTTTACGGGTTTCTATGTGCTTTTCCATGAGTATTCTGCAATTGAGTATTTGTTCGATTGTACTTCGTGATTTTCGAAAACCTGCCTATTCTTCTGCTAGGATTGTTTCTTCTTGCGGGTTTAGTCGATTTAGAATTATTCGTAGGAGTATTTTGCTCGAATGTGATATCAGGATTAACGTTCGGTAATTAGAACATTTTCGTGAGTCAGCTTTTTTCGGGATGGGTATAATAAGATATTTAGTTCATTGGTATGGCTACTTTTTTATTTTCCATATTTGCTGACAGATTGTTGTAAATATGTTGATAATGCTTTCTCCTCCGATTTACCATTCTTAAGAGTTAACATTGAATTATTGACTTCAGATTCAAGTATTGGAACTGAATCTTAATTTCTATTTATCTTATTTGGTTTTAGTAGGTTATTGTATGGTCTAATTTTATAATTATATAAATCTTTACAATATTCAGTCCATGTCTTTCAACAGTGCTGCATTTTCGGCGACAGGTTTGTTATTTTTGTCTAAGATTATCATTGTTTTTCACCTTGTTGACTTTGTCAGTATTTTTAATGTTTGGTAAGCTTTTTATTAGCTCTTCCTTTTGACATGTATTCATTTATGCTGGTACATTGAGATTGAATCCAGTCGCGTTCTTCATTATTTTACGAATTATGATATTTATTTGTTTATAATTTTCTTTCATTTCAGGATTTGATTTCGTTGCTTCTTTTAGTTTCCGTCTATCGTCACATAGATCCAGAATATCGTTGGTTATCTATGGCTGTTTCTTTTTTCTATATTTACCGATGACTTTGTCAGCTGTTATCAGTATGGCTTTTTAAATAATGCTGCAATTTTCAGTAATGTCATTATAATTTATTTTTACTCGTGAAAGCTCAAGACCAAGTTTTACTTTGTAATTGTTATCAGTAGTTACATTTTCCAACTTATCTAGATCAAATCTAATTATATTCGTAAATGTACTTTTCCTTATACACAATCTCAATTTGAGGTTGCATAATACTAAATCGTAGTCACTGCCAATATCAGCTCCGGGATACGTTATTGTACTTGTAGTAATTATACTTGACTTAAATCGCTGAGGAGTCAGTATGTAATCAATTTGATTATGTGTTGATCCATTCGGAGCATGCCATTTGGTTCTTCTAGAATTCTTGTGATTGTATAGTATATTCGCGAGAATAAATTTAAGTTTTTTAGCAAACTCTATTAATCTATCACCTCGATAGTTTGAACCATGGCTAAAGATACCAATAGAGTTAGATTCATTTAATATTTGCATCTGCTCCTGATTTTGCATTCCAGTCGCCAAGAATGAGTAAAAAGTCCTTTTTAGGTGTGTTTTATAGAGTTTCTTCTAAGAGTTCGTAAAATACTTTGATTTCTTCATCGGAATATTCTGAAGTCATATATGCTGCATATAGTCTGCATATACCTTTATTATGGTTATATTCATTGATTTTGCTGATATTTTAACGGAAATAATTCGGCTGGAAATCATATTATAGTCAAGTATGGAATTAATTAATGTTTTCCTGATTACAAATTCTACTCCATGTCGTTTCAGTTTTTCTTGTCCACTATACAAGAATTTGTGTCCATTATCTGTAGTTTCTTCACTAGTTCCTAACCATATTATCTCTGACAGTCCAATTACATCCCAACTATAACGGTCAAGTTCTCTAGATAGTTCCTCTAACTTTTCATATCTGCTTAGTGTTCTTACATTCCACATTACTATTGTCGTTATACTTGATGCTAGTTTTATATTAATTGTTTTGGTTTTATTGGTTAAATCTCCAGTAGCTAACTTTCTACTTCCAACCTGGGATAATACAATGGATAGCGCGGTCGTTGTTAATCCGGGGCACGGCTGATCCGGCATGTTTATTTGTTGTTGTTGTTCATGATTCTTTCTGTATACACTGCCTATAGGCAGATAAGCCTCCTTTCCTGGCCCCCTCTTGCAAGTTTAGTCCATTAGTTGAAATGGTTTACCATGGTGTGACGCTTGGAGCCAAAGCAAGAGAGTCAGATTAAGTGCAGTGGTATGACAAATATGACCATTAAAAGTGCAACAGCATATTAATAATTTAATTCCAAAACACTTAATCTTACACCCCAAAAATTACGAATATTAAATATACATATACAAGTACATTAATAATATGTAGTTATAGGATATAGGATACCTATATATATATATATGATTAGGATCGTAAACATTATTTCTTAGAGGGAAATAATCATTTTCGGTCAAATCAGATGAGGGTAAAAGTGTATAGTAGTGAACCCTTTGAATATATTACAATAACTCTTAAACTATTTATTCTCTATAGATGATATATAACATTGTTTATAGTATATATGAATTAATATTATCTAGACAATATATATTAACATTTTTTAATATAATCTTTAAAACTTGATATAGTGGAAGATAACCGAATACGGGCATTACCCGAATCAGGCACGTAGCCACAGGGGAACCTGTGGGGGCAAGGCCCCCCTGATATCATTTAAGCCCCTAAAACTAGTTTCACATTAAGTTTTGTTCATATAATATTTACTATAGTATCTATAGATATTCAATTATATTTATATTGTATTCAATTAATCTATTAATCTAATTTTAATGTATTATGAAATAATATTATAAGGGAAAAAATATATAAAAATATAGATTTAAATTCTATTATTTATGTACATTAATATTAATGTAATTATTAAATATTTACACAATTTCCTTCTTTTTATAGTTAACACAAGTGGTTCAACAATACCTATTGCTTCAATAATTGTTTTGAAAACATAATATTTCGTTTTCCTTGCTCGGTATAAGAAGCATGTAGGATTCTTCTATATGATTTAGATTCGAATGAATTAATTGTTTTCTCTAGGGTTTCATTTAATGTCCATGTTTCAAAACCATATAATATATTAGAGAGTATCATAGATTTGTATAATTATATCTTGGTACGTAATGAGATGCTTCTGCTTTTGCATTTTGTACTTAGATTTACCAGAGCCGAATTTGCTGTCGCCAATCTTATTTTTATCTCCTTTTCACTTTTTCCGTCCTTTGTCAATATATATATACATTACTAGTAGTGATATTATAACTAGTATACTAGTTTATATTCATTACAATTTAGTCTTAACATTTTGTGGAGCCTTGCCCTCCTGGTATAACTTTCTGGCTACGGTGCAGGCCTGTTGTGCCTGCACACATACCCATAATCGTACATACATACACACTTACATACAAACACTAGGTAGAAATGGTCAGAAACCGCGACCCCGACCTCCCCGCAGCCGTATGTATTATGTAACGGTCAAGCTGGAGAGGTCAGCGGTTACGGTTCGAGACGCCTTAGCAACCGTTGTCAGGGCGTGCTGATACACGATAACGACACGCGGCGGCCAAGGTAAGTAGTGTCCCGAACCTAGAACGCGTGAGTGAGAGAGTCACCCGCACGTCCTACGTAGGTCACCCGGCGAAACGGGTAGACATTAACGAGGGAGTTTTTCTGTGGCAGAGTGTTCTAATGGAATGTGTGACAATAACCTCTTCCAGTCTACCATATCGAGAAGGTATCGGTTTCCTGGACTAGAGGTGATGTCTACAAAATATTTACGCCACAGTAGGGACGCCACCCGCTATTTATAGAAATTATGGCGGGCGTTAGTCTCGAGTTCGAGTATTGTGGCGGTTACGCTTCATTGATTTATTTACGCCCATTTCGTAACTATGGTTACGATGTTATTTATGGGCATGGTAATATCAAGGCGATGTCTATATATATATATACGTTAGTTAAGCTCACATAACGTTGTTTACTGCAACGGTAGCTATGGATTAGTCATTCACACATTAGTATGTACAGTATATAGCAGTGTATAGCACAGTTTTATTATGTTGGTTATATACCTAATCCTTATAATAAGGGTGCCCTTATAATAATAGGCATTGTAGGCATATTATTATATAATCTAATAATCTATTAATAAAACGTGCATATTGCACTAAATATTTTTGTGTTTTAATTAATGACGATTTTTATTAAATATATATATATTAATACAAGTACATTAATAATATGTAGGTATAGGATATAGTATACCTATATATATATATATATATATATATATATGATTAGTATCGTAAACATTATTTTTTAGAGGGAAATAATCATTTTCGGTAAAATCAGATGAGGGTAAAAGTGTATAATAGTGTATTATTTATATTATATTTATTTATTAGAATGTATGTATTTTAGTCATAGATATTATAGTGAGGATCCAATTCAGTATTTATGGTTTATAAAATATTTTCTAAAATTATGGTAAATATTAAAAATAAATGTTAATAATGTAATTGTAATTAATTAATAGTTATAACTATAGGGTATACAGGGTATATAGGGTATACCCTATCATGAGCAAACAACAAAACACTATTTGGATTTCTAATTAAAATAGGATCAAAAAAGTAATAGATCACAGAATAGCAGTAACATAATTAAATATCCAACTAACCCCAAACCCAAACAACAGCACTACAAAATATGAAAAAATAAATTTAAATTATCGTCCACCTGATCTCTGAAATATTTGTACTAAATGTACAAATGGAGCATAGACCATCTTTTAGAAATAAAATAAGAAGATTTACCTATAATATATATATATACAAAATAAATCAAATTTAATTTATATCTATTTGTATATTAGGTTCACAGATCCTATAGTACTTTCACAGTAGGAACCTATGTAGTTACTACAATTGGAATTCCGCAATGGAAAATGAAAATGGTTTGAAAAATGCTCCCAATCATGTGATTTCTTCTATGAATCGCATAAAAAAGATTCAGCTTTTGATTAACTACCATTAGGAATAAATCCTATACTCTCCTAAAAAGTATTATTTTCAACTCCTCAATGCTAGATCAGTACGAAATAAAGTTAATTTTATTACACAATTAATTATTGATTCTAATTTATATATTTCTGCTATTACTGAGACTTGGCTAACTAATAATTAGTAACTATTGATGATTCTGCTCTAGCTTCCCAACTGACCTCTGATAGTTTTTAAGTATTGCTTATTAATAGTTCTACATCACCGCGTCGTATGTATTAGCTCTGTTATTCATATCTGAACTTAAGCTTATTTCGTCATCTACACCATGTTACTCTTCATATGAAATTCTGATCTATAATATTCAATTTCCATCATTATTTACCATTGTAATTATACTTATCTACCGATCACCTTAATCAAGCTATGGAGTTTATTAGATGACCTCTTCTATTTTAGAATCTTTCACATTAATTAACTCGATTATTCTTGGTGATTTTAATATTCAAATTAACAATGAAAAGCATACTATCTTATCTCTGATTGAACTTATATTTGAGTATTCCCTGACGTAACATGTTTGTTTTACTACTAACACTAATAGTAATACTATTGACTTTTTTTTGTATTTAGCTGATTCTAAATTAATGTCATATCTCACTCTCTAATATCTGATAACTTTGCCATATTATTTAAGTTGGACCTGCCGGTGATACAAATTAATCGACCTTCTATAGATCGTTCTATAGATCTATAGATCGTTTCGGAAAATCTCCTCTATTGATAAACCAATGTGTATTAACTTTGTATTCCATCAAATTAACAACATTATATCTTTTGATTTTTCTATACTTTTTGATTATTTTAATTTGGTATTATCTTATTCGCTTGATATTTTTGTACCCTCCATTACTCTTATCAACCGAACTTAATCTAAGTTTCCCTGGTTTAATATTGAGCTTGTTAACCCGATGCAACTACTTCGTAGACTACAATGTAAATATGCATCCTCTAAACTTGAATCTGATCTGATCTTATTGCCTATAAAGTTTTTGATCGCTTTATAAGAAAAAACTTCTCTATATATAGTATGAAGATTTGGTATACCAAATCGTTATACTTCACTGATATGCTCGGTAGTTATGGAATATCTTCTAAACAAGCTTATAAATTGCCTTCCACCTTAGTAGGTAAAACCCAGACCAAGCATCTTCCTGAACAACTTGATTCAGTTATTTGTTCCTTGTTTACCAATTATTCCAATACACAATTTCTAGAATTATCAATGTAGTCCAAATATCAACTCAGCACGACTCAATCTCAATTTAACATCCACTCAGAATCATTGTTCATTTTTTTCACTTCTCACACATGCCATTGTATTTTTTTGTATTATCTTTGATGACATCCTTGAAAATCAATTACCCCTTAATCCTATTCCACTCACTCTACTTCGTCAATATCACTATATTTTATTTGACTTATCGCTGAAATCATTCATAGATCTCTTATATCTCGTATAATATCTAAGACCTCGGAACGAGTTGTGTCCAATCAACTTATTAATTACAGTATGTTCAATGCTATTGTTGATAAATATCAAAGTACATATCTTCCACATCGTAGTACCGAAATGCCCTTACTTTAATCATAATGATATTCTCATATATATTGATAATAAAGCCCCATGCTACATTGTACTAATATACTTATCTAGTGATTTCGATACTCTCGATCACAATATTATTTCTATTTGACTTAATGAAATTGGTATACACGGTCAATTCCACAGTTGATTTATGTATTTTGTTTCATCTAAAACATCTTCGGTGAAGATTAACTCATCGTTATATCCTACTTATTTTAATATATAGTGTTCCACGAGGATATGTTCTTGGCCCTATTCTGTTCATTATTTATATTTTTCCAATAAAATCAATGTTTCACAAATATCATAATATTAACTATCATATTTATGCTGATGATCTTCAGATATATAGCCATTTCTTAGTGCTAGTGATTCTGGTCTGATTAAAATATCTATGTTTAATTGTATTACTAAGCTCACTAAATGCAAGAACCATGGTTCTCTAATAACTATATTGCCTTAAATATGACTAAAACTGATACTATCGTATTCTCAAGACCCATTTATCCTCTATCATTAACTCATCCTTTTTTACTATATCTTCCAACTTCTCAATCCATAACTACCCTCGGTTTTACCTAGACTACTCTCCAAACATTAATAATATGATACGCACTACTAACTATTTTCTATATAATATTAGAAAATCTCGTTACAACTTATAAGATTACCTTTGCCATGACTAAATGTTTAATTCACTCGCTAGTATACAGTAGACATATTTATTACTGTTCAATATAGTGTAATCTACCTGTTAACCTGATGTGTAAACTGGAGTGTATTCAGTGTCGTGCTATACGTGTATTATATAAACTAAACTTTGATTCAATAGTTTATATATCTGAATTAATGGTATCAATAGGCTGGCTTAAGTTCAGATATATCTGTAAACATATGCTATTGTGTATTAAGAATAAGACTATATGCACATCGGATTTCCTGAATATCTAGCTCAATCTATTATTATTCAGAGTTATAACAGATCTAGTCGAAAGTGCTACATCATGAAATTGGTGCAACGCTCAACATATTTGGCTTACTCTAAATCAGCTGTCTTTGTTATTGCTCCGAAAATCTAGAATTCACTTCCATATTATATTCGTTATATATAACGTTATATATATTGTAGTATACTACATCGCTTTCATTGTTTAAACGTAAAATATATGTCAATTTCAAATCATTGTAATTTGTCTATTTTGTTATAATTTTTTTTATTTATTTTAGTTTTTTTTTTTATTATATGCATATAAAAATTATGTTTATATATTGTATAATATACACACAAAGTGTATTTTTTATGTATTGTTTATTTATACCCTGTGTAGTTCACATTGTGCGTCAATATAAGCAATAGAGTATACTAGTAAATTACGAGTAGTGCTATTATAACTAGTATACTAGTTTATATTCATTACATTTTAGTCTTAACATTTTGTGGGGCCTTGCACCCTAGTATAATTTTCTGGCTACGGGCCTGCACATACCCATAATCGTACATACATACACACTTACACATAAACACTAGGTAGAAATGATCAGAAACCGCGACCCCGACCTCCCCGCAGCCGTATGTATTATGTAACGGTCAAGCTGGAGAGGTCAGCGGTTGCGGTTCGAGATGCCTTAGCAACCGTTGTCAGGGCGTGCTGATACACGATAGCGACACGCGGCAGCCAAGGTAAGTAGTGTCCCGAACCTAGAACGCGTGAGCGAGAGAGTCACCCGCACGTCCTACGTAGGTCACCCGGCGAAACGGGTAGACATTAACGAGGGCAGATTCAGCTGTGAGGGAGGAAGGTCATATTGGAATGTGTGACAGTAACCTCTCCCACTCTAGCATATCGAGAAGGTATCGGTAACCTGGACTAGAGGTTACCTGTTACCTAATTGGTTTAGGCACTTCCATGAGGTGATATCGACGAGATATTTACGCCACAGTAGAGACGCCACCCGCTATTTATAGACATTATGGTGGCCATAGTCACCAGCTCGAGTATTGTGGCGGTTACGCTTCATTGATTTATTAAGCCCACTTCGTAACTATGGTTACGATGTTATTTATGGGCATGGTAATATCAAGTCGATGTCTATATAAGCGTTAATTCAGCCCACAAAACGTTGTTTACTGCAACGGTAGCTATGTATTAGTTATTCACACATTAGTATGCACAGTGTATATAGCATATAGCACAATTGTATTATGTTGGTTATATACCTAAGCATTATAATAATCTATTAATAAAACGTGCATATTGACCTAAATATTTGTGTGTTTTAATTAATGACGAATATTAAATATACACATTAATACAAGTACATTAATAATATGTAGGTATAGGATATAGTATACCTATATATATATATATATATATATATATATATATATTTATATATATATATATGATTAAGATCGTAAACATTATTTTGTAGAGGGAAATAATCATTTTCGGTCAAATCAGATACAATTTAGGTGGACGAATAATTCCCACATTAATTATAATTTAGTGACCAACTACCTTTTAACCAAATATTTTAAGGTAATTTTCTCATCCATATATTATATAGTAATACATATAGGATAACCTAATTAGGATATATGTAAATAATATTAACTGAAAGTTAAAAGTTCGCACCAAGCGCACTTTAGAAAACCATAACAGCAGATTTAAATATTTATTAAAGAAGTTTATAAAATAATTTTAATCAGATTTTCGAACATTCTGATTTGAAATCTGCTTTAATTCAACCGATTTAAACGTTTTTAAAACATATTTCTACTGGTTTAATAATTAAGTATTAAAACCTGATTTAATTCTTATTTAATAATTCTTATTTAATTCTTATTTCATACGTCGATATCGTGCGCAGTTGATCCGATAAAGTTACCCAAGTAGTTAAACTTTCACTTTTTTAAAGTTTGTACCTTCACTGTTAGTTAATACGTGATCCTCTTTTTTATTAAAAGATATGTATTCTATTTTTCCGCAGTTGATTTTCAATCCTATATCTTTTGCCTTTTCTTCGATTTTATTCAAGAGCTGTTTGATATTTTCCATTGAGTCAGCTGTAGACTACAGCCTGTAGTAGCAATATCATCTATATAATCAGTATCGATGATGTAAGTTGCTGGATGTTTCCGACTTCGTCTTTTCTTAAGTGTGAAACCAAAATTTGAGCTACAGTCTATAGATGATTTTAGGACATAATCTAAACAAATTATGAACAGGAATAATTCGTGTACAACATCATTATGTCGTTGACTGTTTCAACTGGTATTCCGTAGCTTTTTAAGATGTGCTTCATGTTATTTCTGTCTATGGAATCGAATTTTTTGAGAAATCGACGAATAATAGTATTGCTGGAAGATTGTACGACTTTACTCCTTCGAGTAATCGACGTATCGTTTGAATTTGGCCGGATGTAGATATGTTTGTTCGGAAGCCATTTTGGTTTTTCCTTAATGGTGGATCTATTTTTGGTCTTATCCTATTTAGCAGCATTAAATTGTAAATTTGTGCTGCTATTGGTGTCAACGTAATCCCCCTAAAATGTGTTGGTGAAGCAAGATCACCTTTTTTAGGGAAAGGTATCAGGCAGCCTTATGTCCATCTTTGAATTGTTTCATGAGAGTTAACTCGATTGCAGCATTCAAGTAGAAATTCTTGCATTTCTGGTATTTTCCAGATTTCAGCTGGAATTTCGTCCAAGCCTACAGCTTTACCATTGTGTATTCTTGTGGTGGCTTTCAGTAGTTCATCTAAGGTAAAGAGTTCTCTTTTAATATCTATGTCTTGTTCATTTTCGTCTAAGTTGATATGTCTAGTGGATGTTATTTTCTTGCCTAGAAGCTCTTAAAATGGTTGTGCCAAAAAATAATGCGTTCTTTATCATTTTTAGCTTTCAGTCTTTCTCTGTTCGATTTCTTGCGTCCGCTGATTTCATTTATAGCTTTCCATGCTATGGCTGATTTCTTGTTAGTGACGGCGTTTTCAATATCATCGATTTTCATTTATATGTATGCATTTTGTTCTTTTTCGTATGCTTTTATAAGTGAGTTTTTTGCCTAATTGAAGTTACATATGTTTTCCTGGGTAGGCATATTGTCATTTTCCTTTGCTTCTAGATGCAACTTTTCACGTTTATGACATATGTATGCTGTCTCCCAGGGAATATGCTTCTTTAACTTTGGTTTCAATTGAATGACTTCGATTGCTGATTCTTTACAAGCTGTTTCGACGTGCAAATATCGTAAAGATGCTGTATCCTCAGTTTCCAATGTTTTCAGAGCCGCAAATGTATGTCCTACTCTAGTCACAAAATCACTACGTATATCTTTATCACATTTTAATGTTGTCCAATCGTATGGCTTAGTTTTACTGTTTTTCTTTGTGTTGGCTCTTAAGCTCAATTTTATGTGTGCAGTAACAATACGGTGGTCAGATCCTACGTTGACAAATGTAATATAGGCTCTACAATTCTGAGCACTATTTTTCCATTTTCTATTGATAATAATATATTCAATCTGTGAAGAATAATTGTTTGGCGATTTATGTGTCCATTTTTGACCTGTTCTTTTTTGGAAGTGCGTATTTAAGCATAATAACTAATTTTTCTTGTAGATAATCCTTAAGCATATT
Organism: Osedax fenrisi; assembly: GCA_964019155.1. Taxonomy (NCBI): domain Eukaryota; kingdom Metazoa; phylum Annelida; class Polychaeta; order Sabellida; family Siboglinidae; genus Osedax; species Osedax fenrisi. Next base: position 44,290,870 of record OZ025241.1, on the reverse strand, counting down.
TTCATTTCGATTTGTGCTATTATGAAATGCATATTTGAGACCGTCTTATTGGCCGAGATGTGCGTTGAAGTCATCTCCAATTATAAGTATGTTGTGTCTCGGTATATTCCGAGTTAATGCACTGAGTTCAGTATAAAAATTTGCTGTTTCATTTTCATCACTGACATTTTTTGGGCTGTAGCATGATATGACAATTGTCCTAGGGTTTCCATGAAGATTCGCAATCATAATTAGTTGATATTCTTTCGACATTTTCAAGTGCATCATAGGCTAGCGGGCTTAGGAGCATTCCTATACCTCCTGTTGCAGCGTTAATTCTTCCAGGCTGAGCACGTCAGCAGTTTCCAATGTTCATTTGCATGTTCTTTGATATGAGTGTCATCATGTATGAGTCTATGTTCTTGGATACATATTATGTCTTGCATAGTCTTTTTGACGGATGCTATTAATTAACCCATTTTCCACTCACTTCTCATTTTTGTGTATTTAGTGAACTGATTGTGCATTTCCTGTTTGCGGCATGAATGTTGTTGGTTTTGTGTCATTTTTGCTTTTAGTAGATGATATAGCTTCGTGCGGTCGCTACTCCATACACGGGCTAACAGTGCTCATTTGATAGAGTTATTGTGCCTCGCCGAAAATTGCCCTGGAAGAAATTATCGCCTAGCCACTTTCCAACACCCTCCTTCCGATTTCTTCACGTATCCCTGAATCGGGTGGATCATAGGTGCTATGCCTTGCCAAAGGGCAACCTGGATTTTGTCCGACACTGATTATTGGTTATTCGCAGCTAACCACTAATATCTAGTGGCCTTTCCCCTATACGCAACCTGGGGAGCCGATGGATGGGAGTTGTCATCTCCAACCACACAATTATTACAATTGTAATACCATTATAATTCCCAATATGTTTTACATATAATAAAACTTACATATCAGTAATAACTAATTATTATATATCAGTTATTGATTAAACAGTGATGGTACATAAAGTAGGGGGGTGTTGGTCAATGAAGTGCGACTGATATGGTCAATGATTAATCAATCAGCGAATAGAAATGTTCATATTCATATTTCTTTAAATATCTTTACATATGCGTGAGTATCACTAAATACTATATAGGTATATTAGAAATATTATATATATATACCTAATACCATTCTATTTATAAATGATGTATTAATTATCATCTATACATATCTATTAAGTATTATAAATAGTAATAAATAAATATATGTATAATATATATGATTATTATTAATTTGAGAATTCTGATGAATTAAGATTAAGTTTTTTTATTATTGGAGTAATTATTTCGATTTTGAGTAAATTTGGAATATTTCCTATTATATAAGTGAGTCATCAATTATATTTTTGTAAGTCAGAGTAAGAGTTATTGCTAGTTTTTATATTATATATAGAGGAATTGTATCGTGTGTTGAAGAGCATTTAGCAGTGATAATACAATTGTAGATTACATTATTAGTAAGTAAAGTAAAATTAATTAGTATCAAAGTACATGGTAAGATTTTGGGTGAATTTTAAATAGGGTTAAATGTACAAGAGAGTAATTACAAATGGTATTAATTTTATCTTTAAAATATTCTGCAAATTGCTTACATAGTTGATCATCTGGAATATGGGGGAGCGTAGAAATTGTTTTTCCTATGAGGACTTATTTAATATATTATAATTATTGAATATAGTTGCTTATAATCATATGGACAATAGTTAATTATATAAATAAAGTAATCTGTTTTAGTAGATCTCAGTTAATTCATGTATATATATCTATTTTGTTTTGTAGGTCAATTAAGTTTGAGTGTGATGGTGATTTCGTAAAATAAGTCTGCATGATTTTCTAAATAAAAGTTTTAAATTATTTAATGTTGAGTTAAACCATGGTGTTTAGCTATGTAGAGTCACGTAGTTTGTTTTCAGTGGTGCATGATGATTTAGTAGTTGTTTCAGTATAGTGTTTAAGTTGAGGACGGTAATTTGGTTTATCATAGAGATAAAATCAGAATAAAAGTCATACATATTTATCTTCTTACACCTGTAAGTAAGCAGGGTGTTTATGTTGGGAGTTCAGTATATTAAGTTGAGAGTTTATTGCCTAATGGTCAGTGAGTAAAGTAGAGCGTTTATGTATTAATAGTTTAGAATGGTTGTATGTTAGTATCAGGTCTAGTATATGTCCATGGGTATGAGTTACAAATTTAGGTAGTAAAAATAATAAAATGTAGTAAAAATAATAAAATGTAGTAAAAATAATAAAATGTAGTAAAAATAATGAAATACGGTAAAAATAATAAAATGCGGTAAAAATAATAAAATGTAGTACAAATAATAAAATGCGCAAAAATAATATAATGTAGTAAAAATAATAAAATGTGGTAAAAATTATAAAATGTTGTAAAAAATAATAAAATGTAGACAAATAACAAAATGTAGTCAAAATAATAAAATGCGGTAAAAATAATAAAATGCGGTAAAAATAATAAAATGCTTTAAAAATAATAAAATGTAGTCAAAAATAATAAAATGTGGTAAAAATTATAAAATGTTGTAAAAATAATAAAATATATGCTATATATTGTACATATATGGTCATATACCATATATATATATATATATATATATATATATATATATATATATATTGAGATGTGTATAATGATAATATATTTGAATTTTAGATAAACTATAAATCTATGATAATAATAAAAGTTATATTATTATCATAGATTTATAGTTTATCTAAAATTCAAATATATTATCATTATACACATCTCAATATATATTGAGATAGTAGATATATTGAGATAGAGATATCTCTTCTCTTCTTAATATAATAAATTTTACAATTAATATTTGACCATTGACCTACTGGTGTTTATTATTTACAAGCAACAGGTTTATTTAATTTTTAATATCATTTATATTCCTTTATACGGATTTATATAATATTGTATATTATATTATTAATATATTTCTTAATTTAATAATTAATATAGTCATTTAATAATTATAATTCGCAAGTATTGATTGTAATATAGAGATAAAAATTAATATTTAATATTTATTTTTCATTTATCGACATCATAGGGGAAAGATGGGTAATGTGGCCACCTGGCGTATCCCATAAACTATAAGTCCAATCAAAAAAAAATATATACATGAAATATGCGCATTGGTAAGCATTGTTCAAATAAGTAAAAATAATTTGTATATCTATTAATAAAAAAAAATGATGTAAAAAATACAAAAAAATCGATTTACTTTTTAAAAAATTAAAATAAAATGTTAGTAAAACATTTATTAAATCACTAATATATAATATAAATTGAAAATTAATGTTGGGTTTTAAAGAACTATTTAATTTTAACAAAGTGTGTAAGAAATATATTTTAGTAAGTAATATTCATTATTATATAGTGTAAATAGCGTGATACCTCGAAGCGGGTAAGTTGGCCACCTGATAGAGGGTAATGTGGCCACTTCACTATGATGTAAGCCAATCATATAATCAGCCATATGATTTAAGCCAATCATATGATCAGAAATAAATATTTTTATATTTTTATAAAAATGCGTGCGTCATTATATGAAAACGTTGATAGAATCAACATCTACTATATTCTAACCATACAAATATATTTCCATATATATTATAATCGTAGTATAAACTTTTAAATTTAATTTAGTATATTTAATCATCTATTAACATAATTCTACAGAAATATATATATATATATATATATATATATATATAGGTTGTCATATCATAATTGTTATTCATCACCTATGTATTGTTCAATGTATCGTTGCAAATAACAAATGTAATTCGTATAGCTAACTATTATCTTTACAATATTAGAAAGACACGTAATAAACTTACTTATAACTTAACTAAGTGTTTACTCGACTCCCTTGTATTCAGTAGACTTCGTTATTGTTGCTCATTATATACTACTCTCCCACTTTATTTAATACACAGATTTGAAAATATTCAACGTGCGGTTAGAATACTGTACAAGCTCAAACGTCGTATGGATGTTTCGATTACATCTCTGATGATTTCTCTTGGTTGGCTTCCGTTTCATTCTCAATGCAAGTTTCGTCTCCTGTGCATAACGCAAAGAGCCATTTACCGATCTATTCCCGAATATCTCGCTACGTTAATATCAATTCGTTCCGACTCCCGACCTCGCCGCTCTGGATCCACAATGGTTCTACACCAACCAATTACTTCTACGAGATTTTCTGAAGCAGCATTTGCTGTTGCAGCACCAAAATATTGGAACTTATTACCAACTGATATACGTATAACTAAATCTGAGTCATTATTTAAACGTAAATTATATACATATTTTCTTTATTTGTAATTCCATTTAATATCATTGTTCTCGTTATTATGTATTGTTCTAGTTTTCGTTCTTTACTATTATTTTTTGTTTATTTTTATTTGATTATATATGACGCCGATAAACATATAATGTTTTGTTAGTCAATAAACTATTTAATAATAATAATAATATATATATGTATACACTATATGCGTATACACTTATTTATACATAGAGTTTTATTTGTATTTGTATATATGTATATGTATTATATACTAATATATTTATCATTAGATATATTAAACTAGATTTAAAAATAAATAAATCAATGTCATGTTAATACATTATATAATACATTTTACTTTCGATATCGATTTTCTAAAGAATTTAATAAACTTAATTTTATTTTATGTATTTAATTTAACTGTGCTTTATATATTTCATTTATACTTGTTTATTGGCTTATTTGTATATTACATTTCACTTTTGTTTACCTCATATTATGTAATTATACAAATAATTTATATTAAGGGTACGCGAACCCTTAATGTTGATATGATATGATTTTAATATATGTTGGTGTAATATATTTAATATATGTATAAAATTATATATATATATATAAATGAATCTATATATATAGGGACAGAAGTATTCGGGCGTTCGTCAGACGTTGGCTTCGACTACCTTCAGATACTTCACTCGGTGTATTCTACGCACCTAGTAGTGTCGGTGGGATAGCTATCACTCGTATTTTTCTGGCAATACCGGTGCTGCGGCTAAAAAGGATTTCATCCATTAGAAGTAATGACGACACTATTATTCAAACTCTTCCCGATAGTGTTATTCTAAAATGTTCTACACCTCGAGTATACGATGAATACACGTTTATTGATAACACCTCCATAAATAAATATCATTCAATATATTTATTTAATTCTGTCGATGGCAAGGTTTTAGAATTAGGCACGCATAGTCCTTTTATTAATAATTGGATAACTTCTCCTATAAAGATGTTTTCTGGTCGCGATTTTGTAGATATGGTAAAGCTAAAGCACGGTCTACTATATAAACATTACAGTTGTAAACGTATGTTTCCAAGTTTAAATACAAACTGTTTAAGGCGAGGGTGTAATTATAAATATGACTGCCTAAATCATATTATGCAGACCTGTAGATTTAATTATAATAACATTATTCACAGGCATAATTATGTTAACGCTCTTTTAATCACTCTACTTAATAAGTACAAATTTACAACTATACTGGAACCACACATACGAACACAACTTGGCTTACGCAAACCTGACTTACTGGCTTACCGAAATGACATTGTTTATATTATAGATACGCAAATCTCAACTGATACAATAGATACCGATACTAATTACCGACACAAAACTGACTACTATAACAAACCTGAAATACTCTCCTACGCAAAACAACTTACTGGTGCAAAGCAGGCTAAACTAAGTGCCTCTTGTTGGAACTGGAGTGGTATACCATCATCCCTAACGTCTAAAGACCTATATTCGTTAGGCCTGAGGAAGCATGATATTACGCTACTCAGTATTCGTGTCATGACAGGCAGTCTAAATATTTATCCCAAATACTGCTGCAATGGATTATTGTAAAATCCTTAATTACCTGGCCTCTCCTTTGCCTACTTCGTCATATTTTTATTAATATGTTTTCGCTAATAAATGGAATAATTGGCTCTGGTTATTAACTAACCATTGTCCGAAAAAAAAAATATATATATATATAAATGATTCTATATATATAGAAATCAGATAATATAAATTAGTTATCTTTCTAAATTACTATTTTATCTAAGTATTATATCGCCATATTGTTATGAAATATAGTCATTTACTGCTGAAATTACTTTTTCCATACTAATAACATAATAATTAAGTTAAATGGTATACTAGGATATAGCCTATTAATGAATATAGTAATTTATAAAGTTAAAATAGAAAGCATTAATTTATCACAATTGCGTGTTTTTTGTAAATTTTACTTGATGTGATATCATTGGACTAAACTTAATATAAAGTAACGCCATCTAGTGGGTTAATTCTACTTTTTCAGGTGGCCACATTACCCGCATTAGGTGGCAACATTACCCTCCATGGAGGGTAATGTGGCCACCTTAATCATTTCAATTAGATATGCTAAAATGAAAAACTGATTCGGCAGTCCTCTTGCTTATCATAAGATGTATCTATATTGAACAAATCATCGTATTAGATATAAAATTTATAAAGTTATACAACATTATCTAAAAGTGGCCACATTACCCATATTTCCCCTATGTCTTCATATGATTATTCATTTATTATTATACTTATATTTATATCGTTATTTTAAAGATCTATAGGTCTTAATCTGTTTAAAATAAAACTTAATTAACACAGCTTTATTTGGATAGCTTATGAAGCTAATGGTGCGATATTTTTTATATACTTTCAGGTTACTTTTCTTTGGTAAGGTAACATTATAAGTGATTGTGTCCATACCTTTGGCCATATTCCTATTACTCAGAATGTGTTACCTATAAGATTTAGGATTTATATATTTTTTTCACCCAACGCTTGAACTAATTATCCCTGTATATTGTCATTTCCTAGATATTTTCATTGTTTCAGTGCTCATACATATATTACTGCTACCTCAATTTCTCTATTTAGAATATGCAATGATTATTCTTTGTGATTATTCGTGATTTATAGTACAGCAATATTTCCTTTTAATGGGTGATTGTATAATTCCTTACAGTCCATATTTTCATTATGTCATCATTTTCCGCTAGATATTTATAAATGTATGGTATACCATTGGTACCATGAATAAATATTGTGTCACCTTTCTTTTCACATGTGAGCTCTTTAATAATTGTATAGGCTTCCTTGCTATTAGTTTTCGTTAATAGATGTACATTGGTATAATATATAAAAATGTAGAATTAATAAAATGAGGAATAATAATATAATGCGGTACAAATAATAAAATGTAGTAAAATATAATAAAATGCGGTAAAAATAATAAAATGCGGTAAAATAATAAAATGCGGTAAAAAATAATAAAATGCGGTAAAATAAATAAAATGTAGTACAAATAATAAAATTGTAATCATATATATATATATATATATATATATATATATAAATTCCAATATTAATTTATACGTTAAATCCTGTCATATATGCTGTCATATGTTATATAAACATATATTTGTATATATATATATATATATAAATATATATATATATATATATATATATATAACAATATATTATATTATATATATATATATATATATATATATATTTTATTTTATATATAAAATAATATATATATATATTTCATTGACAATTAATACTATAGTATTACAAATGTGTACATATACACCTCGTGATATCGATATATATATATAATATATATATATATATATATATATATATATATATATATACATTTGTAAACTATAGTATTAATTTCCAATGTAATATATGTAATAAAAGTATAAATAAATATATATATATTTGCAAATGCAGAAACACGACTAATATATTATATATAATACCCTACTAGTCCCTACTGCCTATATTCACCCAGTAATTCCTACCCATCCTCCCATTCTTCCCAAGTCCCTCCTACTACTCCTACCAATACTGCAGTTTTGGTAGGAGTAAGGATTAAGCCATGGCTCAATCCTTCCTGCACCTCATGCACATACTAACTCAGTCCTGATCAAATACCGGTTACCCGTCCTTCCCAGTGACCCTCCCAGTCTATCGATAGAAGCACTAATAGTATGAGGTTTCGGGCTGGAATGAAGGCATATAGGTACATATATGCATATAGGCCTACCGGTCCGTTTAGCCGTATAGCGTGTAGAGTAGATGCTTCAAGTACATCTATATATATATATATATATATATTAACATGTTAATAAATTATATATATATATAATTATGTTATATATATATATATATATAAAAATGTGTACATATATAATTATACTAAAATCATATATATATATAATTCAAATATTAATGTATAGGGGAAAGTAACCGAATACGGACACTCTCGGTATCTCAGAAACCATAAATCTTACAAAAAAATGTTTGATGAATAAAATATTCATAATCATATAAATAGTCTAAAAAGTATTTTTAATGTTTTAATCATTACAAATATTGCTGATATATCAAATAAACTGATTTTTTTATTACGTTTTTAAATTTATGAAAATTTTTTTTAGCTTAAAACCTTCTCAAGAATATACAAATGTATCGATATAAAATATAACACTATAGTGTATAACACTATAATATATATATTATTAATAAATAAAGCATTCTATGAATTATATATTTAATTTATATATTTGTTATAAAATATTCATTAAGTTATAAGAATATATCTATAGGTCATATAAGTTCCTAATACGGACACTCTAGATGTTTTAATACGGACACCCTTAGGGTTTCACCCTATAACCAATCAGCGCGCAGCGTGTGAACTATTCTGATTTTCATAAAAATCGCGTGCGTTATAATATTAATACCACCAATGATGCTAAATCTTAAAATATTATTATTTATATACTTAACTTATAAATAATATTAATCAAATAATAAAAATTAATACATTAATTATTAATTAAATTATATTAAATTATTCATAAAATTAATTATAAATAATGTAATTGTAAGTTATCTGATTAGTTCATCAATAATATATTGTTTAGCTAGTAGTATATAGGGTGTCCGTATTATAACACAGGGTGTCCGTATTCGGACATGCATGTCCGACGACGTAAGGGGGATTTGAATCGCGGAAAATATACGTTTTTTCCATTTCTCAAGATCTAGAGTATATAATATAGACATAGACCTACCCTACGTTATAGTGTATTTTCGAGAAGATCACCGATATCACTTTTTATCCATTCTATAATATTAAATATCCATAGACGTTATATTCTTGTATTTATTTTATATTATTCATTATTCATTTTTTATATTACTTTATAACTATTATTCAACTATTACTATAAAAATAAATTTATATTTTTCTATTTTATAACTTCTATACATATATTTATTTGTATATCTCATTATAATGTATATTTGAGTACTACTCTATATTAGTACATATTATTATTGTTTCAGTGTGTTTATATACTATTATATTTTACTTTTCATTTATATATATAAATGTAATACATATATATATATATATATATAATAATATTTTGTGATTATTTGTTTAAAAAAACTTTGAATGTCATTTTCTCAAGTTTCTACTTTTTCACTTAGTAACCTCATGTAAATGCCTACTACTTTTTTAATTTGTATTATTTTTATCTGAAATTTTTACATTAAATATAAAACATTTACATCTATAGGAATCCTGTTGGATTTATTATTATATTTTATATTAATTAAATAAATGATGATAAACTTGCATTTTAATAGAACAAAATAAAAATAAATATTTAATAAATTGAGACTATTTTTTTACAATATTTTAAATTTAGTACATTTATATAAATACAGATCCTTTATGAAGGAGGAAAGTATCTGTTGAATACAAAAAAATTATGTAATTACCTCCATTAGTTATTTATCCATAGCGTTTTTAGATATAGCTAAATTAGCATTGATTAGATGAACGCGCGCCTCCCCCATTAAATGCATATAATAGAAAATTTCCCATAAACAATAAAAATCATAAATTAATCAATACACCAATACTAGGTAAATCACTCATTATCATAAATACTCATACTTATAACTATGGGATAACTGCAAATAAATATTTAGTTTCTTTGTAATTAAAATAATTGTAAACCATTTCACCCAACATATTTATAATAAATTAGATAATCCAATACAAAGTGCATCTATTCCAAATCATAATACTGAGACCTAAATAAAAATATATCTTTAAATATTTAAAACACTTATACTAATTTAGCTCTGTTGCATTTGAAAACATATATCATCAAATACTATATGTAAAACTAGAATGCATGGGGATACACTACACAATACACAACACTACTACGATAATATTTAACAGTAACAGCTGTCGTTATAAAATACAATAAACAAATAAAACTTACAACTATCCTGCAATAGGAGTTCCCTAAGGTAGTGCTAGGACCCATCCAATTTTAACTCCATTTAAATACACACTATAATAAATATCGTATACATGACGATGATATCAATGTATACACATAAACAAATTTAAATAAACTACCAGAAACCATAACTATAGAACTATGAATATGTCATTTTTATCACGCTCAATATTATTAAATTGTGTCTTTTATAATCAGAGTGTGTAAATAATCAAAGATTTGGATGCTTCTTAAAATATTTGTAAATACAAGCATAATAATAGTAGGTATTATTGGAATTTTAATATATTTGAAATATTAAATTATAACTATTGAAAAATAGCTTAATATTTTTTAATTTTTTTCAGTATTTTTCAATTATATTGTATTAGCCATATTTTATTTTTAAAAGGTGGTGTTCTAAGATCATTGAATTTAATGATTTGTAGATTATTTTAGGCTCAACTTTTCGCAATATTGATAGATAAAATATTATATTTATTAAATATACAAAATCGACTAATATTTCCACAAGCCAAGATTATTTTAGGCTCAACTTTTCGCAATATTGATAGATAAAATATTATATTTATTAAATATACAAAATCGACTAATATTTCCACAAGCCTATTTGCACAATTACCCTTAACAAATTATAAACTAAAATTTAGAAATACACATTTTTTTTATATATTGTGTAATATTTTATAAACATAAATAAAAATAAATTAATCAAACCTTTATATACATATTTATTATTATTATTAATAATTTATATATATTTAACTTTAAATTCACAAAACTAAATAAATAAATTATTCAATACCATTTACAAAATGACTAATTTTCCTATAAATTTAAAAAATCAAATAAGTAGATTAATATAATAAATATGCATATGTAATAATATAATATAATTATAGATTGCATTGTTAAACAATTATATACTTATATACTAAAGGTTTAAATATATCTTAAAATTAAAAAACAAAATAATTAATTATTGGTGAATCATATTTTCAAATGATAAATTAAAAATGTATACATTATAGATGTATATAAGTTACAAATAATGTAGTATATAAATTATATAAGAAAATGCTATAAATTAATAGATATAGTAATTAAATGGTTTAATACTGTTTACTATATACTATTATAAATATTACAAATAATATGGTAAATAAAATGATAATTTAATAAACAAATAACACATGAACATGAGTAATATACATTTATTGTTTGGTAAATCATAGATATAATATATCATCTGATTACATCATAATCTACTACGATTACATCATCGTATCACGATAAAGCGGCGTCCGAATGCCCCCCATGTCCTCGGGTGCAGCCCTCCCCTAAGGGTTAAAAGCTGCACCGTCATAAGTGCATACTATATAGATAGGATACTTGTGGGAGGTGGTGGTGGCAGCACTGTCTGTGGTGGTGTCCTCTAGTGAGATACACCGGTGTGTCGGGTAACCTCGACATTAAGCCCCGCCCCCCTGCGTAAGGGGGAGGGGCTTAGATGTCGAGTGATTAACCTCAGCAACCACTAGCCGATACATCTTCACCAGAGCTTTTCGTTACTTTCATCGTAGTGAATATCTATTGGGTTTTGTAACTTTGTAATACAAAATAATGCAACATGCAAACATGCTTCAATTAGATAATATTGGTAACATAATAAACAATTATTATATTTATATTAATATTAGCTATTATTCATATATTTATATTAGATACAAAATAAACTACTATAAATAAATTACAATCTCCTATCTCCTTATCAATACCAATCTCCTTATCAATCTCTACCGTTGACAGAGACGATTATCTATACACAAACCTCCGCTACAGTGGGATGTATGCCGACACAGTTATCGAAATCCTCTTTGGTGGCCCCTAGTTTTAGGCCAATAGCGAACCCTTGCGTGATCTCTCCGGCGTTAGGTGACAGGATGTGAAGTCCTACGACCTTATTCTATTTATAGATCACATGATTAGATATAAATAAAACTCATTTAAAAATTTTAAAAATAATTATATTTATAAATTGTATATACTTAGATTATATATGTATATTAGTAGCTTTATATTAGGTATATTCAGAACATGTAAGATACACATAAAGATTCATAAAGGAGTACACATATAACCAATTTAAAAAATTCTACAAAAATCATCAGATATATAGGCATCTAAAGTTTAATATTTTTGAAAATGATAATTTAGTAAATCACCATTTTTAATAGGTATATGATTAAACTTCATATTTGAGGCACTTTTATATAATATATTATATATCATTTTAAAGATAATGAAATGAATTGTATATCTTAATGTAAAAAAATGATTACCTATAAAATAAAATAGAAGTTTACATCTTCCCTATGATATACAGTCAGATATCTATTACAATACACAACAATTGTAAAACATTATTAATACATATATCATCAATGAGAATAAATAATTAATTTATCATATTAATTTAATATGTATTGCAGGCAATTGATGTACTAGAATTTCACCCAATGCAGTCAATATTCTATATTAATTGCCTATTAAATACCTATAAATAGTAATGCATATTATCTCAAGTATATTTTACATAGGCACACTTATATATCATATTTATTAATGATCATAAGTAAAATACATATAAATATTTCATGCATATATTAATATGTAAATTATAATATATCTATTAAAGATAATTAAGGGCCGGTGCAACACCCTGATTTTGAAAAAAAAATATTATTTTTTTTAATATTTTTTATATAATAATCATATTTGATTATTTCTCTATAAATGGTATATCGCACAGTGTATAAAAATGCTTAAAAGTGACATAAATAAGCATTTATAAATACGAGTTCGAAAAATAGTTCATATAAATATGATAATTTTTCTAATCTCTGATTTTTAAAACGTGAATAATTCTGAATACAAAAAAAATTGTTACCATCTATCATAGATGATCTATAGATGATCTATGTTTGAACCACTTTCGATTATAGAAATACTTATTGAAATGACATGAAATTTTCACAGTATATTAATATTATCTAACTCTTCATATATAACTATATAAATCTAATAAATTATTCAATTATATATAATATTTTTTATATTTTAATGAAATTTCTTGCATATTTTTTTTCTCAAGAAATAGGTATAATGTTAGTCCATTTTTAATATAATTTTAATAATCTAATTATCATACTCGATAGTTATATTTGTAGATAAATATTTGTTATATAATATATAAAAAAAATAGTTGATATTTTTGAGTATACATAGATTGAATCTATTTTTAGTATTCCATGATTTTCCTATCTCCACTATGTTAAACTCAGGGTGTTGCCCCAGCCCTTAATGAGATAATAAATGAAATAATTATAATACACCAAATAATATCATATCATATGAAATCACTATTCGTAATACCTTCACTTTCTTAAGAGAGACAAATCATATTAGTATAACTAATTGTTCTATCAATTGTATACAATAAATTATTATGTATAAAACTATATTTTTATTGTATCTTAATTAATATTCTGATAGAACTTGAATAAAAGAAGAAAATATTTTAAACAAATATTTCATTATAAATGTGGCTATAATAATATGTTAATAATAATATATCTAATATATTCATTTAGTAACAAATTTCCAGCCATATATTGTCTAACTAAACTTATACCCATTAGTTAAACTACAAACTAATCTCACATCACATAATTATATTAATAGTAGTATTAATAGAATACAAACATTTTTAGATTTAACACAGATCAGTTTAGCATAACATTTGTTGTCATCACGATGGGGGACTGTCCACTCAAGGGGGTCAAAGCTGGTGTGGTATATCTAGAGAGGGGTAGAGTTTAAGGGGTACTGTCCACTCAAGGGGGTTAAGGCTGGTGTGGTATATCTAGAGGGAGTAATAACTATTAAGTCAGACCATATTTAGTTATTGTTAAGGTGGGGGAAAGGTGGGGGAATGTAGGGCTAACCTCTAAGTCAGACCCATATTTAGTTATGGCATCCTCTTCTGATAAACCTATAGCTCCATATTCAAGTGGAGTAAATACTGTTGTAGGTATTAAATCATAGTCCATCTATAGGAAAATGTAAAGAGGATTAGTTACAAATAGCATTACACTGTAATCAGTTTCACCAGTGTTGGCATTATACTTTTATGACATATTACTGGTTTTAGGTATATTTTTAGGTATATCTTTTTTGAAATTTTAATTTTAAATAGTATAATTTATTATTAGGTTAAAATTATTAATCTATTTATAATTGATTGATCAAAATTATTATTGTAAATAAATAATCCAATATTTCAGAATATTAAGTCATTTTAAATATTTTAATAAATTAAATTCTATTGTTTTATTATGAACACAAACAAAACCCCCAAATATCCAAAAACCTATAGATTAAATTATATATTTGTTGGGTTTTACAAACCACTATTGTAATAGAAATATTCTACTATTAATAATAGTATATTATTGAAGGAGTTTGAAATAGTAATGAATAAAGTTTTTTTGAGTATTATAACAATTTATATCATGTAAGTTTCATTAGTAAACAAAAGATCATTATTGCCCAGTAATAAAAGCATGCATGAGGATGGGAATGGATTTTAATAGCTTACCTTCAGTTCACTAGAGGCAAACAGCCGTTTAGAGAGCAGTCGACCAGCTTGTATGGCCACCGGTGTTAATTCTGGCCGTCCGTCTAGTACATCTCCTATGGCGAATATG
Organism: Osedax fenrisi; assembly: GCA_964019155.1. NCBI lineage: Eukaryota > Metazoa > Annelida > Polychaeta > Sabellida > Siboglinidae > Osedax > Osedax fenrisi. The sequence continues at coordinate 44,275,591 of OZ025241.1, read as the reverse complement.
TAAGGACAGGACGTACGCTCGTATTCGTCTCCTAGGATGAATCCGCTCCTAAAGGTCAAGGTCATACTATTACATAATGGTATAAATATAGTATATGATATCAGAATGATTTGCTTGTTGAAATACATGTAAGTATGTCTCACAGGTATTATGTGGCATTATAAGATTAACATACATGCACATAAAACAATGGTTAACGAGGATGTAGAGGTCAGAGGTCAGAAGTACAAACTTGGTGTTCAGTTTCACTCCTACTTTATCTAGACCAATATCCGTACACGGACTTCTACCGACGGCAAACATCACCTAAAGGTCAGAGTTCAACTCGTTAAAGGTTTGACCGTTTAAAGGTGGAGACTGCGATGTACATTACCGTATCGTAGATTTCGACTATTGCTTCCTTAGTGTCGGCCATTATAGATGTGACCTTGAGCTTTCCATCGTCGAGTTTCTCAATCTACAATGTTTGATAGGTACATTACACAAGCAAGGTGGATATCTCACATCAGATCATAGAGAACGAGTGAATGAATACACATACTCTACATTGTATAGGAAATATTGACCTTGGACGGTGTACAAGGTCGTAGAAACTTGATGCCTTTAGACTTCATGTGGTCACCGATGAGTTCTGCCATTTGCTGGTCAAAGCCTCGAAGTAAGATAGAGCGTACCTGTGATGCACGCAACATGTATTACACGCAACATGTATGACATTGTATATTCTCAATGACAAACCATGACTGTGACATCGTATCCGAAAGTTTTAATGAATCCGGCACATTCCAGGGACACATAGGAAGCTCCCACCACGAGTGTCTTACCAGGAGCTTTAGCCAGTTGAAACAGATCATCACTGCAATATTACAAATAGATAAACTAGAATATAGTTATTAAGTATATTCTAAATTACACTGTATTTACATGATATATTATTTGTATATTGTTTAATTTAAATTATTATATATATGTACACTAGAAAATGAATTATTTTTTAATTTAAGGATATAATATCTATATATTAACTAAAGGCCAATATATTAATTGTGTGTGTTTGGCATTAGAACTAAATGTATTCACAACAACAAAACCATTATATTAATATGAGACTGACAGATTAGACAGATTTATGGTATTCTATCAACATTAAACTTGGTAGTTGTAAACAATTTATTATCATTATTAAAAATAAGATTATATTTTTAGAATGGCTTACATGGTAGTGCTAGGTGTGAACTATAGACAACAATAATAGATAACAATAGCAGAAAACATTAAGATATAACAATAGATGGTTAGCTTACCTAGAGATACCATATTCCTGTGCTCCTGGTATCTCTGGCAACTTAGGTCTGCAGCCCGTGGCTATGATGAAATACTTGCCAGTGATGACGGTACTTACACCTTTACGATTGGTGCACTGAGGTGAAGTGAGAGGTCAATGAGGGGTCGAGAGGGTCGTGTGTACGGTACCTTGAGCGTGTGCGCTGAGGTGAACTCGCCGTAAGAGTTCAGGTAAGTTATCTCCTTGTTGCGTAGCGCTACCTTGTATCCCCAGTTTAAACTTCCAATGTGATTCTTTGTGTGAGTAGGTGGTAATGTTTGATGTTATATGTGTGTGTGTTTAATTTTAATTCTAACTAATTAACTTATGATGTGGTTATATATGTAGGTATGACATTAACATAATAATGTTATTATATATCTGTTTATATATATATATATATACACAAATTTCTCTGTATCTGCACCTACATTATGGAACAATTTTTAATATTATCACAATTCCTAATAATAAAATATTTAAAACCATGTTGACAAAATATATATTATTAAATACTATGTAAACTTATCATTGTTATAAATTAAAATTGTACTATTCTATTTTATTTTAATTATAATTATTAATTTTATTTAATTGTATAATTATTTTCACGTTTAAATATTTTAAATACGGATTTCTGCGATTAAATAAAATCTTCATTATCATCATCATTATCATCATCATTATCATCATCATATATGTATGTGTGTATGTGTGTATGTGTTTGTTAGTGTGTGTGTGTTAGTGATGTAAATGATGCTAAAATCTAAAAAATGGATGCAGTCTCAGTCTCAGTTACCTAATGTCTCAACTCGGCTCGGGCTCGTTTTTTTCCGAAAATCAAAGTCCAGACTCTGCATCAAAAAGCTCAGTAGTATTTACATCACTAGATGAAATTTACATTATTATTAACTGAATCGCGAAGTTGGAGCAGATCATTTTTTTTAAATTGATGTAAATATGAAATATATTAAAATTAAACTGTATTAAAATGTAACTTCTAAAAAGCATCATTTCGGCTCGGTTATTGTTAGAGTCTCAACTCGGCTAGGACATGTTTTTTTTCCCCGAAAATTAAAGTCTCTTATCGGCATCAATAACCAAAAGTTTCGGCTAGGCATCATTTATATCACTAGTGCGTGTATGTGATGTATATATATATGTGATTAACTTTAATCCTAACTAATCAACTAAATTTAAATTTAATTAATAACTAATTCTATTAACTAGAAGAGTGTTGTCACTCGACAGCTCATAGTGACTTTGCTACTACTAGTGGTGCCCCCTAGATATAACCTGTACTCCGTCTCTGAGGGTGTCCCAGTCGTGTGTCACTTTCTCATCAAACTTCCAGCCAAACATTCTACTGTCCTCTATATTGTGACCTGAGACAAAACATTTAATGCAATATTATAACCAAAATTTTATAAACACATACATATCATACAATTGTTACATTTCAAGTGAATTACTATAATTTGTATTACATTTTTACAATATTCAAAGTTATTGATATGGGCTGAAATGAACTTAAACGTTAAAATAGTAACTGATGTTTTCACTAAATAATATATATATATATATTACTATTGTATTGGAGTAGCCTCTTTATGAGTATAGATTAAGAGATAATCTCTGATTATCTCCTTTGAGCAGAAATTGTGTTTGCTAAATTGTACTTTCTGAACTCAATAAAGTATTTTATTCATTTATATATATATATATATATATATGGCATTATTTTATTATGTATTATTGTATTACATATTGTGTATAAAGTAAAATCTAGTAAATAATATATAACGGATATAATTAAATATTATATTTAAAATGTTATCAACATTATTTTGTTAGCTAAATATGACATACACAATTAATAATTTAAAACTAGTATTAATATTAAATTTAAATGAATATTCAAATTATTAAATTATATGTTATAATACATAAGTTAGACAATATTAAAACATACTGTTATATATTTATATATAGGTATTCTAAATATTCAATTATTATCAAATGTAGACTTATATGAAACAATTATTCATAATATACATAAAATGAAGACATGAATAAATTACTCTACTATATTAAACTTCTAAAAATCTTAGTATAAAACAATACCTATTTGTATATCTAATGATAATACATACACTCTTGCATATGCACACATACAAGCTAACCGTGTATTGAGGCCTGATGCATAAGCTTCTTAGGAATACATCCAACATTAACGCAGGTACCTCCTAGACCTATAGTGCACGAGGGTAATGATGTTAGTGATTCATAGGGGGTAGACACGCTAAGCCCCTCTACTAACCCCACGAGGTTCCTTGGGGGCTAGGCTTCACAAAGTCGAGCACCGCTACCTTAACCCCCTTGTCAGCTGCATCCTGTGTACAATAGGTGTTATCAAGTGTGGGGGAGATGTTAGCATATGTATATTATATTAATTAGTATAGGAAATATTATAATCCTCTTATAGATTATGTGACAAACTTTTATGTACCATCACATTTGTTATCATAATGAATATCAATAGAAATAACTGTGGTTCAGTATTGGTGTTAATCACTGATATAAGAGTTATTTGTTTAGAAGTACACACATATTGCACACATAATGATTAGCATATAACAAGTAGTGAAACTAGTAGAAATATAGTAGCAATACTATAGTATAACAGTAATATATGTGGTAAAAAAGAAACACATATATATAGATATTATTAAGTTTATTGAAAATATTATAAAAAAGTAATAAACCCACCGAATGTATGTGGGGAGATTAGTATAAAGAGTGATGTTAGCATAAAGTGGATGTCATCAAGGTCACGCTGTACTGACCTTGGATGCTGCTAAACCTCCTGAACCGCCGCCAATTACTACGAGGTCGTAGTCGTAAGATGGAAGGTCATGGTCAGCCGATGATGATGATGTGAGTTTATTCAGTAAGGTCATTAGCCGTCCTTCACTATGTAACTTTAGAATATCGCTGCAACCACCTGGTGGCAGAAAAGTATGAAATAGTGACATATAGCACATACACACACTGTGAACACATGTACATCAGGCATATTAAATAAAGTTACAGTTTATATTGATTCAGCAACTAGTATACAGTATTAAGAAAGTATTATAAAGTATAAGATTATGTGTACACTGTACATTAGAGTGGCTCGTTGGTAATTAAATATATGGTATCAGTAAAAACTATCTAAAACATATAATATATATATAAACAGTAGTAAAATTTGGAATATATACTTTCATAATTATATACATCAGTTATATTTGTAATATATGATAGAACAACCTAGTATTTTTATTCATTTGTAAATTATAAAATATTCTCCAAGTTTTAATGTAAAAATGTAAAAATCAAAATATTTACTCCAAAATAAAATTTCTAATAATATTCATAAATATACCACATGTGATATATATATATACGTATTAAGTATTTGGTAGTTATTTGTTGAACAAAATATAAACAAATTAACTTTGTATTATATATAAATAGCCATATTTGTAAAGATGGACATATGATTTCTTACATCCTGATACATGCAATAGAATTATTTCTATTTTTCTGATTGATGATGACATATAAATGTTATATATGGAAGCTACCAATTCTATAATCTTAGATGTTTACATAAATACTATATTTTCTAACACATATATATATATTCCTGTATTTATACATTACATGTTAGTATGATTACAGCTTTATATAGATGATATTATATATTTAGAATATAATCCTATACTATATACTATATAATACTATTATTAAAGTAATGTACTCCATTTAGAGATATATATCTAGGTATTATACAATTTGAATCCCTATGTATATACAGAGAATATATTGATTATAAATATAAATCACATAGTAATACTAATAGGTTGACACAAAGCATTGATGTCCTATAAATGGAACGATAATAACTATATATATAACTATATTTACTATTGGATTTACACTGTGAAGGTGATAGGAGAAAAATAATTACCTTACCAAAATGTACCAATAATCTAAATTGATATGCAATAATAATCAGTATTATATAACTATTATCTATTTATATATACATATGTACATGTACATATATATATTTAATATACAAAATATAAGATGAATAATAAATATTATAATTAAATATTATGATTATAAGCAATGTTTACTATAATTAATGTGTATTATGTGGATTAACAAACCGATGTGTTTGCCATCAATGAATACACTGGGAACAGTTCTCTGTCCTGTTTTAGTGAACAATGCATTCTGCAGTTCTACTCCATCATCTGGTTGGAGGGGGTAACAATTAATCACAGTAGTGGTTAACATGGGGGTAAGTATTGTTATTGTTATTTTTATTTAGTGAGATCCTTTCATACCATCCAGGAACTTAGATGAAGTTTTCACATATAAGTTATAAGTTATAACCATATATGGATATATTGTCCCTTCGAAGCCGCTCTCATGTTAAGGCATACATGGTTTTAACGAGAGCCGATCATTTATTTATACACAATTATATGATTATTTTAAGACCTATTTTAATGGTCGGGACGGGGCTCGAACCCGCGTCCTACTGCTTGTGTGTCTGGGGCCGGTTGTTCCGACATTTGATAAAAATAGCGTACGCGCGCTAGCAAAATTGGCGTGCGCCATACCCTTAGCCATATACAAATCGAGTTGTTCCGACAATTAAAATAAATGTCCTAGGCTAGCTAATTCTAGCGCGAATTATCTCGGCGACTGTCCGACTATGCGTATTGTATAGAATAAAAAAGAATATATTATGACAATTGTATTCAAAACTATATAAAATATGCATAATTTATATTCAAAACCTTGTAAAGTAATTTATTACAATTATATATTATTATATATATTAAAATAAATAATTATAATAATTTAATTGAATTTAATAAATATGTTATTTAAATAAACAACGACTATTGTTTGTGTATATTTAGTCTATGTTATTTTAACCCGTTTTAACTCATTTTAACCCGGATTTTAACTTGTTCAATTTAATAAAAATGTCAAAATTAACAAGATGTAGTATATTTACTGATAATGAAATAGCGACATTATTAAGTAATTATAAAGAAAATAGCGACTATTTGAATAGAAAATTTGATGCCTATGTTAGTATTACGTTTATACAATAAATAATGTAATTTTGCAATAATTTCAATGAGACCTAAGCCATATTTCTATCTACTAGATAATCTAACCTAGGTAGTTCTAGAACATTTTTATATTATAATATATATATATATATATATATATATATATATAATAAGTGTACTGTTATTGTAATGTTATTTATTTTTTATTTAGTAGAATTGTAATTTAATTTAATTATAAAAATATTAAAGGATATTTTATTAATATTTATAATTATATTATATAAATAAAAGTTTTCACTCTTAATTTTACATTACTATAAATTAATACACTTAATACATTTGGTATAATATAAAAAGTAAATACATTTTAACTTTTCTATTCATATTAGTTATATTAGTCAATTAGTTAACTTATTGAATTTATAAAACATATTACCACAATTAAAATTTAAAAAAAATTTATAAAACATATTCTGTAATGTGTTTTATAAACTTCATACCTCAAACTTCATTTATTAATTCATAACACAACAATTATAAGTATGATTTCTTAATTAATTTCACTATTTATATATAAAAATATAATTATGTAATTAGATTTATAATTAAATTAAAATGATATACTTTTAGATAATCATGTAGGTCACCTATACAATATTTGATATAATTTAAAATTATTTATACAGTCATAGAAAACTATTATTATTAGTTTTAATATTATACTAAGTGTATTGTTTGTTATTATAAAAACAATACAAATTGTTTTTTTACTTTAGTTAATTGTTATATTATAATTTATGTTGTCTACATGAAGTTTATAAATTAATTTCTATTTTGTAAAGGCTGTGGTTATACAAAAGTATCATGCAGAGATAAGTAAATATCATGCCGACACAAATAAATATCATGCCGACACACATAAATATCATGCAGAGATAAGTAAATATCATGCCGACACAAATAAATATCATGCCGACACAAATAAATATCATGCCGACACAAATAAATATCATGCCGACAAGTAAATATCATGCCGACACAAATAAATATCATGCCACCACAAGTAAATATCATACAGAGATAAGTAAATATCAGGCCGACATAAGTAAATATCATGCCGACACAAATAAATATCATGCCACAACAAGTAAATATCATGCAGAGATAAGTAAATATCATGCCGACACAAGTAAATATCATGCCGACACAAATAAATATCATGCCGACACAAGTAAATATCATGCCGACACAAATAAATGTCATGCCGACACAAATAAATATCATGCCGACACAAATAAATATCATGCCGACAAGTAAATATCATGCCGACACAAATAAATATCATGCCGACATGTAAATATCATGCCGACACAAATAAATATCATGCCGACAAGTAAATATCATGCTGACACAAGTAAATATCATGCCGACACAAATAAATATCATGCCGACAAGTAAATATCATGCCGACACACATAAATATCATGCCAACAAGTAAATATCATGCTGACACAAGTAAATATCATGCCGACACAAATAAATATCATGCCAACAAGTAAATATCATGCCACCACAAGTAAATATCATGCAGAGATAAGTAAATATCATGCAGAGATAAGTAAATATCATGCCGACACAAATAAATATCATGCCGACAAGTAAATATCATGCCACCACAAGTAAATATCATACAGAGATAAGTAAATATCAGGCCGACACAAGTAAATATCATGCCGACACAAATAAATATCATGCCACAACAAGTAAATATCATGCAGAGATAAGTAAATATCATGCCGACACAAGTAAATATCATGCCGACACAAATAAATATCATGCCGACACAAGTAAATATCATGCCGACACAAATAAATATCATACCGACAAGTAAATATCATGCCGACAAGTAAATATCATGCTGACACAAGTAAATATCATGCCGACACAAATAAATATCATGCCGACAAGTAAATATCATGCCGACACACATAAATATCATGCCAACAAGTAAATATCATGCTGACACAAGTAAATATCATGCCGACACAAATAAATATCATGCCAACAAGTAAATATCATGCCACCACAAGTAAATATCATGCAGAGATAAGTAAATATCATGCAGAGATAAGTAAATATCATGCCAACACAAATAAATATCATGCCGACAAGTAAATATCATGCCACCACAAGTAAATATCATACAGAGATAAGTAAATATCAGGCCGACACAAGTAAATATCATGCCGACACAAATAAATATCATGCCACAACAAGTAAATATCATGCCGACACAAATAAATATCATGCCGACACAAGTAAATATCATGCCGACACAAATAATATCATGCCGACACAAGTAAATATCATGCCGACACAAATAAATATCATGCCGACAAGTAAATATCATGCCGACACAAATAAATATCATATAAACAAACCTCTAACCTGTATTAAAGAAATGTAATCTATTGAATATATAATTTCATTCCACTTAAATTATACTGATATTTATTTGTAATGTATTTATATTTTCAAAGGTAACCAAGACTGGTAAGGCGACTCGATGGGAGTCTATTGTACAAATTGTGAATGCCAAGCATGGTAACAATAGGACAGTTGACCAAATAAAGAAGAAAATGACTTCTTTAAAATCTGAGGTTAATAACAAGTATACAATGTTTTTGTTACCTTGTATAATGATTGGGTGCTTAAACTGTAAATGTATATAAACTAAAAATGAAAATTATATATATATTTATAGCAATTGATCATATATATATATATATATATAATGTTAGGAATAATACTTATTTTTATGAATTTATTATGTAATTTAAAAAGATAAAATATTATTACGAATGATTTTATATTTATAATAATAAGCCTATAATGTCAAGTATATACATAATAATATATTATTAACATATATATAACTATTATTTGTGATATTTATTTATATTACTTTGTATTTAACCTATAGGTATATTTAAATTATTTACTTATTAAAATATAACTAAGTATTATTTATTAAACAGACTATAAGAATTAGAGACCATTCGAGAGGGACAGGGGGAGGTGGGTTACATAAGCGAAGTTGGCACTTCGATACTATGATGGATGTTATCGGAGACAAGCGAGAGCTACTGGATGGAGTAGGAGGTTTATTTGATGTACTCATAATTAGTATAGCATGTATTTATAGTAAGTCTGATCTGGTAAATTACTATTTATTTTAATATTATATATTATATTTTTATCAAATTCAATATATTTATAAATATTTTTTAAATGTATAATAGTTATGCAATTTAACAATAATGATAATATTTTATATATTATAATCACTGTAGGTGGAATATCGAGTTCTACTTTACCATCAGAGTCGAGTTATGTACAACAACATAATACATCTACTCCCATATATATAAAAGATACAATATATAATACCCCACCAACGCAATCCATAAACATACAACCAACTACAACCAATACTCCCATTCATATACATGATACAATATATACTGCGGTATATGATACCCCACCACCACCACCATCCACTAATATACCACAAGATACAATAGACAATATATTATTAAATACACCATCACCATCATCAATAACTATAATACATACTACACCCCCATGTACATCACAATCACTACAATATACATCAATAAACCCTTCTAAAAAAAAAAGGAAAAAATTATTTTCAAATACAAATAATCAGAATATAAATGATATACTGGAATGCGAAGTAGACATAGTAAACCATAAACAAAACTATATAAAACAACAATTTGAAGTCATTAATAAGGAGATGGAGGCCAAAGATAAAAGAAATGAAAGAGAAATAGAGAAATATTTAAAGGAGATGAATGCTGTAGAAGAGAAAGAGAGAAGAGAAAAGGAGAAAGAGATAAGAGAAAAGGAGAAATATTTAAAGGAGATGAAGGGTGTAGAAGAGAAAGAGAGAAGAGAAAAGGATAAAGAGATAAGAGAAAAGGAGAAATATTTAAAGGAGATGAAGGGTGTAGAAGAGAAAGAGAGAAGAGAAAAGGAGAAAGAGATAAGAGAAAAGGAGAAATATTTAAAGGAGATGAAGGCTGTAGAAGAGAAAAAGATAAGAGAAGAGGAGAAACATTTAAAGGAGATGTTAATGTATGATTTAAAAATTAAGGAATTGACAAATAAATATAATTAAAATTACTTGTTTATTTATCTAGTAAAATATTTCTCTACAAATACATCTCTATATGCATTTCCTGGTAAATCTGTATTCAGGTTTTCAATAATTTCGGTATCTTCTTCAATATGTATCGTCTCTCGTATAAGTTTTTTGCTTACTGCAATATTATGTAAAACAACACAAGCTCCGATAACTTTGATTGCTCTCTCAGGTCTTAACCTAAAGAATGATATCATTTATAAGTTATATAATGAATCATGATATATATAAATTTATATATATTTCATAAATATATAACATTATATAAGGCTTCATTTTATGGAAAATTGTAACATTATTTAATATACATAAACTAGATATATATTACTATAAACTTTTTTATAAAATATATTATACACTTATTTCTATATAGTGAATATATATATGAATAATTTATTAGAAAGTAAAAACTTTTGGAATATTTTATGTAAATTAAATCATATTCACATATATTTCAATACAGGGAAAATATAGAAATATTTTGTTAATAAATTTATAGAAATAATTCTATATATAGTTATGATAAATTACATATAAATCTATAAACTAATATATCTAGGTCCATCATCACTTGGGAATTACCTTATCTCAGAATGGAGACAACTGAAGCGACGCTTTAATACTCCATTACATCTCTCGATTAAAGCACGTGTCTTGACATGGGAGAATTGATAACTCTGAATTAAATGAATAATTAATATGATATAACAAATAGAAAATATATATATACTATTTATGTAGAAATAAATAAAATAGTAATAATATAGATATGTATATGTGTACAGAGGAGGCCTCTTATCGTATACTTAGGGAAATAAGATGAAACTTGAATGTAATTAGTTTAAAACCAACAAAAATATTTAAAATAATTACTATGTAAAAAATAATATGTATTTGCTATATGTAAAGCATACTATACGAGTAAATATAAATATATACCTATGTATTATTTAAAATATAGTATCATTAACTTTTGTAATGAATTAATTTTGATTTAAAATATACTTGTATAAACAAACCCTCTGCGCAGAATTATTTGTTCGCAAAAATGGGGTTAGTAGCCAACTTTTACATGGATATCCGCTGTCCCCTAAGATTACATCAGAAGTGTTTCTTTGTTCATAAGCTTGCCATACATAAGAATTTCTTATTATTCTAAATAAATATTAGTGTAATAATATACTATTGTCATATATATACTTGTACTGATTACCTGGAATCATGAACGCTGCCCGGATACTTAATAACGGCATTGGATATCCTCATGTCGGACTCACACATGAGTTGTATATTGATCGAATGCGTATTTTTTCTATTTACGTAGATTTCTTCGTTAATTACTGGAGCTATTAAAATCATCATTTTGTTAAATTCATTATATTTTTGTAAGTTATATTTAAAATATTGAATACATTTAATGATACAAATTAGATATAATGTTTAATTCGAAGAGAATGTAATGGATATTAGGTTAAAAACTGAATATACAATTTTTTCATATAAGTTGTTATTATAAATGTATTGATAATGGTCATATTTTCATAATGAATAATGAAATGTAGTATATTTTATGTAATTGATTTAATATAGAAATATTACAAATTAAATGGATTAAAGTAAATGAAGTAATGATATAAACAACTTAAATAAACCTTGAATCCTAATATGTGTGCAGTCAATTACACCGACCACATTAGGAAATCCAGCAATAGCTTTAAATGCCAATTTTTGCTGGGCGACGTGTTCATTATCCGTATTTATATATATCCATTCATCAAAATGTGAGCATATAGCTTCCGAAACCTGATGAATAATTCGACTTGTTGTTGACTTATGAATTCCGATAGAATCTCCGATTACAAGTTGGAAACTTCCATTTGCATAATAATAGAGAGCAATCATAAGTTTCATTAATGGAGATATTGTCGTTGAATTATTTGATGCACGTTCATCTCCTTTTATCTGAGGCTCTATCATTTCAAGAATTTCTAATATCGTTTCTTTGTCGAAACGATATCTCGAATAAATTTCATCGTCGCTGTAATAAGTTTAACATATTTAATATTAATGTAAAAACAAATCATCACAGATGGTATATTATATATATTATTAGTCCTTGTTTTTAGTCAGTAATATCGTATAATGTAATTTTGGAATAGGTAATCTCGGATGACTTATTAAATTTAATTGAAATTTTCTCGCCTTGAAAATGAGTAGCTACGCTATATATTTTTCATCCAAAAAACTGCCTATATCAATCGCTAGCGTAAAATAAAATAGATTATCTCATTCGATATTACTGATTTTTATGGTTGTTATGCACTAGAGATGACAAATGTGTATGACTAATAGTTTATTCGTTTGCGAAGAGCACTTTTGGAGTAGATATGTGTGTGTAATAAATGTCATTGTCGCATGTGATAAGTTTAACATATTTAATATTAATGTAAAAACTAATCATCACAGATGGTGTATTATATATACATATATATATATATATATATATATATATATATATTATTAGTCCTTATTTTTAGTCAGTAATATCGGATAAGGTAATTTTGGAATAGGTAATCTCGGATGACTTATTAAATTTAATTGAAATTTTCTCGCCTTGAAAATGAGTAGCTACGCTATTTATTTTTCATCCAAAAAACTGCCTATATCAATCGCTAGCGTAAAATAAAATAGATTATCTCATTCGATATTACTGATTTTTATGGTTGTTATGCACTAGAGGTGACAAATGTGTATGACTAATAGTTTATTCGTTTGAGAAGAGCGCTTTTAGAGTAGATATGTGTGTGACATATATGATCAGCGATCCGTCATATATAAGTTTTATGTATTTGTAAAATAATTTTAAAATTAGTTTACGTGTTACACTTTTATCACGTACAAATACGGTGTGTGTATATTTGTGTGATACACATATACTATTATATTATATTATACTATAGACAAATATTTTAATTTAAAATTTAAATAATTGTGGAAATCAGTATAAGAATAAATAAGATTTGTATATATATTCTTATTACTATTATCTCATTATTTCAAATAATATTAATTATTTGGAACTAGTTGCATAATAGTAGTAACTTAAATATATATTATGTATGTATCTAAATCTAATTTTGTTATTTTTAATATTTAAATAGTTAATTATTTTAAATAATATTTAAAAAATAATTTATGAAATTTGAAGTGCAAATTTATTATAAATGTGAAATTCATAGTTGTATTAACATACGAATAATAATTGTTTTTAAACTAGTTAATTAATAATCATAATGGATTTATATATCACATATTTATTTAGATAAATTGTATATATATTTATAAAAAAAATCAAATTAAACAATTGGAAATAATTTTAAGAATAAAATAATTTATTAAAAGATTATATATATTGTTATTAATGGTACTAGTTACATAATAGTATTAACTAAAATATATATTATATATTTATTTAAATATAATGTTGTTGAATATTTAATAACCTATGTTGAATATTTAAATATATTAACATAATAAATTCATTATAATGTATTATTACTAACTCATATATTTCCATCGGGTCATTCCTTTCACGGTACTCTCTTGTAAGTACATTTAAAAAAAATAAATATCTATCTATATCGAATATAATATCCATAATGTATATCAAATAATTATAAAATATAAACGTAATAAATCGGATAATTAATAATAAAACAATACACAAATAATAAAACTATAATTGTTGTTACAATACACTTAAAATAAGGAATAGAATGGGAAATAAGAAATACATTTTATTTAATATTATTTAATATTTAGCTAACGCCAGCTATTAGTCGTCCTTAATACATGGGTAAAATAAACGCTGCGCGTTAAATTTATATGTCGGAACATCTCGATGACTTTAGCTTATCATTTTTACGCGCTAGAACATCGGAAAAACCGGTCACTAGATGTCCCTAGGGAGGGCTACGGCGACTATTTTCGCCTTAATAACGCGCAGCTGGGCGATTTATTTTTCATCGGAACAACCCAATATCGTAAAATAAGCGTAGAATAAGCGCAGGCCAATTTTATTTTATCGGAACAACCGGGCCCTGACGCCTTAGCCAACTGAGCCACACAGGTAGTTATATAATAGTTATTAGATGTGGATGCGATAGAGGGGGTAGTGGGGGTAAGTATGAGTCACAGTGTTACATGTACACACACACACTACTAATTACAGTGGACACATGTAGTAAGTTTAGTTAACATGATTCACTAACGAGTGTTCACTATTGTTCAACAGGACAATAGTAGGCTAATTGACTAACAATGCTGCACAACAAACAGTGCACACTAGAGCTATTCAGTGCTATTGTTATATGACTCACCTATTTCATTCAGTTCTACAGTGTTAATTTCAATAGCTAGTTCTTTAAACAGAGATTTCACCTGCATGTGTAAGATATTGATTATGGCTGTAGCCTTGTAACTCATTACTACTACCACTACCACTACCACTACCACTACCACCACCACTAACACCACCACTACCACTAACACTACCACCACCACTACTACCAGTACCACTACCACTAACACTACTACTACCACTACCACTACCAATAATACTAACACTACCACTAAAACTAACACCACCACTTATAAATACTAATAATATTGCAATTATATTAATATAATAATGTTAGTTTCGATAATCATAATTGGTTGACAGTATCGATTGTAAAAGAAATAGTTATAATAACACCAGTACTAATAGTATTGCCGATAGTATTGCCGATAGTAGTGCTAATGCTGTTGGTGGTGGTGGTAGTTGTAGTGCTAATGCTGGTGCTAATGCTGCTGCTGTTGGTGGTGGTAGTTGTTGACTAATGCGGAAAGGCTATTAGTGAATAATTGATCAGTTCTCATGCACACATGACAACATAATCAGGGGTCACCACACAATGACCTTGACCTACCTTATCGCAGTAGCCGCACGTGGTCTTACTGAACAGTGACACCTTGTTGTCGCGCACAAAGTCATCGATCTGCTTCAGTTGGTCACCTTTCACGGGAGGCATGTCTCTAAGTAGGGGTCGGGTAGGGGTCAGAGATCAATATTGTGAGTGAGGTACGGTAATACACTAAATACTATATATAAAATACTATATATATATATATATATATATATATATATATATATATATATTTGTAGTTATACATATTGTAACATAATTTTTCTATATATATATATAATTATACTTTAATGATTATCTGAGGTCATATATAATATATATATATATATATATATATATATATATATATACATATTGGCAAATGAAACTAATAATAAAATAGTGCATGTAGTGATAATTTCCTGTCCTGGATTATTCTAGTCACGTGACAATGGTAGTCATGTGATGGTGATGATCACATGACATCAGTGGTCATATGCCTGAAGTAATCAAGTAACTGGTGATAATGTGACCTTTAAGGTGGCACCATTTTTGATTATATATGTTAGTTAATGTAACATTTTATTCACTTGCACGCACACACATACATACATAAAATTCACATATATATATATATACATATATATTAAAAAAACATTCATATACACATATATACATAAACGCATATACAGGTGTATATTCATTATTTTTAAACATATGCAGGCAGGTGATTCAGATCTTAGTAATGATATCACATGATTGATTGATAAGGATGATTCAATGAATAATTATGACCAAGGTCAAATGATGCTTGGAAGGTCACACAAGATGAATATATATTAATTGTATTAATCATGCTAGACATAATTAGAAAGTGAGATAGATATATTGTAGCATTACAATGCAGATATCTATTATGAGTATTGATCAAATAATAACAATAGGTTTGCTGTACAAACAGTGTGTATTTTAAATAGTACAAATATATCTATAAATAGACTTATGTTTAATGATAAAATGATAATTTCAGATGAAATAAGTATTTAAAAGTATTAGATTAAATTAAATTAATACTAATATATGAATTAATTAATATAAATATTAGTAATTTTTGAGAAGATACATAGTGAATATGGTATTATATTGCATGATTTATATTCAATTTTGATGGTTTGTACCTTACTTCTTTTACATAAGATTATTAATGTTTGATTCACAGTACATGCAACATTTTATATTTATATTATTAAATTTATATGCAACCTACAGAAATAAAATAACATCCTATAATATTCTTAAATCTATGTTATAATAGAGCTGTATACATTAGTTATACATATCACATTCTCTCATTTGTGTACAATCATTACGATGGATTGTGATTGGTCAAGAGCAAAACTAGGGTAATATAAATTGTATTCAAAAACAATTAACTTCCTTACTATAGTTATTATTTACTACAGCCTGCTAATTAGTTACAAATAAATATCAAACTAGATACTATATTGTGCAATATACCTGTTAAATAGAATGTTATGTCATTGTAAATATATTCTTTATAGGTGTTGTATATATGTATTGATTAAATATAAATAATGAACTTATAAATACCAACCATATATAGATACCTATATTTCTAAATTGAATACAAATTAATGCATTCATTAAAGTGGATTAGGGAGATTAACAAATATTTATAAACTAACAAAATAATAATATTCATAATATATTCTATATTTCATATACAATATATATATATATATATACTATACATGCTTTATAATATAGCAGAATAACTTATATATATATAAAATATATTTTTTCCATAAGGGCTTCCTAGTGTCACCAAAAATACGCTCACATTTAAATGTAAATAGATAGGAAAACACTATTTTCACTATAAATAGTCCACTGCATTTATAATTTAGCTGATTTCCAAAAATGTGTCTACTATATATATTAAGATTATATATATATATATATATATATATATATATATATATATATAGATTCTCATTTTATTTTTAATATGATTATATATTTCTATGATATGTTGAAAATAACCAATAATTAAAAATTGTAAATTAAAATTAAAAAAATTAAAAAATAGTAAAATAAATTTGTATAAATAAAAATCTATTTACATAATACAAATAAAAAAATGGACAGTCATAATATATAATATTTATATACTAGAAAAGTTAATGGAAAATATTTAATATTGAACCGTGAGGAAGTTTTTAACACAGATATATAGCTAATATGAATTATTTTGATTAAATGGTTTTGAAAATTATTAATTATATATTTAACTATATGTATATATATACATGAATATACTCAATATTAGATATATATTGTTTCATATATATATATATATTATATATATATATATATATATTATATAAATTATAATAATATTAGTAAATCAATAGGTAGTATACATATTGTATATGAATTTCGGTAGTTCTATAAAACATAATTTTTTAATAACTATTTATAAATATAATTATCTGAAAATTTCGGAACATTAACATAAATTTGTCCGAATTGTAATTAGTAATAATACAAATATTTGAATTTAATTTTGTTCATGAAGAGGTGATTACGATGATAGGTGAATCTATAATATATATTATATATATATATATGTGTGTGTGTTTTTAAGTAAAATCAATTATATCATAAACAAATACTAATTTTGTAATCTGTAAACTTATACACATTGGTTATGATTACAAATAAAACAAGATATCACCAATTAAAATCATATAAATATATATATATTATATATATATATATATATATAATATATACAAAGATTTTACGAAGCACTTTCCTTCGGAAAATCTTTGATATATATATGGTATATTATATACCGTATATATCACATGAAATAATAACTATTAAATTATAGTTAATAATACTTTTACTAATTATAAAGATAATTATATTTCTAACAACATTAAAGTATTTTTTTCAATATAGTTTTATAAATTTATAAATTATGAGTATATAAATTATTATGTAATTATATTTTTAATGAGGTATATATATAAACTATTTAAAAAATATTTACTTATATGTTCATAAATATTTAATTGTATGCGCATAACTAAACAATAATATATATTAATATATATATATATATATATTAAGACTTAGAAATATCAATATATTAATTAATTAAATTTATATATAGGATTGAATCATTAAATATATATACATTTATATTATAATCATAATTATAATGGTTTATTGAATATTATAACTAAAAGTTCCAATACCTTATTGAATAAGAACGAAAACTAACATTAAATAAGTAAATATGAATATATAGTCTTACTTTTTACATAAACTGCAAAGCCACATTTTTACAGAGAATTCATGTTTATTTTGATAATAGATAGAAGAAGCATTGACTCCATTTTTACAAAGTATACTCCCTATTTTTTTATTACTGGAAAATAAACATTTATTATTTTCAGTAATTATATTCAATAATTTTTTATTGTTAAAAAGCAAAACCCTCCTAATAATACTATGCATGGTTGGCAATTAGTTAGCGTGTTATATATATAAAATAAGCACTAGAAACATTATAATATAATTATTATACGAATAAATTACTAACTAACTTATTTAATAAGCAATAGCATTCTATATGTTATTAGAATGTATATAAAATGTAGTTATATTTTATTTCAAATTCCGATATAGTTTATTTGATAGAATATGTTGTCAATTATAAAAGTATAAAAATATTTAACAAATATGTGTTATTTACGATTAAACAGTATATAATATTTGTATTGCAAATATCAAGGACATATCGATATCCTTGATAATTAATTAGATAATAATTTAAAATTATATGTGTTATCGATATGGTGCCTTATTAGTAATACCCGTCCGATATAGAAATTATATTAATATGTTATGTGCCGTATTATCATTATAAACAAATTAGAGGTGTTGTTACTTATATTAATTTAAACATTGTAATGGTAATATTTGTTTGGGTTTATAAATATGAATATTTGAATTATTCACGTGGGTTAGTATCTTTGAATAATTTACTAATAATGTTATGTTTAAAGGCTATTTAAAGTATGATAAATATAATTATATAGGATTAAAATAATGTAAATCAATTAAATTATTAATTGTATATATATTTTATATAAATTAATATATTGATTTAGTTTATTAATAGTTATTTTATTTAAAATTTATACAACAAAAAGTTTTATTTTATATAATATATATGTATTTGTATTTATTTCATAATTCTAGGGTTTAGTATTATAACATATTATAAATTACAATAATACAAATGTTATCTATTACTAAATTATTGTTAATATGTTTATATTACGTTGCTCACCTTTAGGGAACCTACTAAATATTTGTAAATAAAATTATGAAACTTATTAATAATATATTGAATAACAACCAATGTGACCTAATATACTTGTTTATGATTGGACAAAATTAAATCATGCTCAATATACATTTGCAAGTCATGTTCTTATTATTTGACTTCTTATTATATGATAATCATATAGCTAGATAGAAATTTCTCTATAGCTCTATGATGATAATGCATTATTCTATTTATATTTTATTCAATTAATCTATTAATCTAATTTTAATGTATTATTAAATAATATTATAAGGGGAAAAATATATAAAAATATAGATTTAAATTCTATTATTTATGTACATTAATATTAATATAATTATTAAATACAATTTTAGTAAATAGTAATTACCGATCATTTAATTAAACCGATTAAACTTTATACCCTTCGCCGAAGGGCCTTCGGCCATAGACTTATGTGACCGATAGTGCACCCTAAGAATTTGGTGGCCTAATTATATGTCTATGACTTCGTCTTTATACCACTTCGTAAATATATTCGTGATAGTACATGATAGTATATTACTGTACTAGTATCATTATCATAATAATGATTATGATTATCATACTGATTATGAATAATTTGTTATGTATTGATTGTTCATATAATGGACTTTGGTATTTAATAACTATGTATAATTTATATATATATATATATATATATATATATATATATATATTTATAAATGCCAGCACCTACTAATATATAGTAATACCTATATAAAGTACATAGCTATTCAATACCAAAGTCCAGTATATATACCATCAATACATATATGTATATAATTGTTTATAAAAAATTATTCATAATCATTATAATAATCATAATGATACTAGTACAGTAATATAGTATACTAAAATGAATATATTTACGAAGTGGTATCAAGTATAATACCAATGGTAGGGGAAAGTCTCCGATTACCGACCCCTAAATGATTATTTGTAATAACGTATTCAATATTAAATATATTTATTTGAAATTTTGTAATTAGGGCAATGAATAATGTGGCTATTTTAAATTTGTATATAATTATATTTACATGAATAAACAGGGGGGGTCGGTAATCGGATAAATGTACCTAAAACTGACCCTTTCTCCTATTACCGACCCCCTAAAATAATTGTAGTATTATAATATCCAATAAAAATAGTAGATAGGGGAGAGCGGGGCAGGTTGAGCCAGTTTTTATAAAAACACATTTATCTTATAATGTTATGAATATATTTTAATAAAATAAAGTGCATAAGATATATATAGTTTATGATCAATTAAAAACATTCATAAATCAGTGTAATGATAAATAATTAATTATATAATTACATTTTAATTTTTTTTTTAATTGGCTCAACCTGCCCCGTTTAATGGGGCAGGTTGAGTCAGGTAGAAAAAATGCAAAATTAAAGATATATTTAAAAAATAAACATAGTTAAAGTTATATATTTATATTTATTAGTATATTAACAAGTATAGGCATTATGCACCTATGCACCAATATTAATATCAAAACTAATGAAACTTTTAAGGCGAGAGGTTAGATTAGGCGAGAGGTTAGATTTTCTATGTTTTAATCCAGCATATAAACTAATTATTTAATTATTTAAAATAATTACTCAATTATATGTTTAATTAATTAGATTATTATTATTACTTAAATAAGTCATTAATTAATTAAATAAATTAATGAATAAATATGTTTAATGATAAACGGGGCAGATTGACCCTATGGTCAACCTGCCCCGTTTTACTATGGTCAACCTGCCCCATATCACTAGTATATATAAAAGTAATCTAATTAATTTGTGAGTGATAATTTTGTAATTTTTTATTTTATAATAGGTAAATACCTATATAGTATATTAAATATACTTTATTAATATACCATTAATACTACTATATTATTACAAAATATATTAATAATATCAAATTTAAACTTACGTCCCACTAACGAGATTTTCATAAAATATTAATAATTAAATAATATTTTAATTAGTTAAAATAAATAATTTTTGAGTTGTTATACTAATGCTAAATATAATTGTGTATACATGTATTAAAAATTACATTAAGATATTTATTAATAGCAGAAATAATTGAGATGACTCAACCTGCCCCTATGGTCAACCTGCCCCGCTCTCCCCTATACATACATTTAATTAATTATAACATTCAGGCAATTTAATTTGTATTGAATTTATGTTTTAATTAATTATTTATGTTTTAATTTATGTTTTAATTAATAGTAATATTAAATTTAAATTTAAACTTTATAGTTATTAAATCTAATTATATTATATATAACTAATTATATTAAAATAGTGTATAGGTATCTATTATTATTTAATATTTATTTATTAATCAGTATGTATATAATCAACTGGAATCGTGAATCTATATCATAGATTTAGAGTACCAACATCTATGGGACTCTAAATTTATGATCTATATCAATGATACACAAACAACTTACAACATATTTTAAAGTAAAACACGGATCTATTTTGATTGGATATTATGAATCACATGGGGTCGGTGTTAGGGTAATTTAGGGGGTCGGTAATAAGACCCAGCAAACAGTAATAGCAGCATAATAGCATATGTAATAGCCTCAAATATTTACATTTTGCTATTAAATGTCTATTAATCTTCTATTAATTTGTCATGCTATTATTCTGCTGTTATGCTGCTATTTAAAGTATGTTATGTATAACAGCAGCATAATAGCATGACAGCATAATATACATTTAATAGCAGCATAATAGCACAATGTAAACATTTACGGTTTATTACATATGCTGTTATGCTGTTATTATGCTGCTATTGCTGTTTGCTGGGGAAAATCATATGGGTTGCTATAATTAAGATATATTGGTTAATAGTAATTAAAATTAAATTATTTTTATAATACTTATAAACATTGTATTGATCTACAATATTATGCGCAGTATTGAGTTTTATTTTAATTAATAAAGTATTTACAATGATTTAAAAAAAGTTATTATTCAAATATTTAAAAAGTAAAAACAGAATATTACATTTTATCAAATAACAAATGTAGGATTGAATATTTTTAAGAACAAAATAGTTATTCATATTTATCATTACATTACTAACAGTTCATGTATATATAATTTGTTGATATCTCTTATATATAAGAAATCTATAGTTACTGATATACTAGTGGGAGTCGGTATTAGGAGGGGGTCGGTAATCGGAGATTTTCCCCTATGCCACTGATACAAATACTATTTATAGTAGTAAGTAGGTTATACCGTTATGTGTGAATTATATATATATATATATATATATATATTATGTGTTGGCATTGATATATGCTAAAGTATAGGGTATAGGTATATATTAGTGATTCAAGCGAGTCGAGTTTTTCGAGTCGAGTCGAGCCAGAGTCCGGCTCGAGTCGAGTCAAGCCGGACTGAAACTCGATCGAGCCAGAGTCCGGCTCGACTCGAGCCGGACTGGAACCCTATCGAGCTTTTTTTAATGATTATTAAATTTAAGGATTTAAATTATTTAATAAAATGTATTGAAATGTATCATATTATTAGTGTTTATATTAATATATTATTGGTGTTATTATAATTTTTTAAATATGAATAATTTAGAGTATTCGTATGTAATTGATATAATTACTAACACATGAATAACAACACAGATATTTGTAATTACAGATATTATTCAATATATTATTGTTAATATAATAAAATATAATTATTAAGTTATTTATGTGCAGCAAATAATTGTCATAATCACTCTTAATTAAATAAGGAATATAACTTAGTAGTTATTAAATGATATAATCAATTATATATTATACATTTTTAGTTATTATATCCTACTTTATTTTTAATATTTTTTAATAATTATTATATTATGAAATTATTTTCATATTAATAATTCATGAATAAATATTGCCCTGCAAACTATACTAAAATACCTTATTGTCAAGTTCCATCATATCATACTATCAACTTCTAGCACAACGTACTGTAATTTGGAAAATAAGTATTTAAATATTTCATAAATATTAAAATATATACATTTTTGATCATAACATTTGTTTTAATACAAATTTAAAAAAACTACAATATGACATATATTATAGAATTAAATAAGCTTTCCAGTGATACTAATACATTTTTTTTTAATATTTCAAGATGATTTTCATTTTTATGATTTCATTCAAATAAAGAAAATATGAAAGTCATTTTCCTATAACTATAAGAAGATACTAATTAATTCTATAGTCATCTCCTGAATTGAGCACTGTTCTTCCATACTGAACATACTATCATACACCCTCCATTAAATTTAAATAAAATGATCTATTCTTCTATACGTATAACCTCCAGTTTATTGTGTTACCTTGATTACCTTTTAAACTTTAACCTGTCCTGTAACATTTGGGTACCGTAGTGGCGAAATTTAGTTCTTCACAATCATCATCCAACCAATTCTATGGTTAGCCTCTAACAATACTTTTCTTATTTCAAGACAGGTACATTCAAAGATGTTGTCTTACCATTTAGTCCTTTGTCGACCTCTTCCTCATCTGCCATCGAATGTTCCTTTCAGAAACATTATGGCCATGGTGTTCGATTTCGTGACGTGATTATACTAATTAAGTTATCTCTCAATAACCATCGCGAATAGTTCTGAATATGGTCCAATATCATTTGTGACCCATTTTCTTACTACGACGTTTGTTATTCGATCTATATTGGTGATTATATGTTGAGTAGTCTTCTTAGAAATCGCATATCAAGTTTTTTGATTTTACGTTGTAGTTATTTGTTTAAGGTACATGTTTCGAAGGCATACATGTATATTTATTATACTAGTTATCGCAGGAGTAGGATCTTGTATTTTATAGATATTGAATTGTCATTCCAAATTATAATACATCACTATGCTACCTCCTCTACTTCTCACTAATAGTATCGTATGTAGATACCATATTATCTAAGATGTAAACTCCATTTCCTCTCCATCATCCGTATATCTATATATTCATTGACCTTAAATATAACCCCCATGACCAATATATATATATATATATCCGTCTCCAAAGTGGTGGTATCATTATTACACGGACATATCTCAATATTCTAAAGTTCTAGATATTCCTGTCTCACTCACTGGAATTCAACATATCCTAACATCCGATCTGTTAGATACGAATCAAATGCTTCATATATATATATATATATATATATATATATATATATTACTTATTCTTTATCCTATTCCTCAAATATATAAATCAGCCCTTCTTTATATTTTCATTATTTTTATTTCATTTTCCTTCTAATTATTATTATATAAGTAATCTAATTATAACCTATATTTCTCGGAAATATTTTCGCTCAATATATTATTCAAATCTATGTATTATATTATAAATATTTTCTCCCCTCATAAGCAGTTATATATACATGCTAGTGCTATTTAACGGTTACTTTATTTTAACCTAATCATTATATTTTAATTAAATAAAATAATA
The DNA here is from genome assembly GCA_964019155.1 of Osedax fenrisi. NCBI lineage: Eukaryota > Metazoa > Annelida > Polychaeta > Sabellida > Siboglinidae > Osedax > Osedax fenrisi. Next base: position 44,250,004 of record OZ025241.1, on the reverse strand, counting down.
AATATATTGGTAATATATGAATATACGATATCAAAATTAGTAGTATGATGTATACTGGTTTAGGTACGAGATTACCGTTTTCCGTGTATCCTTGTTACTGAAGTCACTACTAAGTAACATGTATTATACTTGAGTATACTGTTGTATATACGTGCTTATGAGGAATGAACGAAAGCTGGAGGATGGGAGATGAAATTGTTTGAAAAATAAAGTATGGGCCATGCATAGGAGAGATTTATTTCGATCTATTATATGGAGAGGAATTAGTATAATATATTAAAAAATCAAGATAAACCAATAAATAACTATGTATGTAATAAATACCTATTTTTGTCAAATACAAATTTATATATTTATATATATATATAGTATTTATACTGTACATATATATATACTAACATATTATAACAATAAGACACATATAATGTATACTTAATAATAGTTTATAGTTATGAATATATTAAATTTAATAACGAAATATGAGTTTTAAGTTGCTTTAAGTTTAAGTTGCATTTTTAAATTATAATTTAAATTATTTAAATTTATATTTTTTTAATAAACATTAGTGTTGCTAAGTAACTCAATATTTAATATTTGTTCATAATACTATTTTTTAATAATATTACCATTATTCATATAAACCTATTTTGTTTGAAGAATATGGATATGTCACTAATGTTTCTCTCAATATAATAATATAAAATTAAATAAACCTATTAATTTTAAATAACTAAATATATATATATATATATATATATATACTACGTGTATACCAATAGAACATATAACAACTTCGGTTATAGGAGGTATTGGTATACACGTAGTATTATCGGGAATTATAATCCCGGTATTATAATCATATTTCTATAAATAGAAATTATCTATATATATTTTCCTTTATTTGTATTGTACTCTATTTATTTTATTTGTGTTTCCTTCTCATGACGCCCATAAGCACCACGTTATTTTGTAGACATACACCATATTAAAATAAAATAAATATAATTAAACTAAATGTTCAATTATTTTATAAATACATATTCTAATTATACTTATAAGTTTTATATAAAATTCTCTCAGATTTAAATTATATACGTATATATTTGTTTTATAGACTGAAGTTTATAAAAGTTCATAATCCTATAGCCATAATATATAACATAACTATAGTTATGTTATATCAGTATATAAGTATGATATGCCTAGCCTGTCATGACAATATTACTTTAATTTAACCGTTAACATTTTAAAAGAAATATGTTTATATCATAATAGTATACCGGTATATACTTTTCAGCTTAATTTTAACTTATATGATAGTTTTAATGCTCTATGTCGTTTACAATACATTTTTATAATGAACTACTATTATTTATATATAGACTTATTTCTCACTATATTTCTGATATTACATATAATAATATCATATATAATTATTATAATAATTACATCTTAGTTACATATAAGCATATTCAATTATTGAACAGTCTAGTATATTGAATAGATTAATACTATAGTATACAGTTTACATATGGCTAGGTTAGCCACTTTATACATCACAGCAGTGTTAACATGATAGTTAATTAACTATCATGTTAACACTGCTGTGATGTATAACGTGTATACTATAGTATGCTACATACATGCACTGCATACGACGTATACGTTTACGTATATATAACATATATGTTACGTATGGTATACCATACGTAAATATAATAACGTATATGTTTAGCGATATTCTAATAGTTAATCGATATTACTTTATTAATAAACGAAATATCGAATCAAACCAATGTCAACACTATAGTGTTGATATGGGTTTGACTTGATTTTGTATTTTGTATTGACATATGCTATCAATGAATCTCGTAAAAGAGAAACAAGCAAGACGTTTTCAACCACCACTTAAAATTAAATAAAACAGAGACCCACGACATAATATTGGAAGCTAAAAGATATTACAAGGAGCATATAACCTTGAGTTTATATCATATAACAAAATAGAGGACGAAAATCTGAATACAACTGTTAAAAAGATGTATAACAATTAAAGAGATCGAAAAGGTAACCAACTAGAAAAACATGCAAAATTCTGGAAACTAATAAACAACATAACAAGTAAAATATGCCCTAAAATTGGATAATCAAGGCTAGCAATGATAATGAAAGAGATGATAAGTTTTTCAACCACTTCAAAAAACTCATGAATTTGAACTTGAAATAATCATCGACGAAAACGACTTGCACGATATATGGAAAAATGTCACGACCTCAGTATTTAGGACAAGGAGTGAATATATCAGTGTACACTTAATTGACGGACTAGCTATCGGAACAGATGGTGCAGCACCTGAATCATTGAAATATTGAAATTTTAATGACAGCAAAAAAAAACTAGTTCCATATCTCTACCGGAGTACTTCAAGGAGATACCTTATAACTAGTTATATGTAATACTACTCGACTATGTAATGATAATGTATATCAATGATCATGAGGAGAAATACTGGTTCTAACTGGTAAAGAAGCAAAGCAGAATACATCATATAACTCTGGTAGGTAATGATTGCATTATATTATAATAATTATATTTCTGAATTGTGTGAAAGAAAACGTTTTAATCTCTGAAGAACTAGATCAGGCACCACAACTATTATCTGGTGTTGACCTATAATCATATGAAATCGATTTAAAGCCGAACGCGAAAAATACTGAAATAATGGCATTTAACCATCTTTAATAAGTCTCAGTCTAAATAAAATATAACTTATAACTAACAGTTGTTGATAGTTTCAAATATATCGGTTCAGGGATATCTAGTTCTTCGAAAGATTATGAAATACGCAAGGAATTGACACGGAGAACTTGTCGTAAACTGAAAATATTCTGAATCTCTAGACAAAAATACGGATGTTTAAGTTCACAATGAGACTATTCTATTGATTAAAATGAAACATGGGCCATAAATATCACTGTTGAAAGAAGAATCAAAGTATTCTATGTTAGGTTACTAGTAGTAAATTACTACTAATGCTATTAATATCATATGGATTGAGCAGATACCGAATAGTATACATTATACAATGGCATGCCGTGGCATATACATATATGCTATCGATATTACTATAGCTACTATAATAGACTAACGATTATCACTGGACACTGTGTACACCACGATCACGAGCTAACCCATAGTGTAGTAAGGCTAGTCTATATACTAAAGTATTCAAACATGTAGGACGACAATCGGTAGCTTTCTTGGATAACACAATGGCGTTCACGCGTACTTATTGATGAGAGATATGCGCAATGTTATGAAGACGAGAGAATATTGGAAGATAATTTTAAGATGGGTCCAGAGTTCGACAAAGTAAGTAATTACTTACTTAAGTAAGTAATTACTAAAGTATACTAATTACTAAAGTATTATATTAATTTAATAATTATATTAATTAATGAAGTAATTTTTTACGTGTACACTGTACACGTATAATTTAAATTGAGAGATAATCGACATAAAGCATTTGATTATACCATCTCTCAATATGATGACATTATCACATATACATATTATAATTTATCACCCGGAAAATCAAGCATATATATATATATATATATATATATATATATATATATATATATATATATATATATTAATATGTTGTATTAATTGTAAATTTTATTTAAAAGAAATGTATTCTTCAGCAATGTCGAGATATCGATAATGCAGTTTACAATAACTTATCTGCATAATATTTACAATGTTCGAATATCTGTTAGTAAAAATATTCTAGCCTCTTTTTTTTATGATCACCTGTATTATTATTATTAATATTATTTATATTATTATTACTATTATGTTTTATATTATTAACAGATTCATCATCATAAACATAATCATTATAATATAGATATATATATATATTGATATTAAATTATTAGAATATTAGGTGACCTACTCGAATAAATAAATAAAACTCAATTTAAAATCACGATTATAACGAACTATATATATATAGTAGAATTCATTTACTAATTATATCCATAGGTAGGATGTTATCTATATACTAATTATGCCCTATGTAGACTTTCCGATCAATAATTTAGCACGATATCAACTTCATCATACAACTCCGATGTCGTGTTGAAGTGTTTATGAATTATTTACATACACTATTAGTATATGATAGTACCTATATGCTATTATATTATATTATCATGTAGTTGTATTGTGCCCATTATTGTAGGTAAACTATAAATATATGGCTAATAACGCAGTAGGAATATAAATTTTAAATCTATGTGTGATAATATGGATAGGTCGAAGTTGAATTAGTTACAAATCTTAAATAGGTAATATTTCAATACGAAACCGTGCATTAAACAGCGATCCAATGTGTACAGTGTACATATATCGATAGCGAAGTGTTTGTTTTGAGTATTTCTCCCACTATGGCATATTTATTTTATATTTAGTATTCGACCTATAGGTATATATGGCCAGAGCTTTTAAAAATGTCTATACATATTTTAATATAGAACAAATTCCGTTATAGCATATATTTAATTATAAACAAATACTTTTAGAATAGGGCTAAATATCAATCAAACTTAATAATTATATACTATTAATATATTAATATAATATATTATATAATATTGTATTAATAAAATAATAATGTTGTATACACATTTTATAGATTTATTTGACCATAAGATCTGAATATATATTTTGTTAATTTTGAAATATTGAATTAACCCTATTCTTAAATATACCTTTTTTCAAATATATAATTTTTATCTAATATTTTTTCATTAAAATAATTAATAAATTACCATATTTTATATTATAAATTAATTTTTTTCTTATACATTTCTTGTAATATAACACTCGTACTAGTAAAAAAGGCCGTATTTTTCAAAAATAAATATTGAGAAAAACTGAATAGTTTGTTGATGTAAATAATAAGTTTAATTAGTTGTTATAACTTAAGTTATAGTTATAATTATAACTTATGTTATAATTATAACTTATAATATATATATTCTATATTTAAAAATTATGCAGTTATATTTTGTCCATGGAAAAACAAGTATTTTTACAATTCTAGTAAATTCCTCGCAATTTCTAGAATGTTATTCTTAAAAGGTATTCAGGGGACTATTCTGGGCACGTATGTCGTACGTGGCCGGACAATTCTCCTGAATACCCCACGTATATCAGTGTAAACTCAGGATTGTTTATATATGATAATTATAAACTTATATATGTAGGATAAACATGGATAACATATGAATATGTAGTGTGATAATAGTTGGTAATGTACACATTACAATAATAGTAATATTTAACATTTATCAATAAGTAGTTCGGTATTCTATTATGAAAATGGAATGTAAAAAGTAATGTGACAACAATTTAAATATGTAAACCCAAACCTAACACCTACTGGTTGTATTATTATGTAACTTATTTATACTTACTTGTTAATACTTATATAAGTGTGAATCTGATAATTAAAAAATTGTATTTCTATTCAATATTATTCGTTATAATAAATAAATTATATTTAAATTCATAATTGCCATTAATATGGTAATTTCAATTAAAAATATATTTATTTGTTTTTAAACAAAATACACATACGCCATAGTTCTTGGATAATACTTAATTTATTAATACATAGGTTATGTTTTTCAGTTGTTTATTAACATAGTTGTAATGTTTGTCGTATTAACACTTTAAATATAGGTAGGTAACTGTTAAGATAAGATATAGGTATGCCTCTATTATACCTATGCCTCTTTAGGATATAATTCAACAAATAAGATGTTTATAAATACTTTAGTTTAGGATATTAGTATTTACAACTTTAATTTTATTGTAAGAGAAGGATATACCACTACATATATATATATATATAGTATATATATATAGTATATAATAGTAGTAAACAAATTATCTAGTTCAATAGATAATTTACACATTTGTTGAAAATGTTGCATTAAAGGTAAATAATGTATTCATTACTTATTCTTTATTTAATTACAAGGATAGACGATTATGTAATAGATATAATTTGGAATATGTGTAGTGTTTATATAGTCCTACTACAGTATATTTATAATGATTAAAAATAAAGATATTTCAATATTACGAAACATTTTATTTATTTACAAACAGATTTAAGTTTACAAGATAGGGTTTATTTTACAAAGTATCCACGTAGTACCATACGAATACTCTTTATTAAATGGATTACTTCCTTCCATAGAAGAAATACCTCTATATATCATATGGAATTATAACTTATACAGTTTATAACAATTATATATATATATATATATATTAAAGGGTAATTGTCTCGACAAATAACAATGCTTCTACAATTACCCATGTAATTATACCTAAATCTGATAATATATATATATATATATATATATATATATATATATATCGATAGACATATAGTTATAGGTACCACAATAATGATGCAAGTAAACGTGTAATAAACATCGAATGATGGACACGTGACGAATAAGGGGCGTGGAGTGAGGGGTATCACATTCCGTATCAAGGACTCTAGTAATATCGTCTATAGTATCGTTGTAATAAAGTGTGTGTGTGCGCGTGCGTGCGATGAGCAATACAAAAATACATGTATAAATGTGGTAATGACGTTGATGTAATAGCGACTATAACATTATAATGATGATGTAATAGTGACGATGACGTCATTGATTCTCCGACAGAGGTTGGGGTACGACGTGGGTAGGGTGAATATAATGTTGAATGTATGTACAAAGAAAGCGCACTTCAAGAGAAATAATACTCCTCGGAGAACTAAATGGTTTCCGGAACTGAATAGCGGCCTATTTTTCTAGGAATCTGATGAAATATATGCTATTCTCCGGTAACAGGAGGTAAACACCCATCCATTGTATGCATTATGGGAATACTCGATACATTCGCTCATATACAGGTGTATACAGATTAGACAGGAGTTAGCGATGTAGCCCCACTTCTCCGGAAGATGGTATAGAACTAGGTACGGGGTGCATTGCCTATGCCCAGTACTGTCTTATAAGAACCCATTCCATATTTGCCGACTAAAGGTTGAATGGAATGTTAATGTGGAACATGATATGGTTATGTCGTAATTATACCTAATTATGTCGTATTATGAGTAGGTCAATATTATGTTCATTAAATATCGATATATTGAGGTATGCAGAATCATTACAAATAATCATTGCACTCTTTTCTAATAATACTTATATATAAATATACTATAATACTATTAAAGATATTTAGTTATAATCATTCAACGAATGTAGGGTTTATGTATATTTAGTAAATATTCAAATCTAAAATGGTTTCTAAAAAATATCAAATTAAGTTTGTTTTAAATATAACTTAAGATTATGATATATTATATATGTATGTATTCTAGAGTATATCTCAGCTAGTATTTATATGTTATTTGATATATACAGGAAGTGATAGGATTACTATATTATTCAATAGTAAAATATATAATAGTATATTTATTTATATACAGAATATGTATAACGCTTTATAACTATATTTATATATATTGTATTATTCTACAGAGCAATGGCCCAATGGGGTGCGAGTTGGACACTAAGCGGGGTAAAACTAACAGGAAGTGGGCTTGGGTCTCTCTCGGTACCAGTACTGGAAGCCCTCCTTAGCCCTACTATTCACGTCGGTCTTAGTGTAGTTACAGCGATGGGCGGTCTTACAGCACTGATTGCGGTCTTTGGGCGCCAAACTCTGCCATCTAGCGGCAGCGGGGGAGGGGTGTTAGGTAATCGAGAAGGGTGGTTACGTAATGCTTAGCATGCGCGTGTATGTATATATATATAATATATATCATAGTAATTAGTGAAGTGATATTGCAATGACGTATATATATAGTAATAGCACCAGTTATACACTATATTGTAATACGCTAAACGAATACATATTATTACTACGGAACACGTGACCTTTGTTGACCTCCAGAGGTATGAGTTCTCGTGATATGATTACTTTGCGTGTGAGCGTTGTATTCCATGTCCGTATTATTATTGCTGTGATGGTGATGGTAGCCGAGGGAAGGCATCTTCGGTTCTATGCGGTAACTACGAGCGGTGTCAAGGTCATAGTAAGCGTCACGTGGTTTAGACGTCTGATAACCGAGCGGAAGCTTGTAATTGTTGTTGTTACGACATCTGACTGTGGTGTGCGTATGTGTGTGTGTGATCGGGTGTCGGTGTGTCTATAGTTATATATATATATATATATATATATATATATATATAATTATAGAGTTAATTGCTTTTATAAAGTAGATAATCATAGTCTAATGTAGACATTTAAATGCACATAAGTACATACTGTAATACATTTATAAGTTATTCATTATAATTATAATACATTAATTTAAGTAATTAAAATTTTAATTTAATATGATTACTTATAAGTAAGTAAGTAAGTACTTTAGTAATATAGTTAGTAAGTATACTTATAAGTAAGTAAGTAAGTGGTATTTAAATGATATACCAATTACTAAAAAATACTAAATTTTAATTGTGTGCACATGTGCGCCATTTATAAACATGTATCACTGATGTATATATTGTATACATCATACCTACATCATACCTACAGCATACACGATATTTATTGACAGTGATAATGGAAGATTGTGCTCATGACATACATGATATGATGACTTCATGCGACACGAACACTGGCAGAGGTAGCCATTCATGTATTAACGTGTCACAGTTATTCAAAGCAACATATATTTTAGCGACACAATTTTAATCAGTTTCCATTTTAAATTTTTTTAAATTTAATGAATTAATTTATACAAAATATAATGTTAATACAACCACTATACTATAGTGTAAATATACACCGTACAATGTACGGCGTACATTATACAGTTTATGCACCATATATATATATATATATATATATATATATATATATATATATGTACATTGTACTCAATACATTGTACTCAAATTACTGTACAGTATACAGTGTATACACTATTAAATTGTATTCTATAGAGTGTACACTGTAAACTATAGAGCTATAGCTCTAGAAACTATAGTTTAATTTGAGATAGTGTCGGTGTCATGTGTAAAGTGGAGGTCACAATTACCAATTTCACGCGAATATTCGCATGATAAAAACTGATAAAATCTAATAGTTTTACTCTATAAAAAATTTTACTCTATTCGCACACGTGTCCAGCTCGTCTAAAGGTATACACAGGCGGGTCACGTGCGGGTCACAGGCGGGTCAAGGGGTCACACTAACTATTCAGCATGTCCTGGGACTTTAGATCGTTAGACATATCGATAGCTTGTATCTTCAGCTTTGACCAGTGGTCATTCCCTCCCGGATGTACGCGTGGTAATGAATATCTCGTCCAAGCCGAGATCCTGCCACGTGATAATTAATATAGGTAATCATGTCAAATAGACACTCTAATATACCATATATATGTATTAAGATCTGAAATATATATATATATATATTTATATTTTATAAATCTTAGTACTTATATGTTTTCGGTATACATTAGTATACGAATATCTACTTAATCGTATCCATGCTTTTCGGTTATATTTATATTAATATAACATTTATTTATATATATATATACTATTCTATAATTATTCTATAAACATTATATACTATAACATTAACCTGGAATATATTTTAATAAAATTATATTAATACAATATTCATAGCTATCCCAAGATATGCTCGCCAAAATATATACCAATATTCATATAAAAGTATATTACTATATGTATACAATATATATATATATATATATATATATATATTATTACGTTGATATAATGAGTAGCATGCCACATATAGGACACCTAATGTATGCAGTAAGCATATAAGTACTGCCTATTATAGTATAATATACTGAAGTATACTGTTTATAATTAGTATAACTAGATATGTTATAGCAGTATATATACAGTATACTGCGCATGTTCGTACTACCCAGCGAATAACATCATAGCGGATATATAGGGATACTTATAAGTACAATATATATATATATATATATATATATATATATATATATATTGTATAGACATCATATATCATAATATCAGACACACAAGCAGTAGGACGGGTTCTACCCTCGTATGGACCATTAATTAATTTAATAAAATGGGTCTTAAAATATTATTTAGAAGTGATCTTATATAATTGTGTATAAATAAATCTGCTTTCGTTAAAACTATGGATGCCTTTACATGAGAACGGCTTCGAAGGGACATTAGAGCCATATATGGTTATAAGTGAAAACTTCATCCTAGTTCCTGTATGGGATGAAAGGACTCCACCAAATAAAAATAACAACAATAACAACAATATATATATATATTGCATTCACCAATTAAGAAGTGTATTAAGAAGTGTAATACTTTCAAGTATACATATATATATATATGGTTAATTGGTTATTCACGCGATGCTTACATTTCTTATCATGTGAAATAACGGTTTCGAACAACACACTTAAAACATGTTCTATTGTTTCCGTCGTTTTATAAAACATAGAAAATACGATTTGAGGTGTGTGAAAATATTGATGCGGAAATAATGAACATCACATGATAACACCCTTTGTTCTAATTGTAACCCGTTACAACCATGATATCTACTACATCTCACTTAAGCTGTACAATGTACGATGTACATTAAGATATACCATTTTAGTAACTTGTCTAGTTCCCTTCATATAAAAGCACAATTTAACTTAGGATAAATCCTCTTAATTATTTCAAATATAATAAAACAATTTGACAACTAACAACAATTCTGAAAACAATAACAATATTAAAAAATATATAGGAATTTACATTGAAAAATAACAACAATTGAAACCACATATGTATTCCATAATACATTATTTACAGTGTAATATACAATTTACACTGTACATTGTACACTGTAAAATGTACAGTGTACAGGGCCGGCTCAAGGGGGGGCAAACCGGGCAATTGCCCGGGGCCCAACATTTTGGGGGGCCCATAAATTATTTGAGAAACATTTTTTTACTATTTATTAAAAAAAAAATATTTATAAACAGTATTTGTATACATTCTATTTTCTTATATACTATTAATTTTAATTAAACAAATAAAAATAATATAATAAATTAATTAAATATGAGTTATTTAGACATATGAGAAAAGTGAATTTTACAAAAATTTCAAAATTTACATGAAGATATTATGGTAACACGTAAATGAATATGTTGGAGCACATGCTAATAGTGAACACCATATACTACCTCGCAGATATCAGAATATCAGATGAAATACTATGAAACGAATTGATAAATATTTGATTGATAAACCGGGAAGTGATTAATGATACTAGATACATGTATTAAAGGATTATTAACCACTACATCGAGAAAAAAATATATATTAACGTTTTTTTTATTAAAATTAAAATGATTCAGATATATATTAACTATAATTTCTGACATATTTAAAGAATTATATTGATTATAAATTACGAAAAAACGGTATTTTATATAGATGTATAATAGTAATTAAGACTAATAAAATATCTTTTCAAAATTATTTTTCTCAAAATAATTAAATTTTCTCTATCTACGCGGGCATATTAAAAAAATATGTGTCTTGTTATAGTGTATATATTATTATATTTTGTAGTGTATATATATATAGGTATCAGTGTTCATTCTAGAGCTACCCAGATACCCAAATTGGGTAGTGCCCTAATTTTGTGGGTAGCTGCCCTAAATATATGATTATATGAATTAAGTTTAATTATTAAGTTCTTATTAATATAATTAATATCATGAATTAAAAGTGTTATATCTCTAATTATATGAATATATTATTTAATAAATGTCAGTTTTCCAATGAATATTTATAAAATGACTATTAAATGTGTTATTATTATTCTATTATTATTTAAGTAATACAATAATGAAGAATTTATTATTTAATAAATAGCATATTTTTAATAAATATTTACATAATGGCGATTAAATGTATTATTATTTAAGTATTACAATATTGAAGAATTTATTATTTAATAAATGGCAGATTTTCAATAAATATTTATAAAATGGCGATTAAATGCATTATTATTATTCTATTATTATTTAAGTATTAAAATAATGGAGAATATGAATAACTACTTTCATACATAGATATTGAGTGAGGACCTCACTCTAATGTCTATGCTTTCATAACATTAGGATAAATTCATTATTTTTCAAATAATGGCGAATATATACTATTTTCTCTTTGTTATATCTGTTTGATATTTTATATAAACAAACAATTTAGATTCAAATATAAATTAAATATGAAATATGATAATAAACTGCTTGAACTATATTTAGAATAATCTATTTTAGATTGGGTAGCAAATTCACTACCCAAAATGAAAATTGGGTAGCAAACTTTAAATATTGGGTAGTGAATTTTCTACCAATTTATATTTATAATGATATATGAAAATTAATTCAATAATTATTTTTATTCCAATTATTTTTTTCCCAATATATATAAATCATGTGATTGTTTTATTTAAAATTCGTAATTTTAATATATTTATTCAAAATCCTATTTTAAAACGTAATATTAAAGTGATATTGGAGATATTAAAAACTATTAAAATATAAAAATAATGAAACATTTAATCACCAATATTATTAATAAGTTCACTGTTTTTTATATTCATAATAATTACACGGTATACTTTTTAAATTTATTATAATTTAATTTTTAAATTTAAAATTATTATGATATTAATATTCAATATTTAATAATATTATATTATTATATTAATTATCATACTTATCATAATTAGTATTCCTATATATATATAATATATAATGTTTAAAAGATAAAGTCATAAATATCATGTATTATACTAATTATTAGTTAGTATATATATTGAATTTAAAATCAACTATACGGAGTATGTACATGCAGTACATGTTGATACATGAGCATGACATATTTTATATTGATTTTATTATGATAAAATTGGTATCACTGGAAAGCTAATTAAATTATATAATACAATTCATATTATGTTTTTTTTTAATTTATATTTAAACAAAAGTTATTAACAAAAATGTGCAAATAAATTATTACATTTTAATAATCAATACAATTATAATATACATTCTAATTAATTATTTATATTATGACATTAAAATATCTTATATAAAGTATATATAATAATGTGTATCAGTATAATATAATAATATTAATATAGATATAGGTATTTTTTACCTAGGTATTTTTGTATATTTTTATATACCTAGTAGGTATTACCTACCTATAAGTATTTTTAAGTATTTATAAGTATGGTATATTATATATCAATATTATAACTTTTAGACTTCATCATTTTAAATAATTTAACTTTTAGACTACCTACTTTTCAATATTATAACATATCGACAACCTAATTTTCAATATTATAAATACTCGACGATAACATTTTTAATATCTAAATATCTCATGTTGAGGAGATTGAATATAAAAATAAGTATTTGATATCAATGTATTAGAATTACAATTTGTAAATCATTTAATTGTAAACGAATAATAAGTAATCGAATCGAATACTTATTTTGCTATTTATTTACATCTATAATTCAGAAAGCTACTTAAGCTTTTGTAAGTAACAATTGTTACAGGTTTAAATTGCCTCAGGGTTTAAGCGTCCATCTAATATATCATTTATCATAAATGTATTTATAAATACATGGCAAAATTACCCATATAAAATTACCAATATTTAAATGCCCTATAATAATTTGTTTTTGGTAGATGCCCTGAAACCTAGAATGAACACTGATAGGTATATATATATATATATATATATATATATATATATATATATATATATATGTATATAGTTCAATTCAAATATGAGTATTCTGCTTTATAGTTTTTTTTTTAATAATAACCTATTAATGAAATTATGTAAAAAAAAATGTTACTAGAATATTTACATATATAAATTATATTTATATTTATTGAAAAGGATATTATTTATATATATAAAACTAAAGGATTTGTGTGTGTAAGTATCTAACTATAGTTACTACTATAGTAGGCTACTATAGTAGGCTACTTACAAATGAATTATTATATTGACATCACCCTCGTATATCTATTTACATATACACGCCCACAATGACGATATTAAAATGAGAACAGGTGAGATATAAATTATTGAAGAAATAAAAATTCAAAATATTATATAGTATATAGTATATCAGTGGACTCAACTCAAGATATATCACATATAGATCAGTTAACAATCGTCATCATATATGCCAAGTAAGGTATGATTATTTAATATGTATTGATGTAAAAATGAGATTGGGAGAAAAAGGATAGGATTTAATCCCTACCTAGAGATTAATTATCACACTGGTAAATATTTAGCTAATGATTTATTAGATTATTTTTTAATAATAATATAAATATAAAAGATTATAGAGCTCAAGATTATGACAATTTCAGCAATATGTCTGGAATATTAAATGAAATGCAATATTTAATAATAAACCATAGTCTATTGGCAATACGGACACCCTGAGCTGCGCCTTTATTAAATCTAGTTGGGCAAAATACCGTTGAATCAACTACAATTGCAGAAATATTTTTGGTTTCATACCAAATCAATATAGTTTATTTAGCAAACCTAAATATATAATATTTTAACATCTAGATTAAAGAAAGGATATACTATTTTGTATTAAAATAATTATCGAATATAATATGGTCATCAAAATCTATAGCATTATAATACTATAGCATTATAATAACTATAGTGCATTATATTGTGGACTTCCTATTAGTACATAAGTTATATAACTACGATATATATATGATATTATATATGTACTTTACGTAAATTACATTAATAGAGTCAATGTATTTATTCAGTAAAATGCAAGAATTTTATACTTCAATATTATGAAAAACGTGAAGTTAATTACTTTGTAGAATAAAGTCGATCATGAAAGTATTGCAATTAGGTTCAATTGAGAAAATAATAGCAGTAATACAAAATATGTATATACTTATTAAATACATAGGCGAGAAAATAAATGATTATGAGGATTTTATTTGAGTATACAAACAAAACAAATTACAAAAGAATTAGTATAATGATATCACTTGATCAAATATTGAATTTACATCATATGCAAGTTCAAAATAACTATTTTCTACCAATATTTGAAAACTTAATTGATAAGTAAGTATATAACATTTTTTAATATATATTATACTGTATTGATATACACCTCAAAGGAATGGACTATCCAACCATTATTATATACAATATATGGTGGGATAGATGTATATACAAATGTAGACATTTTCATCCGAATGTACCTTGTATTTTAATGGCAAATAATTAAACTTGAGAGATAATAGCTTAAGGTTCTCGACACTTAAACTTATAAATAATGTTCTATGACATTTTATGACATAATAAATACTTTTAAGTATGGATACATTATCTTTATAATCAAAGCTAATTAATGAAATTTATAATTAATACATACTACTCATTTTTTAGAGATGAAATCGAGTAATATAAATATTTAATTATACTTATATTATTTTTATTTTTTACTAATTAATTTATTTATTATCTTATACAATATTATATTGCAATGAATGTAAGCCTTACATTGTAAGGGTGCAACTTAATATATATTTCCATCCATGAAGTGAATGAGTTCCCCCTCTATATATTATACATATCTTAAAGGGCACATCCTTCACACGAAACATGTAAATATATATGAAAAACTAACATTTATAAAACTCCAAATTTAAAGATTTTAAATATTTGTACATAATTGTATTATGCATAGAATAATAATATAACCTATATCATTTATATATATATATAAATTGAATAGTTATAAATATATTAGTTATTGCTAGAATGACCCTATTAATATGTTATAAAAATTATTATGGGGCCCATGTGTTTTTTTTGCCCGGGGCCCAAAGTATGCTTAAGCCGGCCCTGACAGTGTACAGTGTACAATTTACACTCTACATTGTACAGTGTACACTCTACATTGTACAGTCTACAGTAACAAAATGCACTATACACTATACACAATATAACTCACATTATCTAAGGACGGCATGAATGATCCATTAATTGGATAGGGAGCAATCAGAGAATATCATAACATTATAATAATGTAATTCATGTCCTATAATGATGTTCTAATAGATAAGGCTTTGTTATCATGTAGCAATAACATATATCGCTACTTATATTAAATATTAAATATAAACATTATAGATAACATTTTGTTAATTATATTATATACTTTTAGTTACGTGAATGATCTATATGTAGGTCACAGTATTCCTATATATAGGTCACGGTATTTGTATATGTAGGTCACGGTGTTTCTATATATAGGTTACGTATACGTAATATAACATTATTTACTTATTAATGTGTATATTAATATGTTTAAACAATGCTTATAAAAATGTTGTGTGTTTCTTTTTATGTGTCATGTGTATACATTAAAACTAATTTATAAGGTACTAAAGAATCGTCTTTCGAGTTATTTGAATGACCTCCTACAATTCGGAGTTTATAAGAGAGATCTATGGAACTCTTCTATTCGGATATTACTGAAGAGCTATAAGGAAATATAAGCTATCAATATATGGAAAATGATCATTAAGTGAAGATGCAGCCGATCTATGAAATGAGTTACCTCAACACTTAAGAAATAATGTAAATTATTCTTCGTTTAAATCTAATGTATTGTTATTAATTCGTAAAATTAATTCGTAATGTTATTATTTTCAAGTGCTTTATATTCTTTTTGTATAATTTGTTATTTTTATATATTTTTTTAAACAATAGAGAACGTTTAACGTTATTTTTGTGTTTAAATAAACATTAATTATACTCATATATAAGTATATATATATATATATATATATATATATATATATATATATATATATATATATACTTATTATTATATAAATTAATACATTCATAAATATTACAATATTAATTAATAGTAGTATACATACATGTAATTATGCCTAATTTGATATTATTATTATTATTATTATTATTATTATTATTATTATTATTATTATTATTATTATTATTATTATTATTATTATAATTATTATTATTATTATTATTATTATTATTATTATTATTATTATTATTATTATTATTATTATTATTATTATTATTATTATTATTATTATTATTATTATTATTATTATTATTATTATTATTATTATTATTATTATTATTATTATTATTATTATTATTATTATTATTATTATTATTATTATTATTATTATTATTATTATTATTATTATTATATAATAATATTAATAATATTATTAGTACTATTATCAGTATCAGAATATTATGATTATTATTATATACGAATATAAATAATATACCTACTGACGTGAAATGAGCAAGTGGCGGGACACTAGTGAGCGTGTAGTAACTAGGCTGCTACTGATGCAACCTTAGTACGGTGAACGAATAGTTCTAAACCTGACCACCAGGGACGTTACCAATAGCGACATAAATAGCCAGTAGTAGTGGTTGCGTAATTAGCCTTGTAAACGGGCAGCTAGGCTGGGATTACATAATGTTACAATCAATGCAGCACGCTCGCCGTATCATTCATTGATCACAGCCACCACCACCAGGGCCACCGCCACTACAGCCACCTCTTGTCTTGTAATTACTCTTTGGTGTGTGTGCGAGAGTGTGGTGTGCGAGTGTTCGAGAGTGCGACTACACACACGCGCGTATAGATGCACTTATAACGGCTGCCGTGCACTTTTGCAACGCGTCTATTAATGTGTGCATATGCTTATGCTTATATATACGTAAGTATTATACAAATATGTGTCCTATAGGAAAGATATAACACTTACGCGAAATCGTGTAATTCGATTGTGTTCACAAAAACAAACTGCGCTACCTGTATAGGTTCAGTTTTCGGAACTATGTATTGTTTATAATATAAATTCATATTAAACTATGTACTTTTAAAATATAAATATATTTTAAATTATTATTTATATTATGAAAACTAAGTGTTCATTGCTAATATATATGATAACGTTAAATGATATGTAGGTTTTATACGTTATACTTATCTAGGTGGCAAGTTACATGTCATTAAATAGAGAATTGAAAAATTTTTGTTTAGAAAACGCACCAAATTTAAATCTATTTAAGTGATTTCGATAATACTTCTAGCAGCGGGACACGTGAATATTAATCATGTTGTGTAGATAGGGACACGTAGTATATCTACACAACGTGAGTAATATTCATATACCATATACCATATGGTATTACTATAGTAATTGAGTAATTGAGATTATATGTATACATATAATCTCAAGTGGTTATCGTATACATAAGTCGCACATATAGGTAATATTCATAGTAGCGCCACCTGTACATCGTTTTCAGCGTATGCGCAGCGCACATATTAAATATGTGTTTGATGTGCTGAAACATTTATAGTTGTGCATGCTCTCTAATGTGTGCGGCGCTAAACAACACTCTCGCACACACACATGTACGCACACACATACACACACATACACACACACACATGTATATATATATATATATATATATATATATATATATATTTTAGTGTTGTACATATACTTTCACTATAGTCTATAGGCAAATATAATTAGGAAAATAGGGAAATCACCTATTACCCACCCCATCCTAATACCGACCCCATCTCGTATCTCAGTAAATATAAGAGATATTAAAAAAGTATATTTACATAAAATATTAGTAATTTAATGGTAAATATGAATATGTATTTGATTATCAAAATATTTAATAATACAAGAGTTATTTGATAAAATGTGATATTCTAGTTTTACTTTTTAAATATTTGAATAATAACTTTTATTTAATCATTGTAAATACATTATTAATTAAAAGTAAAAGTAATGATATGCATAATGTTATAAATCAATTAAATGTTTATTATTGTTATGCCCTAAATGACCTACAAGTGTCATAAACAGTAGAACCTTAATAATAAATATGGTCGCATACGTGTTCAAGGAACCCTATAGGGAGTGTTACAATAGTATATATATATATATATATATATATATATACTATTGTATATATACAAGTATACAAATACTACCTATATATAGTACTATATTACGTATTACGTATTACTATATTACGTGTGATGATATTTATAATAGTGGTGACGCTAATGATTAAACATAAATATTTGTGATTATATAGATACCTTTCTCTACTAATTTCTATAGTTAAGTAATTACATATGGAACGTAGTAAGTATTACCTACAGAGAGAAACTTACACAATAAACAAATATTATATAGATTATTATTCACCTAATTATGAATATACTCATTTATAATAGTATACCATTTATTTATAAAATGAAATCTCAAATGAATATTAAATTTGAGTCATTTATAAATAAATCATTAAAAGTTTACATTATAAGTTAATGTTTATTTTCTAAAAATTATATAATAGGAAATATATAGATAACAATTAATACAAATAAGATTATTAGTAAGAAACTCATAATACTCCAGGTAAGAATTGTAATATGGTATTAAGGTTAGTTTAACATCTAAGAAATAATAAACTAATATATTATATATAGTAATGTATTGTAAATATTTAAAAAAATATTATCGAGGAAACATACGAGTAAATATTATACAAGATTTAGAAATATTTGCATTAAACGATGCCTATATGGCTATATATATAGAGGAAATTAACCGAATACGGATAGTGCCCGAATACTGACACTCTCGGTATCTCAGAAACCAAAAATCCTACAAAAATGTTAATGAATAAAATATTCATAATTATATAAAGAGTTTAAATAATTATTTTTGTTGTTGTAATTATTCAAAATATTGCTGATATATCCAATAAGCTGATTTTTTTATTAATTTTTTAAATTTATGAAATAAATGTCAACTTAAAACCTTCTCAATTATATACAAATGTATCAATATAAAACATAACAACATATTATTAAAAACTAAATCATTCTAAAAATGATATACATAATTTATATATTTGTTATAAAATATTAATTAAGCACATATCTAGAAATCGTGTAAATCCCTAATACGTACATTCTAGCTGTCTTAATACGGACACAATATAACCAATCGTATGAACTATTCTGATTTTCATAAAAATCGCGTGCGTTATAATATTAACACCACCAATGATGCTAAATCTTAAAATGTTATTATTTAGATACCTAACTTGTATAATGTATTAATAAAATAATAAAAATTAATAAATTAATTATTAATTAAATTATATTAAAGTATTCATAAAATTAATTATAAATAATGTTATTGTAATATATCTGATTGGTTCATCAATACTATATAGTTTATCTAGTGGTATATATGATACCCGTATTCGGACATGAGTACCGAATACGGATACCCCCATTATCTATTGAATAAAAAGATTAAATCAAATTTTAAAATCACAATAATATCTATAATCATATAATATTAATATATTGTAATTTTTGAATAAAAATAGTGAGTCATAAAATTGTAAGACCATTTATTGTTAAGTGTTCGTATTAGGTTACTTTCCCCTAGGTAAATATATAATAATATACCTATAGCTACATTGAAATAGTGAACAGTATGTTATAAGTAGGGTAATAGGAACAGAGCTATATCTCTATTATCTCTAGCTCTATGGTAATAGGAATCGGTACCTACAGGTACTCGATCAATAAGAAACTCATTCACTTGTATCATTGTTTATTTATTTAGTATACTTATAATCAATTCCATGTGTTAATATATGTTGCTATAATATATATTAATATATTAATTAGCTACCATACGTGGTGTACTATATATTAATAAATACACAATGTTATTGTATAGCTATAGCTAGCTCAAGTAAGATAACCTAGTAAGAGTATACTATAGGATAACATTCCGTATATATATAGTGGCACGGGTACAATTGTACCCGGTGAGTGGTAACGCATCCTCTCCTGTGTTATTCATATACATATCCGTATATATATATATATATATATATATATATAAAATAACAAATTAATAGGTGTTATATATAAATACTATAGTATTCATTATTAATATAATTATTAATAAATTTATTTAATATTGAAAATATAATTTATTAATATATTTATTATCAAATTAAAATAAACGCAAACAAATGTTTAATAATGTGTTAATATATAGATTACACTATATAGTAAATAAATAAATTATTTTATCATATCAAAATTAAATAGAACACCCTTTATATATATATTAGTATATTAATATATATATAGAATTTAGAATTTATATAGAATGTACAATTTACATTGTATATATATGTTTCTATAGAAACAAATTTATATAATCGTTATATAATTTATATAGTATTATAAAAGTCGCTGATTCAGAAATATATAACTAATTTAAATATAAATTTATTTATTATTATAGTATTTTAAAAGATGAACAATTGTTCATACTTACTTATTTTTAAGTTTTATTTGGTGGACCTAGTAGCCATCTGTCGTCAGTATATGATTATAAATTATAGGAATCACGAAATAAGTAAGTTTTTAATAATGTCTTAATCGTGGAGTTTAATGTATTTATCTAAGATCAGAGGGTATCAATGTATATGTATGTATAGTTTATATTACACTACATTGTATATTTATGGAGTAATGTGTATTTTGATATAAGTAATTAAAGCAAATTAGTCGATCATTTGATGAATTTTGATAGAGGTTATAATGGTGCCTAGAGGTTAGATGAATTCATGATTTTGTGTATGAGCAGTTGGGTAGTAGGTATAAAGTAGGTTACTATTGTACGTTAGTGTACTACAGTACCATATGGTAGTTTGAGTAAGAATGTATTAATAATGACGTTTGGGAACTTATAATATAGACCTAAAATATAAAATAAAATAACGTATACTTATAAATATATTATGACGGCAGTATACTATTAAATATAATGTTACAATAGTCAAACATTGGTAGACAATAACAATAGATGGTGGTCATGATGTATTTGTTAGTCATGTTAAAGATTATTCTGAGAGAATAAAGATAGTTAAATATGTATTATATCGGTTTCGTTATTTTTGTATTAGAGTAAAGAGTTTATTATATTAATATTGCTTATGTATTTTATTGTATGTAAGATGTGAGCAAAGTAAGTGATGATATCAATACATAAGTCTTATATCTATATATATATATATATATATATATATATATATATATATATATATATATATATATATATATTTATTATAATACATCTATTTTATATTTACTAAATGAAAAATAGACGACATCTATGTTGTAAATATTATAATTATACCTATCTATAGAATAATATCGATAAATAATATGTTGGATGAATACTGTATATATTATATACATTATATAGTATATGCTATATAATATATAGATTGCCTATAATATATGCCGAGTTGAGGTGGGTGGTGGTATGGCATTATAAACACATATGTAGAATATATCATCAATTTTAATGAAGGATTTAATGAAAATTGGTCACGGATCATAATGAGTGATGTTTTGTGTTGCGGGTCGAGCGTCAATAACAATGACGACTCGTCATATTAGGAGTAACTGGATATCATCAAGGATATGTCCTTGGTATCATTGATGTATGTATTCGATACAATACGTTAATTATACATTATTATAATGATGAGTTTATTGGATGCATTCGAAGTATAATTGTTGAAGTCTAGCCGGTCTGCCTATAGGCTTATATATACCTCATGCATATCAGTATATTGTTATGCTTGAGGTAACATGGTTAACATGGTCATATTCAACTCGCTACACTAATATACTACATATGTGAAAAACACACATATCATCCTGGTCATTTATATTTAATGTTAGTAGCTGTATATACAAATCTAAAAATAGAGTTTAACCTATTATAATATATACAATACAGTGGAAGTATTGTAATACCCATGAGCTAGCTTATGAAGTATTGGCGAGAATTCAGGTATTCCACTATACAGATGTTATTCAAGCTCATTACACTGGCAGTTATACCTCTATAGATATAGTTATAATGTTATACCACGTATACGTGAACCGAATAGAGATGCTCTAACGAGTTGAATATAGTCAATTGTATACAATTACAGTGGATACAATATATCGGCATGCACTTCTCTATACTTCAGCATTCTTGAATACAAATATAAACCGTGTATATTAAAATATATAGCCCATAGAGTATGGGTCCAAGTACCGATTCTTGATGTCAACCATTTGACATTAGGTGTGGATGTATATACATATATATATATATATATATATATATATATATATATATATATATACTAATAGATATTAGGCGGGAGAAACGGTGCTGCGATTAATCATATCGAACGCAGATAAGAAATATAGTATGAAATAATTGCAAATTGTTTAATATAAAATGGCTATTAAATTGTTCACATGATAATTGTGGTGATATAATGTTAGTAACTGTGGATGAAATATATACAGTTTTATACATATTTAGTATGTTATTTAGGAAGAGGTAATTAATTATTTATTTATCAATGTATTCTAGGATTTTCGAGAATATGGATATATTTAATATTGGGCATTAAGGATTTATGTGTCATTATTATTTTTAATATCGAATTATGAGTACATGACATGATATGCATGACATTCACTGCATATTTGTAGAAATAGGGTATACCCTAAGCATATAGGCCTATGCTCCCTAAAAAGGATTCATCATACATAAGTTTAATTGAGGGATCAATGTCATGTAGGAATGTAAATGGTAAATTATAAACTAGAATGTGCTTCTTGATGCTATAAGTATACTTGTATCACTATAATGTTACAATATTGAAGTATGATGAGGAGATAAAGCATTATTTTGGTAATTGGTGTATATTTAAATGAGGCAGATATACAATGATCTATATAGGTCATGTATGCGTTCTAATTTAAGCTATTTGTAAATAAAGAATGAGTTAGAGAGTTAGAGAGAGATGGGGAGATAGAGGATATATACAGAGATAACGAACGATGAGAGAGAATTAGTGAGTAACTTGGATCTAAACCATATTTTCTAAATTGTAAATATTACACAGTCTTTCTTTATAAGTGATAAAGAATATCATACGGTACTATATATACCACCTATAGGTGGTAGTATGGTATACATATAGTATAGTATAGTTTAATAGAACTATAGTTATAGTATACTATAGTACTCCTGAAGTATTGGATCGTGTGAGTTTTTGGTTGAAGATAAAGCAGAGTGAAGTTATAGGGGTTGTGATGTATAATGGATACAATGCAAATGA
Source organism: Osedax fenrisi (assembly GCA_964019155.1). Lineage (NCBI taxonomy): Eukaryota > Metazoa > Annelida > Polychaeta > Sabellida > Siboglinidae > Osedax > Osedax fenrisi. Next base: position 44,225,457 of record OZ025241.1, on the reverse strand, counting down.
AACTAATATATATACATATCAAACAATTGTCAGATATGTTTTATAATATATGGGCGAATTAGTTTTGGAAAGGAGAGAGTGAATACTAATAGGAGAATGGGACTTAACATAATGTGTATTTTTATTTTAAAAAACACAGATAATTGGATATGATTATATCTAGCGTATTGCCAGATTCGTGTGTAGGCTTTTAGGTAATGATGGATGTCAGTAGAATAGGTATGTAATTAACGTTTTAGAACATGATAGTTGGTGTAATATATATGCCCCCGAATATATATAATTAAATTTACGTAGGGCAGATAAGTGAAGAGCTATTCACTTATCTGATAGATTTACAATATTAGATGCCAATTCAACCAGCACAATGAGTATTATATATATATATACAAAACGGTATGTTGATAAAGGGTAATGATTATATAGGGGAGAGAACGGAGTAGTGGCCGATAATTTATATGCCTCAGCATACTTCTAATATATCGATAAATACTGAATTTTAAGATCTTATTTTTTTTTGAATAAGCTATAAATCATATATGTTTAGAATATTGTGATTTTACTTTTATATATTACTGAATATTATTAACTATTTATTAATCATTAAAAAGGCATACAAAATCAATAAAATAAAGCAAGTCCGGAGTAGTGGCCGATAGTATCAGAATATGCATTAGGTTACTCGTAAGATATTCGATTAATATTTTTTTAATTATATAATATTAAATAATTATTTTTATGATGCATATGCACCTTATTTGATTCAATGCTTTAATTATACACACACACACAAACACACACACACACATATATATAAATAAGTCATAAATAATCATGTTTATGTAAAATTTTGACAAAAAAATATTATTTAATAAATTATAGTAATTAATTAATTATTTAAAAAATTATAATTAATATTAATTTATTAATATTAAGAAAAAAATTACTTTATATTATAGACTTTTTATTATCTAAATATTGTATATATAACTTTTTATCCTATTTAGCACCATCTAAGCGTTAATTAAAACGACCACTACTCCGTTCTCGGCCACTACCCCGTTCCGTCCCCTATATATATATATATATATATATATATATATATATATATATATATATATATATATATATATTAATTACTTTATTAACTTACTATTCTGTGTCCTTATATATATATATATAAGATGTTAAACTACATTTAATAGTGTAGTCTGTATGATAAATTATCATACATGGTATATATTCTATAAGATAATATACCGTATGTAGCAACCTATAGATTATTAACATACACTCAAATAATACCCCTATCAGCTACAACCTTTACTTGATCTAGGAGTTATTGGTGGTGATATTTAGGAAGCACACTATCGATCGCTATTAACAATAAACTCCCTCCCCGAGTATTACGTAATACACCGCATTTCGTTACGTCATAGGGTATTACATCATCACTACAGTGTGTGTGTGTGTGCTCGAATGGCGTTAATATGAACTTTTATTACTTTGCAAATAATGAAGTAGCAGCCACTGCCCTCAGGATATCCTTACTCGAGACGAATACTGACCCATTCGAATTATTATATACATATGTATTCCTATTATAGTTTATTATATATGTATTCATATTAGGAATATATACACTAGTGTATCGAGAGAGAGGGGAGAGAGAGGGGAGATAAAGGGGAGAGATATATGTTGCTATGCTATATATTCGCGTATGCAATATATTGCGGTGTGTATATGTGTGTATTGTTATATATTAACATTAATTAACTTTAAACGACATATTCAGTTGTTATTTGTCAGTCGTTGGATAATGTTACATAACCCTACATCGCTACGTACGACTGTACATTGTGTACGACGTACACGTCACATACTCTCACCATATACGTGTATATAGGTATATATATAGCATGGTATACCTACAAAGCTATGTCCGATATTATACACTCATAACAATAACGAGGAACCCGTCTTTAGACACATCTCAACATATAGGTGGGTATGCCCACTATAGTAAGATATAAGTAAGGTACGTCCATGATATAAATATGATCCTTTTACATCCAATTGCAAATATATTGGACTTAAGAATTATGACTAAGTGACTATATCTCATAAAATATATAGTGTAAACATATTGGAATCCTAATTAATATTATGTAATCTAATTAATATATATATATATATATATTGTATAACAATGTATACATAATACATTAATATCCGAGAATCTAACATCTTTACATTGCAATGTTTTACATGTACTTTATTTGCTAATCTATTTTCATTGTTTATTATTATTATATTGTATATATCTTATATGGTATTTATTTTGTATGTGATGTAATCATTATCATCTAGTAGTAGGTATATTCTTAAATATACAGAGAAACGTGTTTATGAAACTGCAGTATCTTACTAACAGTGGATAATTTTGAAATCTTATGAAAAAAAAGTTTCTACACATAGGATGTCATTGACATATATATAACATATAGGTTATTGTTAAAATAAGATACTGATAGTAGATGTTATCAGTCTGATACTATAGTAGGAGATGTTGGCTATACAAATCAAAACATTAGAAACATCTTTGATATAACTAAAGGTGATATACATTATGGTTTTGGTACGTTTTCATCAGTTAGGAGAATGGAAACTGGACCTCAGTTTCCCGGATTATTCATATCGTATGAGAGACTATACGATACAGATTACATGTATCATGCATTGTAATATCAAGGTAGGTATATGACCATGGTCATATTTTAGATAAGATTAATAGGTAATACTAAATAGTACGTAATATATGTAGGATGTATCCTATATTTATACACACTAGAAAAGTAAATAAATAAGTGTGCATATAACATTCATACTATATAAATTAGCAACCAGTGTTAACATAAAGTACAGTAGTTAACATTAGGGTATAGGCTGTACCGTACTACGAATTAAATGTAGGGTACTATAGGGTCCTATAGGGTACATATCGTTAGAATAGCACACAAATGTACCATGTGTGTACCTACCCTAAATAAGATACACGACTTTTAAACTCACTATAGGGTACAATCTATATATATATATATATATATATATATATATATATATATATATATATATATATATGTATACTATATATGTTAAATATCTTACTGTTAAATGAACTAGGGTACATTTTATATATTTATATATTTAGGCCTACAGCTATTTTAAATATTAGGTTACGTGATTATTAAATGTACTATAATATTTACATATCATACGATTACATTAGGGTACACGGTATCATATAATTAAGGTACAACCAGCTACAATTATTTAGGGTATACCCTGTATACACTGTATACAGTTTGATCATTATTAGGATACTGATCATATTTGATCAAATTGTACCCTAATTAGGGTACCCCATGGGGACACACATTACAGCCTAAAAAAGACACTCGCCGTATCCTAATTGTTAACAGTGAATATAAGATGCTACCTATAGTTGTGTTAATAGTCACCTTCATTCAGATATATGAGGAAAGTATGGTGTATCGCACACGCTAGTATGGTATTTATAACCAACGTGTGCCTATGTATATATGCATGTGATACACCTATATATTATACTTTAATTAATGTGTGTAGGTTTGTATGGACGCTTACAATATAACAGTTATTAAATAACTGTATATACAACTTAGTAACTTTAAAACCTACATATATTATTATAATATTTAAATTACAAATATACACAATATAACTAATATATATATCCTATTACTAATATATATATAGGTATGCGCGTGAGTACATACGGTTCTCTGTGTATACATTTCCTATTCGGCATTCCTGAGTGTGCGCCGTATACAGGTGTGTAACGCTACAGTGTTAAACGGGACGCACGATTGTAGTACTACTCGAGCGGCTAGAAATCAAAGTTAATCTTTTCACAGATTTAACGGTTCAGCGATCTTGAATGCAACGATAGACGATTGCCCGGTTAAGATTGATTACAGAAATCTATTACAGGATTACCCTTTGCTTATATCTAGTCAATGCGTCAAGTAAGTTATTATGCAGTTATACCGGTGGGCAATGCAGTGAAAGTAGCGCTAGATTAATAATAACCGTATAAAAATATTATATTTTAAATTTTCTACTATAACATTTTTATTTTATTTGTTTTTTTAACTACTATTTCGTTAATATTTAACATTTATTCATGTTATACTATTTATACAATGTAAACTATAATTATATAGAATTAATAATTTATTAATATTAGGTTACACAGTTAATTAATTATTGAATTATATAATGTAGTTAACGTTTTCAAGATGTCATGTACTTTAAAGTATATAGGTACCGACTTTATGAGATACCTACTTTAAAAAACTTTCACCCTATCCTTAAAAAGCACCACCCTGATTCTCTGTCTCCCTCCAACTACCGACCCATCTCTAACCTCTCAATCAACTCTAAGATCCTTGAACGTGTTATCTCCTCCCAACTTATCACATAACTTACAACCAATAAAATCCCCAACATCTTCCAAAGTGCCTACCTCCCCCACAAATCTACTGAATCCGCCCTAACCCTCATTACCTCCGACCTACTCTCTGGCCTTAACAACAACTGTGGCACCATACTCGTCCTTCTCGTCTTTCTCGACATGTCCTCCGCTTTCGACAAACTTGACCACAATGTCCTCATACACAGACTCTCCGCCATCGGCATCACCGGCATTGCCCTCAACTGGTTCACCTCCTACATTACAAACCGCTCTTCCTCAGTCAGGATTAATACACACTATTCCCCCTCCCGCTCCATAACCCACGGTATCCCTCAGGGATCTGTCCTCGGCCCACTCCTATTCAATATTTACCTCCACCCCATGTTTGACATCTTCACTGACTACCCCGACATCTCCTTCCATACTTATGCCGACGACCTTCAACTATATATTAACTGCACACCCAGAAAACAGGAATAGCACCCTTAAAGCACCAATAAAGCATTATACATGATTAAAACACCCTTAGGACACCTATAAAGCATTTATAGTGTATTAAAGCACCTACAAACATTATTATGGCATTCATATTTAAGCATGGTTAAGCATTTATATTAAAACACCATTAGGACACCTATAAAGCATTTATAGTGTATTAAAGCACCTGTAAAACATTATGGCATTCATATTTAAGCATGTTTAAGCATTTATATTAAAACACCCTTAGGACACCTATCAAGCATTTACATTGTATTAAAGTACCGGTAAAACATTATTATGGCATTCATATTTAAGCATGTTAAGCATGGTTAAGCATTTATATTTAAAGCATTTAAGACACCTACTAGGCATTAGCCTTGTATTAAAGCACCAGTAAAACATTAGTATGTAATTCATATTTAAGCATGTTTAAGCATGGCAAAGCAAAGTATGGATTACCGCAATGAGTATGGAAATATACTATTGATAATATTAGAATAACAAATATTAATTTATTGTATTTATTATTATATACATTTACATATAATATATAAGTTAAATAAATAATATCATAATTTTTACAAATGATAAATAAATGCTACAGAAAAAAAAAATTTTACACAATATATAAAATAAATTTATAAAAGAAATTAATTTTTAAACGATAACAAAATAAGTTTATTATTATAATATGTAACATCATTTATATTAGTAATCATGATACCATTACGCTTGATATCTGGATGTGCTATATAAGATATATCGAAATCAAATATATTAGAAATATGTGAACCCACTTTCTAGAATCCACCCAGCAAACAATTTATCGGCGCCTTTGGGCGCTTTAGTTCCGAATCATATAGATTCGTCGTTTTTTTGACGCTGTTGGGCGCTTTAGTTCCCAATCATATTTAGTAATAATTGGAAACTTATGGTTCTAATTATCACCTGAATGGTCTTTGGGCTGGCTACATTTTTGAATGTCGTAGCAAGTTAAGTCGAAAAAAATTACTTTTTGTCATGTAAAATATTTCGCGACGCTTTTTTAAAATAATTTTTGGATATTTTTATAGACATTTTTGGAAATTTTTTTGAAATATTTTTATATTTTTTAAAAAATATTTTCGACATTTTAAATAATATATTTTTGACATATATGTATTTTTTAAATAAATTTTGTAATATTTTGAAACATATTTTGTATTTTTTTAAATATTTTGTTATATTTTTCAAATAATTTTTGAAATATTAATTTAAACAAATAACAATGCAGAATAAAGAATAGCTATAATTAATACATAATAGATAGACAAACAATCAAAAACCGAGCAACGCCGTGTCGGGTACGGCTAGTATACATATATTTGTAGACTATAAATTATAAATATATGGATATATTGATAGCAAAAGATGTGTTTCACCATAGATTTAGAGTTTACAATATGTTTACAATATGTTTTCAAATATAAATCTATGCATTTAATTCTGTATTATACTGTATTCTGTAATATACAAAGCTTATAATCTTTGTTAATATTTATCAACAATTTAATTTGAAATATAATTTTTTCATAAATCATATAATTCAATTTCTAAGACATTAAAGTACAACAAAATAGTAAGTAGACATATTATTATATTATATAATAATATAATTGTATATATATATATATATATATACCGTTGTAACTATTTATTAGTTTAGTATTTAAGTTATTTAAAACATAAATTTATTTAAAATATTAAATATCCGATATTTAATATTAATAATATGATATTATATGTAACTATTTATTAGTTTAGTATTTAAGTTATTTAAAACATAAATTTATTTAAAATATTAAATATCCGATATTTAATATTAATAATATGATATTATTAATATTAAATATCGGATATTTAATATTTTAAATAAATTTATGTTTTAAATAACTTAAATACTAAACTAATAAATAGTTACATTATTAATTAATTACATTATTATTAATATCATATTTAATATGATATAATATGATATTATTATAATTATTATATCGTTATTATAAAAGGGGTTTAACTTTAAATTTAAAGTTTAACTCTAATATTTAAATCCAACATTTAAAATAAAATAAATGCTTATTTGTAAAAGGGGTTTCACACAAACTCGAATTCAACTATGAACTCCAATAATTAGGTGTAAAAGTTTTACACTATAAAACTCTTTTTAATAGATTTAAATAATATAGTTAAACTCTAACCTCTAATAATTAGAGTTAATAATTGCGTTCGAGTTGGTGTGAAACCCCTTTTATAATAACGATATAATAATTATATATTATATAATATAGTTAATAAAATAATTGTATTTTAATTTTTGTTGTATATTATATAATATATACGTATAACATAATATATTATATATTATAATTATATATGTAATGAGTTATTTAAGTCTGATAAAAAGTCTTTATTGTATCATAATTATTTAATTCAATTAATAATTGTGATAAAAATACTTTATTTTATCATAATTATTTAATAATTATGATAATTATTATTAAGCCGTTCGGTTTCATTTTGATACTGTTAAGTTAACAGTGTTAACAATATCGATAATGTTAAATTTAATTTAATTATAATAGTCAAAGACGTTATATTTATGTATAGGCTTCGCCTCTTAAGCTGAGTTCACACCAATAATCTGTACGATGTATCCGTACGGATAACCCGAACGGATTGAAAATCCGAGAATATTAGCTTAATTTAGGTGTGAAGTCAATTTTAAATGTTCGGATAAATCCGTACGGACTTATCCGTACGGATTTATTTACAACATATTATATAAAATCCGAGCACTGAACAGCATTATGAAGGAATATGAGGAATTTGAATGCACGAAACACGGTGTGCATTACACGGCGTGCGTTATACTCAGATTTTCTGTCCGGATTTATGAATGCTTTAAATATATATCTGTGCGGAATATCCGTACGGATTCTTGGTGTGAACTTAGCTTTAGGTGTCTATGATAATAGTCATTGACTCAATGATTATAGTATAGTCAATATTTGTTTATGTATATCATTGTGATATATTATAATCATATACAGTATATGTAATTTTTTAGAATACACTTAATTAAGTAATACATGTAATAAATGATGTATAACGTGTTATCAGAGTTATAGACGTAGATATATAAAAATAGAATCGCGTGAGAGCTTTACATAACGAGAGAGACCATTCTAAATAGATCACTAAATTATGTATACATTTTATATGTTCATAATTATTATTCCTTACATATAATTATTATAATAATATAGTATATTTAACATAAGAAATATATATTCTAGTAATTTGTTTATTATATTTTATTTATTATAGTATACTTATGAATTAGTATAATTATTATACTATATTTATAAATATATATATTTATACTATCAAAGTTAATTTGAAATTATAATAATTATGAAAATATAAAATGTATACCAAATTTCGCGATCTATTTAAAATCGTAACTATTGTTATATAGATCGCTCGCGCGATTATATTTTTAATATATACCACTATAACTAGGATTCAATTTATAATTGATTAGTTTTTTTTAAATATTAATATTAATTATACCTATATTATATACTATATAATATGTAAGGTAACCACTTATCTCGTTTGGAGTGATTTAATTTGGTTTGGTGATTTAGTGTTCAATATCAATTCTACTATTTATAAATAATTATTTAAATTAACATTGTGCGAGATCATTGGAATCCATATATAATACTATAGTAATTATATATATATATATATATATATTATAGATATTATAATCTTATTTATATATATTATATATCCATCTAGATTACAACAGCAATCCATTATTATCATTGACACGACATCTTAAAGATGAACAAGAGAAGTCCATGTACTTTAGCCTTCGAGATAATAAATACTTTAGAAAATATTAATATTTTCAACTATATATTATGATAAATATAAACTTAATTCATCAACAGCAGTCCATGATATTCAGTAACGTGGAACGTTAGTGATGACAACATCAACCTATGACCTTTCTTCTTCAAGATGACAATAACGTTAGCAAATATTTTATACTTATACCAAAGATTTTTCGAAGCAAATATATAACACTCCTTATATATGCAATGTAATTGATAAATACTACCTGCCGCTGCTAGCTTGTAGTATCATATCACTGACATATATTTAGGTTCAGCGCGGTTTTAATACAACTATTATTTTTCATTGCTCTATTAAGTGACATGCAATATAAAGTAGATTTGCTCGCCAAATAGATTTTATAGCATTTAAAACAAATATATCATATTGCTTTATTATATATTAGCAATGAACATTTAGTTTTCATCATATATATAATAATTTAACATTTTAAAAGTATATAAACAACAGATAGTTCCTAAAATTAACCCGATATAGGTGGCGCTCTAGGTGATTTGTATACAAAATTGAATTATACGATTTTGTTTAAGTGTTATATCTTTATTTAAAAAAATCTTTGTTTATACTATATATTTTCTTAAGGGGAAGCACCCTTAGCATTACTTTCATAATTTGAATTTGTTGAAAAAAAAGTAAAATAAATATTATATAGAAAATAAGTTTTATTATCATTTATGTATCATTTAATATAAATATTATACCTAAATTCGCTATATTTATTTGTATAAATCATGTTTTATACAACCTACAATTATAAATAGATATTAATTATTGTGAATAATAGTTAATTTATATGTTTATTATAAAGCTTTAATTATTATAGAATATAATACCAATTTTCAATATAAAAACACTAATCTAAGCTTGTTTATTTGATATATTATCATAATTATAACATACTTATTTTGTATAATAAATGTAAATACTAAATCCGAATTACTTATAATTGCATGACAATATTTCAATAAATGTTGATAGCTGTTTTCTAATAATGTTAATTTTCTGAATATGCTTTACTAAAAAGATCACAACTTTTTTACTATTCTATAAAAATTACAATAATTTTAATTATTTTTAGAAATATTCAAATGCATAATAATTACATTTTTTTTAAATAATAGAATATAATATTTAAAATTTAATAACGGTTATTCTTCCATTTTTTCATTTTTATAATTGAATTACATTTATTATAAAATATAATGTTTATAATAAAAAAAGCGTGCGTATGATAGAATGAATTATTATTATAACATCTGCGCAAAAATAATATTTATAATATTTCAAGTTGGATAGTTTTAAAATCTGGTCTTTTCGTATATATTACACTCGTGAAGGTATTGCTTCCCCTTCAACTAAAAAATCAATCAATCCACAGCAGTCCATGATATTTAGTGACTCGTCGCCTTCAAGATGACAACCGCATTCCGTGATAATCAATGATGTGATGCATTAGAGATGACAATAGCAGTCTGTGCTGCCTTCGTGATTATGATAGAATCTCCGCGAAGCCCTCATTATATACATGCTAGTAGCATGATTCTATATGCAACCTTATATTATATTTAGTATTTAATAGAATGTGGAATAAATATTCTTCCTGAAGGAATATATTCTGCCTGTAGTCATCATAACTTTTATATTGGGACATTATATTTTCGGTCGACGCTGCATGCGTTCAGATGTGTTTAAACCTTACTCAGCTGTGCTGGATGCAATTATTATCCATATAACTATTATTATTACATTATTGACCACTTAAATTTAATTAGAAGGGTTTTTTAATGTGTGTTATTAAGTAGTGTAATTATTTTCCCCTAAATAAAGTGTAAAATCATTTATTGAGTTGTCCTCCTTAATTGGTCTAAAATAATCATATCACAATCTATAATGTATAATACAATTTATAATAATAATTTATAATATTTAAACTCTGTATACATTCGAGTGTGATTACATATATGCATACTTTTTCAATAATATATAATAGATATGTTAAAACTATTAATAGTATATATAGTAGGCTAGGTTTGTTTCGATTTAATTCTTTCCAAAGCATTGGTCCAATATTTGAAAGATAATAACATAACCATTTATGTTTTTACTTTAATTATAGTAAAAATATATTTTTATATTCATTGATATTAAATAATAATTGCATATATATATCACTTATACATTTTATAACTATTTATGTAAATATATATATATATAACTTATATTCTTTATTTATAAATACTAAGAATATATACATTGATCATTTATATATAGATATAAAGCTATAAATAGTTTCCAGCAAATAATATAATAGAAGTTTTGGGCCCAAAGTATAATTAATTGTAGGTTCAAATTCGACGCTATTGGAGGCTACATACATACCTAAAGCAGGTTGCGAGAGCTTTCTTTGTGTGAATGGGCCCTAATACATGTAAAAATGCTTTACTTATACCATAAAGATGCTTTAATATAGCACCCATAAGACATGTTAAAATGCTTTACTTATGCCATAAATATGCTTTACTTCAGCACTCATAAGACATGTAAAAATTCTTTAATAATGCCATAAATATGCTTTAATTTAGCACCCATAAGACATGTAAAAATGCTTTAATTATGCCATAAAGGTGCTTTACTTTAGCACCGATGAGACATGTAAAAATGCTTTACTTATGCCATAAAGATGCTTTAATTTAGCACCCATAAGACATCTAAAAATTCTTTAATAATGCCATAAATATGCTTTAATTTAGCACCCATAAGACATGTAAAAATGCTTTATTATGCCATAAAGGTGCTTTACTTTAGCACCCATAAGACATGTAAAAATGCTTTAATTATGCCATAAATATGCTTTACTTTAAAACCTATGACATGTAAAAATGCTTTAATAATGCCATAAATATGCTTTAATTTAACACCCATAAGACATGTAAAATGCTTTAATAATGCCATAAAGGTGTTATATAGGTGCTTACATAGTTGAGCATAAATTTAAAGCATTTGTGTAAAACATGCTCAACTAAGATGCTTTATTGGTGCTTTAAGGGTGCTATTCCTGTTTGCTGGGCAGACTTCCCTATAGGCGATAATTATACTTAAGTATACTTATGCCCCTGACCGACTCTCCTACTGTATCAAGTCCATACACCAATGGCTTACTTACAACTCTCTAAAACTTAACCCCACGAAACCTTGGCTTCCATCTTGATACCACCCTTTCTCTTGACTCCCATGTTATACATATGCACAAATCCATCCAATACCACCTACACTGCCTCCGCTTAATACGACGCTCCATTCCCCTCCCCATCGCTATTACCATTGCCTCCTCCTACACCATCCCCCTATTCGACTATTGCAACTCCCTATAGGGAACTATAGGGAGTTGCATATAAACTAATACTATATTAGAACTATAGTTTGTATTCAGGGAGGTTAAAGAGTATACTCTTTAACCTCCCTGAATAAATAAACTCTTCAAACTACAGCGATTCCAAAACGCTGTATTTCGCTGTGTCCATTTACTTCCCCGTCGTTCTTCTGACTCCATTACACATCTCCTAAAACAACTACACTGGTTGCCAGTCCCCTACTGCATAAAGTACAAACTCTCTCTGACCATCCACAAAGCTATTCACCACAACTCCCCTGACTACCTTGCCTCCCTCCTACATCTACACACACCCATCACTCAACTACAGTCCTGTTCCTCCAACACCTTTATCCTTACCACCCCCCATCTACACAAACTACACTCTTCTAATATACACTCTTTTGCCCTCTCTCCCCTTACCACTGGAATTCCCTACCCAATTGCCTACGAACAAACACATCAAATCCCTCCTTTAAAACCACCTTAAGACTTATTACTTCTTCCTTACCATCCCTCCCACTCAATAATTCCCTTAAACGGACGGCCGATTGCTCACGCACTGATGCAGTCCATAAACAAACAAAAAGTAAAAAGTAAGTACTTTATTTTTGTCATGAATTTGGTAATTTTGTAAGGACATTTTATTCTTAATTATATTCTGTTATTTATTTGTCTTTCATATAATATACATTACATTTTATGGGTGTGTATAATGTTTAATATAGTAGGGAAAATTCTCCAATTACCAACCATCTCTCGTATCTCAGTAACTATAAGAGATATCAATACATTATATATTTAGTAATAAACTATAGTTTATATTACTAATATATTAGTAGGTAGCCTAATTGAATGGTAAATATGAAAGAGTATTTTGATTTCCAAAATACTCAGTCTTACCATTCTTATTTGATAAAATGTAATATGGTTTTAATTTTTGAATAATAACGTTTTTAAATTAATGTATTAATTAAATCACTTTATTAATTAAAAGAAAATATAATGCTATGCATAATATTGTAGATAAATTAAATTTTTATAAACTTTATAAAAATACTTAAATTTGAATAAGTATTAACCGATATAGCTTAATTATATAAACCTATGTAATTTTCACATAACCGACCCCAGTGATTTATAATATCCAAACAAAATTGTGTTTCATTTTGAAATTATTCTAAAGATGTGCGTATCATTGATATAAAAAAGATACATGGTACTAGTCGATTATATACACATTTCTTACTAAATAAATATTAATGTACACTATTTTAATATAAAATATATAAAGTTTAAAAATAAGCGTAACGTTTATACATTTTATGGGATTTGGATGCAACAATGTTGTCAGTTCTATTAAATTATATTCAATATAAGTTAGCTTTTACTCACCTCAAAGATTTAACATTACAACCAAACTACCCAGAATGGCGTCCAAAAGCATTGAATTTATTGTTTGCTGGGTATATTATTGAATTGTCATGTATTATGAACAGGTCATTTTTAATTTTTATCGAAGAAATAATAATTTATAACACATTTAAAAAAATTTCAAATGTATGATTTAATACGAATTTACATTATAACAACATTTATCCCAAAAATTAAACCTGCATAGGTGATGTATAACCTGCATAAATGCTGTTCCTTATTTTGTAAAATCAAATTACACGATTTCGCATGTGTTATATTTCCTTATAATATATTTAATATCAAATTAATCTGATTAAATAATATATACATAAATTATAGGTATAATAAACATATATTAAATATTTTATAATGTATTGTCATATATATATATATGTATGCGTTAGATAGAATATGGCATGCAGCCCTATGGGATGCGATGAATAGAATCAACACCAACATTACAATTATAAAAGTTATACAAGGCCTTTATGAGAAAATAATATACTCCAAAGGTAAAGTTGGTGAATTTTGGATACAAAATAAAGTTGCCGCGAAAACAGTGTACGCCAAAGATTTTTACTATCTCCAACCTTATCCAATATCATGCTAGAGCAGATAATGAATGAAGATCTACTAGAACACGAGGGTACCATATCCATAAGAGTCATTACAAATGTAAGGTTTTCTGATGACATAGATGGATTAGCAGGGAAAATAAACTCAGTAATCTGATCAACAAAATAGATGCTACCTCAAGAACTTATGGCATGGAGATACATGGAAAATAAAAGTTATGACAAATTATGAAGGGAACTTCACGACTGGTATTTTCTTGCATGGCGAAGAAATAAATGAGGTCAAAACTTTTAAATACCTAGGTTCTATTATAGATGATAAATATATAGATGCTCAACGAATGAAACTATTTCAAGAATATCACAAACCACATCAGTATTAACAAAGCTCAATGTGAAGCGACAGGAATATAATTCTGAAATCAAAAATCCGACTGCTACATTCACTCTTAGAGTTAAATATTCCTATACGTATATGATACATGTACATGTCTCACATGCGTATATTGTACACTGTACAATCACAAAATAAATTGAGACTAATATCAGAAACTTCTAAATATCAATTATAAAGATAGAATTACCAATATTGAAGTAAGAAACATAATACTCTGATCTATCAGCCCACATAAGGACCTATAGCTATACTAACGAAAGTTAAGAGGAGTTAGAGGAAGTTACGGTGGTATGGACATTAGGAGAGACTGTTTTGGTAAAATATTTAGTTACTTTCATAGAAAAGTGCCATCTATCTCGGAATAACTCTTCTTAATTATTCTAAATATAATCATAAAAATTAATGAAAAGTTATGAAACTTCACAAATATAACATAGACCTACTGTGAGTGAGATAGAAAATTTTTATAACAGTCTACCCTAATGGATATATAAGTCGCAACAATAATTTGATGTCGAAAGTCATATTTTAAGGTACATTAGATGGCACAAGAAGAAGAGTACATCCAAGGATTAAATAGTCTGACAACATGCAAGACTGGACTGGCCTCAATCCTTGTGAATCAATGCAAGCGACAAACGACAGAGTAAAATTGAGAAAATCATTAGGTATAAGGGATAGGTAAATCATATGTTACCATAATTACATATATATATTGTCATCATTTTGTATATAATTAATGTTATATTTATTTATTTCATATATAGTAAGGATGAGTGGGGTAATAAGAACCCTTTTTTAATTTTTATTAATAACATATTTTAATATATAATAAAAAATAACTAAATTATATAAATAAAAAATATATGTAATATTTCATATTATTGAAATTGACTGATTATATATGTTAAATTGAACCATTTAGTGACCCAATAGTTACTGGTTCAACACAAATATCATTATTGATATTTATATTAATTTCTTTTAAATACAAATTTCCAATTATTGTAATCTTTATATTGTTATTTTTTTATTTGGTGGAGTCCTTTCATCCCATCCAGGAACTTAGATGAAGTTTTCACTTATAACCATATATGGCTCTAATGTCCCTTCGAAGCCGCTCTCATGTTAAGGCATCCATGGTGTTAACGAGAGCCGATCATTTATTTATACACAATTATATAAGATCACTTCTAAATAATATTTTAAGACCCATTTTATAAAATTAATTAATGGTCCGGACGAGGGTCGAACCCATGTCCTACTGCTTGTGTGTCTGACGCCTTATATACGTATATTTACGTATATTTATAATAATTTGTAATATTTTATATATTAAAACCATATTTCTTATATTTATATTCAAGATGGTTATGTAACATATATATTTTATTATCTTTATATGAGCAGAAAAATATTTATCGTGGGTGGTTTATCTTATCCCACCCACTCTATTCTATGTATAAAACATCCTTAAAATATTTTAAATTATATACTAGAATATATTAATTATTATAAAATATATTAAAGCTCATCCAAATGCTTATATCATATTATTTATTCAATAAATACTCTTCGATAATAATTTATTTCAAAAATTCACTCAGGTGCAGCCTAATCGGATTCCACTTCGTATTTATGTCTGATGTGCATCCATAGTTTCTGTACAAATAGTATTAATACATATATTTTAACATTATTTAAATTTTGATAATAATAAGTTTTATGTAATTCAATATATGACAGATTGTAATTAGATAATGGATTTTATTTTTATGGATAATAAATTATTACTAAAATTCTATAAATAATATTTACCATTTAAATATGAATAAGAAAATAGATGAATTATAAAAGGAATTATTAGTTTAACAGAAAAATTATAAAAATCATATTCACAAAATATATTAAGTAGTCATTCATAAAATAACCATGGAAAACTTATTAATAGATAATTTATATTATAATAAATCAAATTTAATAAATTATATATATAATATAATTTATATTTTACATATATAATAATATAATATAATAATACATATATAAATTAATAACAATAATCTTAATTATTTAAACTATATTATATATATATATATATATTATGGCAAATTCACATATATTCTGTAGGATATCATTAACATTACAATTATTTAATATATTATTTTTTTAATATCTAAGTAATAAATATATGAATAAATATTGATAATTTATTTGAGAAGATATTATATATATAAAGGTGTATTCTTAATTATTACTCAATTATTGCTTTAATAAAAATGTATTTCAAATGCAACTAAAACTTATTGTAATAAATAAAATGACAATTATACTATTTACAAAAACCAGGATTTGAATATTTTTTTGAAAAAATGGTAAAAACCTGACTCATCTATGATTTATATTAAATTTATATCAAATTACAAAACTAATTATCTAATATTTGTATTATATGTATATTAATTTATTTAAATAAACTAATAGTACAAATAATGATAGATAATAATTGCGTTCGAGTTGGTGTGAAACCCCTTTAACATATATTATTTATTGAATAAATGTTATCTATAAATTCAAAATTAACAATTAATGAATATTTTAACACTGCCAAGAAATATAATTATGATTATAATATAGTATTGTTTTGTTTGATAATGTAATATTAAAAATCATAAAACCAATCTTTAAATGATATTTATTTGTAAATTATATAGAATATTACTATACTAAGTTTAATTTTGTATATAATATTAGGTTTTATAATTTAGACTTTAATATAGGTTTTTACATCATGGCAAAAACATATTTTACTGGACAGTTTATCACCGTTTTTACAGAGATTATTAACATAGCTGTAAATATCTATGTAACTCTGACTAAAGTGACTTATAAGTATTATACTAAAATTAATATAATGACATGACATGCATATCAGCCAAAATCTACAATCTAATTTTGTATACAGAATAAGACAAGAAGTAGATTCAATGTTACGCAAAATCCAAAATGGTTTCAGAACTAGCAGGTCAACTTCAAGACAAATATTTACAATAAGGAGAATTATTGAAGGTGTAAATGCTAAAATGTTACATCTAATACACTTATTTATTTATGACTTCTCAAAGGCCTTCAACAACATACATAGAGGAAAGATGAAAGAAATACTTACAGCATATGGCAAACCTGAAGAAACTGTAATTGCAATCATGATATTCTATCGAAATACAATCAAAAATACGATCAAAAGTACCATCACTGGATTATTAGATATCAGGATACACTAAATTCTTAGCTCTCACAGCGGATGTACTACAAGGTAACACACTTACACAGTTTCTCTTTATAATCTGTCTTGATTACATATTGAGAAAATCTCTAGACCTGAATCATTATCTCGGCTTCACACTTGTCAAGAAAAAGAGTAGTCGTCAATAAGCTATTAAGATCACAGATGTTGATTACGCAAATGACCTTAAAATATTAACGGATACTCTGAAAGATGCCACAACGATATTATACAGAATAGAAGAGGTATCCACAGAACTAGGTCTGAAAATAAATACTGAAAAGACGGAATACATGTTTCAACCAAGACACAACATAAAAGCTAAAAAGCCTACAAGGAGACGAAATCAAGAAAGTAAATAATTTCGAATATCTGGATAATTGTGTCTCGTCAAATGAAAATAATGTAAACACAAGACTGGGGAGCTTTAAACACATTGAATAAAATCTGGTTGTCAATCATCCATCTGATAAGAAAATAATTTATTTATTTAGAGCGACTGTTGAGTTTGTAATCATATATAATCTGGACTTTGACCTAAGCACTAGAAAAACAACTAAAAGATAATTATACCCGAATGTTGAAAGTAGCACTACAAAAGTTATAGAGAGATCAAACGACGAACAGAGAACTATATGGAAACATCCCGCTGATCCGTACATCGATAAGACAGCAAATATTACGTTTCAGTGGACACTTGCAGCAGATGATCACCACTGGGAACGAATTCATGGTAAATGTAGCCCTGGAAGACCAAGTAAAACATATGTTGATCAATTGGCCGAGGATCAAACGAACTACAAAGTGAGATACAAAAAGAGATGAATGGAGGAATAGATATCATGTGTAGCCGAGCAAGCTCGACCTGGTAAAATAATATATTAATAAAATATTTAAGAAATTTATAAACTAAGTATTAAGATTTTATTAGAATCAGTATAATCTTTATACCATAAAGATTATTAAAATAAATAATTTTAGTGTATAAATTGATGAAATAGATTATAATAATATTTATATTTAATATATAAATGTGTAATATATAATTTATTTGATTCAATTTTACACTAGAAATTATGAAAATGTAATCTGTATAAAAATTAAATTTCACTAATAATTTAAGGGTTTATATTTTTTAAGTTTATAAATAAAACTTATATTCAACAATTATATTTTTTATTAAGATATGATATTGTTATGATTAGATGTTTATATATGAACTATTATTTTTAAATATGAAATTTGATATTTTTAATTTTATAATAAATATTCCTAGTATAGAAATACTATTAGCTAACATTTTCATGATCATGGTTGTATTAAGTGATACTTTTATAATGGGAGGTTTACATTGAATAAAAACTATTTTTAATGAATAATACATTCATATCATTATAATGGTGTTATTAATGTTAATGTGAAACAAAGTAGTATTATAAATGTTGCTAAGGTATATTTATTTTTACTGAACTTATTTTATTATATCTATATTAATATTGAAATTATATGCATATTTATCTAACAAATATGTTATGTATAATTAATATTATTTTATTAAGAAATGGGAAGATTTCGTTATAATTTGTTATCAACAATTATTTTACTTTATAATATAAAATATAATTCACTATCTTTAAAATTATGTATATTATGTCAATAAAAAGTAACTATAGGTTCCTTATTTATACATTATAAATATACTCATATACAATATATAATACACACTAATATTTATAACATGCACAAATTTAGAAGCCTATATCTCGGAACTTTTTTTAAACAATTTATAGTTTCGTAGATTCAACCATTTGATAAATATTTATAAAATTATCAGAGTTAATAAATAATATACAGATGATATAATATAGATACTTTTGAAAATATAAATATATTACTTTGATACTCTTATAATGAAAACTTAATATATTTAATAGAAAACCAAATTTTTATTATAACTGTATTAAAGCAATTATATTTTAAAAAATACTTATCTGTATATTATTTATAAAAACACTGAAAATGTTATAATGATTTATCAAACGGTTTAAACGATGGAATCTTCCAAACATTATAAATTGTGCAATAAAAGTGTAAAAATAATGGAAACAAATAATTTTTTTAATATTATATGATTTATTTATAAAATTTAAAATATTATCTATAAACTGGTACATAATTGTTTGTTTATTTTTTAAAAAGAAGCATTTTAAAACAAATATAAATATACTCATATGCATAAATTTAAAATTTAAACTTGATATACAACATCATTATTTGACTAAGTTCACTATAAATCCTATTAATTTAGTAATAATGCTTTATATTATTTAAAATTATTACCATATGTCCATAATATATGTAGAATTATTATTGAAGTTTTTTTTATTAATAAGAATGTATAATTATTTAAAAAATAGTATTTTGTTAATTTGTTGTTGATATTTTTAGGTCATCTAAATAAATATGCATACAATATATAGTTTATTATAATTCAAAAAATACGTAAACATAATAATTTTCAGATTTATTATAAAAATTAATAATTTAAATAAATATAACTTGGTAATATAATTTTTGAAAATTCCTTTTTCGTATCTTTTACATGTAATCGAAAAACATGTGCCCTTAAGAAGATACTGATTTTTGTATGTATTTTTAATAAAATACTGAATATTTTAAGTAAAAATATGCATTATTAAAAACTATTATATACATGTGAATACTGAAAATTCATTATTGCGAATATTTAAGACTAAGGGTTCATTTTTGGTTACAAGATCTTTGTCTAGATAGTCATATATATATATATATATATATATATATATATATATATATATATATATATATAAATATATATATATATATATGTAATGTATTTTGTATTCAACACATTTTTCAAGACACATTTTTTTTGTTTGATGCCTAGGTGAACTTATCTGCCGACCAAGGTTAAATTAAGACTATAATGTATTAGATGCAAGAATATATTCCACAGTTGAATAACGTCTCTAGTGTAGTATGAAAACCTACCAATGCCGCATAAATACATCAACATATTTCGAAACACCCATTTATACATCACAAGGTATAAATAAAAATAAATTTTTAGATATGTATACTGATACAGATAAAATTATGTTATTCACAACGATACTTAATATTGCGTAGGTGGATGTGTTAGATTGATATTACCAAATAATATTTGGCAAATATGAATACAATCTGGCTATCTAGATTTCATCATTTTCAAATGAAACAAAAGCATACCCTAAAGTTAATTTTTTGTAATGAATATAAATTTAATTTCCATTTTTTAATGATTCTAAATTTTTATTATTTTTTATATTTAAAAAATTATATGAATACATATATAATATTTTACTAAGTTTATTATATTTTATAAACAATATAAATTAATTTATCTGACAAATATCAGTTTATGTCAAATATCATTTATTTGTTTTGTCATTAATCTGTTTTTAAAATTCGCATTTTATAAGTTACTTTTTATATAGAAACATATTTAAAAGATATTAATTTTATAATAAATTTGTTATCGAAAAATTATAATACCCTATAATTTAATTAATGTAGTCGATAAATAAAAATATGTAAATATTATATAATATAATTATTATATACTAGAAATATACTATATACATTATGTATAATATATATATATGCATTTATGAATAGCATGAAGAAATTTAAATATGTGTATTATCAATAAATGTATTATAATGTCTAATAAATACTACATTCAAATAGAATTCAATTAATTTATTTATTAGTATTTATAGACTAATATAAGCTTATAATTAACTATAATCACATATATTAATATGTATTATCTAATAATTCTTATAAATCGTAAACATAATATATATTAAATTAAGAGATTTACAAATTATTTCTCTATTTTATATGAAATATATCAGTATCTAGTCAAAAGCTTCAGGATTTTATTAATACTAAAGGCTTTCAATACTGGCAAAATGTTTATTCGAATTAGTGATTTTATAATATTGTAACTACGTAATATATTATATATAGATATTATAATATGAGTCATAAATATTAATTAAACGTGTAATATTGTATACATTTAATAATTATACTAATATTTAATATTAGATCCCCGATATTAGTATGACATACAATTATGGACTATAATCAAATATACCACTCAATAAATATCTATCTATCTATTTATATATCTAAATAATAACACGAATACTATATATTTATATTTTTTCTTTACTAATTTATATATAAATGTATACAATCAGTAATTCGAATAAATAATTTGGTAGGCGTTTAAATATTATTTTTTAAATCGCGAAGCTTTTGAACATAATACAATATATGAATACATATAATAATTTATTTGTCGCATATAAACTTTGATATTAATGTTTACTGTATATATTTCTCACCAATATTATATTGAATATACATATTTATACATTTTTAAAATTATACATATAGAGTAGTATACAGTATATATGTATATGTATACATTAACAATTTGAATCAGTATTTATTAAATAATTTAATAATTAACTATGAATATTCGTATAACTGAATTTAGTGAATAATTATTTTATTTCATAATTATTCACTAAATAATGTATAGTTAGGTAAGTGTACTAAATTTAATAAATGTTCATATTTTTCTCACTCAAATATGAATCGGTTTTTTAGCATTTTAAAAAATATGGGTTATTTAAAATTGATTTTTTTATAATAAAATATTTACTAATCATAACAATTTTGGTATCGTTTGAAAGCTAATATAACAGACTATATAACGTAAATAAAATATTCTAATTAGCATTGATAGAAATTAAAATATTGATATTTTAAATTATAAGTAATTTATGATTTTTAAAAATGTCTTATTTTAAACAAAATTAAATTTCAAGAAATACAGCGTTATTATCATTAAATTATTAGCTAAATATTAATACTATACATATTATGTATGCATATGAATATTTTTGTGAATTGGTATTTTAAAATGAGTGCTTGATTTATCTTTCAATTATATTTTATTTATTTCTTTATAGGGAGGATAAATAATTTTTGTTATGCACATTTTTAACCAGATTAACCGGATTTTTAAATAATTTATAATTAAAATGAATTATTCATCATGTATTTAAGAACAATTAGTAACAGAGTTGTTTGATTTAAATCAATTGATTTAAATCATTTGATTAAATCAATGATTTTTTTGATTTTTTTGATTTTTTTTGATTATAAATCAACTTTTTTATAATTTGATAAAATGTAATTAATAGTTTGGATTACTATTATTAACAAATCTAATAAATAAAACTGATTAAATAATATAAAATTTGTATTGATAAATTTATTTATTTATTCTATCAAAAAAATCAAAAAAATCATGATTTTTTTGATATTTTGATTATAAATCAACTTTTTTATAATTTGATAAAATGTAATTAATAGTTTGGATTACTATTATTAATAAATCTAATAAATAAAACTGATTAAATAATATAAAATTTGTATTGATAAATTTATTTATTTATTCTATCAAAAAAATCAAAAAAATCAAAAAAATCAAATAAATCAAATAAATCAAAAAAATCAATGTGATTTTGATTTTTTTGATTTTTTTAAAAAAATCATGATTTTTTCCAACTCTGATTAGTAATAAAAACGATCTATTATATATATATATATATATATATATATATATATATATACATATATTATCAATTATATCTTTAATATATTACATTCTAATTAATGTTAATACATATATAAAATTCACTTATATGATATTAATTTGAAATTTTATTATGAAATGTGGATGAAATAAATGGGATATACTAATATCCAGAAGTAATCCAGAAATAATCCAGAAGTAGAAATTATTTGTTGTATATAAATCCATTTTTTTGATATATTAATAAGATTTAACATACTATTTGTAGTATATTATGATAATATATATCAGTAATACTCTAAACACTACTTCTGGATTATTTCTGAATTACTTCTGGATATTTGTATATCCCGAAATAAATAGTAAACTTAATATATATATATATACTTGTAATCATAATATCATGTTTTAGTATTTACAATTAATTATATTATTATTACATGTAATTAGCTGCAGCTAATAGTTAATTAATTTAATTATTATAATTTATTATATTATTATTATAACTAATAGTTATTAAATGAATTATTTCACCAACACTAATGATATTACATAATGTGTGAAAATTTCGTTGAAATTGGTATATTATTTAAATAGTTATAGTCATATTAATATATTAACTTATAAAAGCAACATCAATTCCTATTCTTTGCATGTTCAAAATTTACAACTTTTTTTGGCTTTCATAAGGGCATAACTTTTTTTCTATCTGATATAAAAAAAAACTGAAATATACACTTGTTTAGTCTAGAAATAACGAATCCAACGATGTATAATAAATCAATAAATAATCAATTTTCATTTTTTATCTGCATACCTAATGTATTACGTGTTTGTATGCGCAGGTTTTCGGAGTGGAGATGCGTTACGTATTACGATATTATGGTTACTTACTTGCTATAAATGATTTAGACTGACATCGGCCCCCAATATATCACGTTACGAACCGAGTGTTCAAGTAAACAATGCATATAGGGCTTATATAATATCATATTAATATATAAACATACAGTATTGTAATATGTATGTATATATAAAACACGAATTCACTACTCGGTGAATAATTTACTGAGAAATATAACGCCATCCGCGAAATGTTTATTTGAGCTTTTAGTTTGACACGTGACTTAATGGGGGCCGATGTCAGTATTCAGCCTATAAATTGATAAAATAATTTTAAATATTAATAATTTAAAATGATATCTTAAATAAATTAATATAATACATAATTAAAATTGTATACATTTAAAAATTA
Source organism: Osedax fenrisi (assembly GCA_964019155.1). NCBI lineage: Eukaryota > Metazoa > Annelida > Polychaeta > Sabellida > Siboglinidae > Osedax > Osedax fenrisi. Next base: position 44,200,498 of record OZ025241.1, on the reverse strand, counting down.
GTCACTAAATGTAAATATATTATTATTTATGTGTGTATATATATGTTATATATATATGATATTATTTATAAAATAAGTATTAGATTATAATTATATTTAGTTAAAATTAGTAGGATATAAAAATTATTATCAAGGTTAAGTTTTAAAATACATATCGCTCAAATATTAAATACTAACGCCACGGTTAATATATTCGTATAGACCATTAGTAGATTCGTCAAATACTCTTTCGAATACAAATGTTCCACCAATTATTGCCAAAGCGAATGTAGAAGTACGCTTGGTAACCCCATGATAAATTGTTGAGGCCAAACTCATTTTGTGATTTTAATAAAATAAATATTATTAAAAATCAGTGTATAAAATCGGGTTATAATGTGATTAACAATGATAATAAATATAAAAAATTAATTTAAGATATCTAATAGAATCATATAGCTAGATAGAACGTTTTATCTCTATTTCTAAATATAATCGATCCCTCTCATAGACATGAGTGCATAGAGCTAGAGAGAAAACTTTCTATCTAGCTCTATGATTGAGGGGTATCCCCACTCTAATGTATATTATCCCGCTCTATAATAAAGATTTGCCGAAGTTTTGAAAACTATTTGATATAAATTTAATTTAAAATTACTCAAAAATGAATAATATATTTATTAGGTTGATTAGTAATAATTTTGTTGATACTGATTTTAATAGTAATAATATACATTTTATATACAATATATATTTTTAATATTACAAATATAAATTAATCATTTTCCTGATATACAATTACCTGACGCCTTAACCAACTGAGTCACATAAGCAGTAGGACACGAGTTCGAGCCTCGTTTAGACCATTAAAATAGGTCTTAAAATAATATTTAGAAGTGATATTATATAATTGTGTATATATTAATGATTGGCTCTAGCTAAAACCATGGGTGCCTTAACATGAGAGCGGCTTCAAAGAGACATTAAAGATTTGGTATCACAGCGTTGGTAACTCATTCAAACAATATTAACTCATTCAATATTGCTTTTAATTAATTAACATTTTCGTGTAATTTATAATATATATAATTACACCATATGTGCTTTTTTTTAATTAATAATTTGTAAAATTTAAAATATTCATAATGTCATCGTTTATTTTCACAATAATAATAATTTATTAGTTAAATATAATTTATGTAAAATATTTTCTTTCATATTCTATACAAAAATACAATTATTATATAACTATATAATATCTATCATTAAGTAAAATATTCTATTGAAAAAATAAATAAAAGATAAGTTAGAATATACTTTTAGTAGACCACAATTTGTCTTAGTTAAATAGGTTAATTGTCATACATGTAAAAATCTATTTATAGAATAGAGGGTGCACCTACAGGGTAGGTTTACCGTTAATAGATTAGCAAGTAAATATATAAACTGCTCGTGTGGATCAATTAAGGCGTCAAACACACAAGCAGTAGGACGCCGTTTCGAGCCTCGTCCGGATCATTAAAATAGGCCTTAAAATATACCATGGATACATTAAAGTATAAATTAAAGATGCTTCGAAAGGACATTAAAGCCATATATGGTTATAAGGGAAAACTCCATATAAGTTCCTGGATGGGATGAAAGGACTCCATCACATACAAATAACAAAATATATATACATCATCGATATAAATATAGTGAATAGGAAATTGACGCACGCAATATATATATATATATATACAGCGACAGAGACTAAAGCAAATATATAAAGAAATACTTTATTTATATAGATGGGCATAGAGCTAGATAGGATAAAGGCATAGAGCTAGAGAGAAAGCTTTCTCTCTAGCTCTATGTATAAAGGCGAAATACTATATATGATTTCGAAAATTCATATATACCCTATAAATTATCATTTTTCCAAATTCCGGAATTTTTCTATATGAAAATAAATAAAATATGCCATATGGTACCCGAGTATATATACTCGAGAATCGAACCCACGTCACTATAATACAATTACTATATAGTTTTATTTTGTTTGGTTTTGTTTATTATAATATACTTTAATGTCTGCATATCCGATGTATTATTTTCACGATATCCCAATACAGCATAATCAATAATACTACTATAGTAGTATAACCAGAGCTGGGCAGTATCGCCGATACAGTATCTATTAAGGCAAAAAATCAGTATTGTAGATAGGCTACATTTGTATTTGTATCTATTATAAAAATTAAAAAATAAATTGTAATCGTATCTATTAGTCATAAATAGTATCTACGATACGTATCTACTAAGAAAATTATGTAAACAAATACAAATACATTTAATTAAATAATATATCATTTGGATAATATATTATTTTATATCAATATTTTATAATATCATATTATAAATTAATTGTATTATATATATATATATAAATCATCAATATATTTTTAATAAAATATCTTTTGTAAATATTGAAATCAATTCATTGTTAAAAATTATGATATATAAATAGTATAGTATATATATATAAAATAGTATAGTATATTATATATATTATATATAGTGATTTATTCTCAAAAACCATTATATACATTTATTGAAAACAAAGAAATTATTTTGATAATAGATTTTATATAATAATTGATTTATAATTAAACTACTTTCTAATAAATTCAAATAAATCATAATTATACTTATTTAAATAATGCAATATTTATCTTTATAATGTTTACTTACTTTTTACTTTTTTTGGTTTATGGACTGCATCAGTGCGTGAGCAATCGGCCGTCCGTGGGAGGTAATTATTGAGTGGGAGGGAAGGCAAGGGAGAAATAATAAGTCTTAAGGTGGCGTTTAAAGGAGGGAGTTGATGTGTTTGTTCGTAGGTGATTAGGCAGGGAGTTCCAGTGGTAAGGGGCAGATAGGGCAAAGGATCGTATATTGGAAAAGTGGAGTTTGTGTATATGGAGAGTGGTAAGGAGAAAGGTGTTGGAGGAACGGGTCTGGAATGTAGTGATTGGTGTGTGTAGATGTAGGAGGGAGGCAAGGTAGTCAGGGGAATTGTGGTGAATAACTTTGTGGATGGTTAGGGAGAGTTTGTACTTTATACGATAGGGGACTGGCAGCCAGTGTAGTTGTTTTAGGAGAGGAGTAATGGAGTCAGGGGAACGTCGGGGAAGTAAATGACGCAGCGAACTACAGCGTTTTGTAGTCATTGTAGTTTGTTGAGTTTGTAGTCTGGGAGGTTAAACAATAGGGAGTTGCAGTAGTCGAATAGGGGGATGATGTAGGAGGAGGCAATAGTAATAGCGATGGGGAGGGGAATGGAGCGTCGGATTAAGCAGAGGCAGTGTAGTTGGTAGTGGATGTATTTATGCATGTGCATAAGATGGGAGTCAAGGGAAAGGGTGGTATCAAGATGGAAGCCAAGGTTTCGGATATGTTGAGAGTAGGGGAGTGAGGTGTTGTCGAGTGATATGGGGGGTGGTTCAGGGAGAGTGGAGGAGCGTAGGGGTAAGTGGAGAAAAATAGCTTCCGTTTTAGTGGGGTTAAGTTTTAGAGAGTTGGAGGTAAGCCAGTGGTGTATGGACTTTATACAGGAGGAGAGTAGGTCAGGGGCATACGTAGGGGAGTCTGTGCAGTTAAGATATAGTTGAAGGTCGTCGGCGTAAGTATGGAAGGAGATGTCGGGATAGTCAGTGAAGATGTCAAACATGGGGAGGAGGTAAATATTGAAGAGGAGTGGGCCGATGACATAGCTCTGGGGGACACCGTGGGTTATGGAGCGGGAGGGGGAAGAGTGTGTATTAAACGCGACTGAGGAAGAGCGGTTGTTAATGTAGGAGGTGAACCAGTTGAGGGCAATGCCTGTGATGCCGATAGCGGAGAGTCTGTGTATTAGGAAATTGTGGTCAAGGGTGTCGAAAGCGGAGGACATGTCGAGAAGGACGAGTATGGTGCCACGGTTGTTGTTAAGGCCAGAGAGTAAGTCGGAGGTAATGAGGGTTAGGGCGGATTCAGTAGATATGTGGGGGAGGTAGGCGCTTTGGAAGATGTTGGGGATTTTATTGGTTGTAAGGTATGTAATAAGTTGGGAGGAGATAACACGTTCAAGGATCTTATACTGGATTGAGAGGTTAGAGATGGGTCGGTAATATAGGGTATATCAGGGTATCTATTGCTTTTTCTTTTGTAAGAGTGAAGCCGGGATGTAAATTGCTATCCAATGATTTTTTAAATATATAGTGTAGACATATAATGCATATAAATTGTGCAAATGTATCTCCGTATAGTACTCCAGTAGTTATATCGAATAAAGGTGTGTCATCATCAGGCGATCTTACCATATATCGAGTATTATTGTATAGCATCAATATGGCATTTACGATTTCAGTGGGTATACCATATATGATTATGATATCTTTCATCTTTTCTCGATTTATTGAATCAAAAGCCTGTGAAAAGTCTATAAAAAGGAGAGAAGCATGTAGGTTTTTAGATTTTACCCCATCTAGTATACGTCAATTGGTTAACATTTTTCCTGTCGTTGATCTCTTTGTTCGGAAACCATGTTGATTTTTTATCAATATAGGATCTATCTCTGGTCTTATCCTATTTAATACCATCAGGTTATATATCTTAGCTGTAATTGGAGTTAGTTTGATTCACAATAGGTTTTTTTATGATAGAAAGAACTCCTTTGTTAGGGAAAGTAAGTAAACATCATTCATTCCATATGCTATTGCTTCTTGAGAATATACACTATTGCACAAGTTTAGTAAGATTTCTTGAAATTCTCCTAGTTTCCATACTCCAGCTGGTATTTCATATAAGCCAACAGCTTTTTCATTTTATATAATTTTTGTGGCTTTATTTAATCATCTATTGTAAAATGCCCTTTTTTTGATATCTAGTTTATTTTGTATATTCAATATACTTTCATTGTTTGATGTGGTAATTGATGGTTTACAGAGTAGTTCCTTGAAATGATCGTTCCATAGTTGAATTCGTTATTTTCCACTGTTTGTTTTAAGTTTTGCTCTGTTTGAGTTATTTATTCCACTAACTTCATTTACTATTTTCCAGGCTAAGGCTGATTTGTTACTCATCGCATTTTGAATTTCACTTATTTTATTCTGAACGTAATATGTTGGTTCCTTCTCATATGATTGTACAAGATACTTTTGAGCTTCGTTGAAATGTCTGACATTTTCTGGTGTCGGTTGATTTTATTTATGTCGCGCTGCTTGGTGTAGTATGTTACAGTTTTGACAGATATTATATGTTTTCCAGGGTATTCGTTTTTTCAACTTAGGTTTCAATGGGATTACTTTAGCAGCAGTTTCTTTACATACAGTTTCAATGTGAGTATACCTTTTGCTAGCAGATAGCGAAGCTGTGGTGTCATTTAGTCTACATGATGTAGAGCTTCGAATTTTGTTTTCACTTTGTAATAAAAGTATATCGGGTCTTTAATCTTGCCCAATCGTAATGTTTGATTTTACTAGATTTCTTGTTATTAGCTCTAAGACTCAGTCTTATATATAAAATAAACAATATACAAATATATTTACTGATATAATACGATGATCAGATGTAACACTGATAAATGAGTTATATATAAGATATATTACTAATATATAAGATATATTTATATATAGAGCTTATAAGCTATACAGTTTTTAGAATTTATGATATAATATATATATATCTATAGTATATTATATAGTCATATATAATATACATATATCAAGTTATATATATATATATTGCAAAAATTATAAAATTCCTTCGGAAAATCTTTGATAATAGTGTATATAATTACATAGAATACTATTGACCTAGATTAATTTATAATTTTTAAGACGTGTTGAGACACGTATGGAGTTTTACTGCTTCTGTACCTCCGAACACCCTATTAACACCCGCTATTGTGCCTAGCGCCCCGCCCACCTTGGCTTATAAATTATATAATGTGCCATGAATGGGTAGGCACGTGATAATTATTATTAAACCGTTCGGTTTCATGTTGATATTTTTAACAAAATCGATAATTTTAAATTAAATGTAGTTATAATAGTCAATGAGTCATTGACTCAATTTATCATTGAAAATCGAATTAAATGATGGTTCAGATGAATAGTAGTGAGTCATAAATTATTATTATATAAATGACCGATTTCGCCCTTCCCAGCAAACATTAACAGCTTCATAACAGCCTCATAACAACATACCAGCCTCATAACAGCCTTAAAACAGCATATTATAAAATTACAGCCTCATATCTGCTTCATAACAGGATCTTATGAAAAAAACAGCCTCATATCAGACTCATAACAGCATTATGGTAATATCCTCATAACAGCCTACATACATTCTATAAAAACAGCATCATAACATACTCATAACAGCATTATGATAATATCCTCATAAATTATATATAAAACAGCCTCATAACAGACTCACAACAGCATTATGGTAATATCCTCATAATAGCCTACATAA
>OZ025241.1:44131518-44191518 GCA_964019155.1 Osedax fenrisi | reverse complement strand
ACGAGATTACTAAATAAGTCGTACGAAATTACCTCGTATGGGATTACCTCGTACGAGATTAATGGCATTCTATTTTAATATCCTTCAGAAAATAATAATTATTTTGATTGTATTGTAATGTAATTAATTATATTTACTAAATAATTTAGTTATAAATATAATGTATATATATATATATATATATATATATATATATATATTCTATGAGTTATTTAATTGTGATAAAAATACTTTATTTTATCATAATTATTATTAAAACATGTTAAATTAAATTTAATTATAATATTCAAGTAATACTATAGTATAGTCATAGTTTGCATGGTGAGGTTTTTTCAAAATGCAGGTTTTTTGGTTTTTTTCCAAAATATAAATTAAATAGCATATATTAAATATATGATATATTCTATTTTATTATTATAATAATTATATACACTTTAATTAATAATTCATTTTAAAACTTCAATTTTATTAAATAAATAATAGTTAATTAAGCTTACTTTTTTTTTTGTGAAGGTTTTTTGTCTAAATATATATTAAATCTCTTATAATATTATATACATTTAAATGTATTAAATTTAATTCATGTTTAAACTTTAATTATTAGAGTATATTATGTTTATACTTGTAGTTTATTTATATAAGTAGCAAAGATTTTTCTAAGGAAAGATACAAGTTATATGTATAAAATTGAATCACACGATTTTATCGTAAGTTTTAGGTGCGTTTTTTTGTGACATACCAACGTACCAACATATTAAGTTAGCAAGCTTTTTTTTGTAATGTACCATCTGTATTCTTATACATGTAAATGCAGATTGTACGTTGGGATGTTGGTACATTGGCATGTTACAAAAAACGCAACATCTCAATGTCACAATGTACCAACGTTTACTCAATGTAAAGATGGTATATATTATGAATGTATTTTCCGTAGACATACTGGTCAATGTACTATCGGTCATTGGTATATTACAAAAAACGCTCTCTTATATCATATAAAACTTGAGAAATCTGTGTAATTCAATTTTGTATACAAAATACCTAGAGCGTCACCTATATCAGGTTAATTATGATTTTGAATGATCTACATATCTATGTAGCGAGTAAATTCTAATTTATATTGCATGTAATTTAATTGAGGTATATAAATATTGTTGTATGGAAACCGCACAGTACATAAACTATTTAGGTGATTCGATACTACTGCTAGTAGCGGCAGATAGTAATTATTAATTATGTATATATTAATGTATATATTAATTATATATATGTTATATATTATGTTGGATATATACTATATATTAATTATATATATGTTATATATTATGTTGGATATATACTATATATGAGTGTTAGATATAAGCTTAGAAACATTTTTGTTAGTAGTAAATGAACTTGATTATTAAGATTAGTTTTTTTGATTAAATATAAATTAAATAGCTATTCTATTATATATATAAATATTATAGCTATTCTATTATATATTTACATACTATATTAAAATGACCATATATTACAAAATATAATTAAATAATTAAATTTCATCAACGAAAAAACCAAAAAAGCATAAATAAACCTTGAAAAAACCAAAAAAACTAACAAAAAACCTATAAAAACTAGGGAAAAACCAAAAAACCTGGAGCCAAAAAAAGTTTTTTGCCAACTATGAGTATAGTCAATATTTTTTTTATTTATGTATATGTGATTATTTATAATACACTTAATTACGTTATACATGAATAACTTGTGTTATCTGAGTTGTAGAAGTATATATTTAAAATTAGAATCGCGTACGAGATTTAAATAACGAATGAGACGGTTCTAAATAGATCACTAAATTGCGTATACATTTTATATGTTCACAAATATTATATGATATAATTATTATAATAATATAATATTATATTATATTATATTAAATATATTTAATAGTAGAAATATATAGTAATTTGTTTATTATATTGTATTCATTATAGTATACTTATGATTAGTATAATGATACTTTGAAAGTATAATAATTATGAAAATATAAAATGTATACCAAATTTCGCGATCTATTTAAACCGTAACTTTTTTTATTTAGAGCACTCCAGCGATTCTATTTTTTATATTTATGACTAACTAGGATACCATTTATTACTTTTTTTAAATATTAATATTAATTAGCCTATATTATATAGTATATAATATGTAAGGTAATTAGTGATCTCGTTTGGAGTGTTTTAATTTGGTTTTATGATTTTGTGTCCAATATCAATTCTTCTATTTATAAATAATTATTTAAATTAACATTTCGCAAAATCACCAATATTGACGAGATCACGATCACTTCGTACGAGATCATTGGTATCCATGTGTAATACACTAATAAATTATATAGTGATTATATAATATAGTATTATATTACTATAGTAAATATATATATTTTATTATCTAATAGATAGTATCTAATAGACTATCTATAGATATATATATATATATATATATATATATATTTTTTATAATTTATTGATAATTTGAAGTACAATATTAAATATTAAATATGTTTATATATTTTAGCATACATATTTGTCCTAAATTCCTATTTTTATTCTCCTATATTATATAGGTATAATTACTTTTATGATATATTCATATGACGTAGTATTTAAATTTATATTACCAACTAAATATTTGTGTTTTATATTCAATATATTCATATTACACAATGAATATTCTTATGATGCTGTTTATTTTAAATATAGTATATTTGATATTTATTCTAGCAAGATATACTATGATTTAAAAGTATGGATGATGTGGGTATGACTATGTTTATGGCTAGAACTAGTATATTGGTAGTGATTTTATTATCTTATAAATTACTTATTCAATAATAAAATAATGGATTTAGCTATCTTATTTTTTTTTTATAGCTTGAATGGATACTACAGATTATAACCAGAGCTATACATATAATTATATATCAAAAACTTTAAACTATAATGCAAACCTATTAATTTATATTAAATATATAAGTTTACTTATAATATTATTTATATATATTATATATCCATCTATATTACAACAGCAGTCCTTGATTATCATTGACATGACACCTTCAAGATGAACAAGAGCAGTCCATATACTTTCGCCTTCGAGATAACAAATACGTTAGAAAATATTATTACTTTATACTTACGACTATTTTTACTTTATATTTGTCGTATAATGTCGTATATAGATATATTTGCTTACAAAAATAAATCATTCAACAGCAGTCCATGATATTTTGTGACATAACACCTTCGATATTAATGCAGAAGCCCATGTCCGCTTTCTATGATACATGCTTAGTGATGACAATATCTTTCCGTAACCTTTCTAGTTCGAGATAACAATAACGTTAGCAAATATTTATACTTTCAACTATATATTTGATTAAATATAAACTCAATTCATCAACAGCAGTTCATGATATTTAGTGCTGTGTCGCCTTCAAGATGACAATAGTATTCAGTGATAATCAATGACATGGTGCCTTAGAGATAACACTAGCAGTCTGTGACGCCTTCGTGATGACTATAAAATCTAAGTGAAGCCTTCATTAGATGCTGACTGATCAACGTACCATCCAGCATTTCCATCATTCATGCTAGTAGCATTATTACATATGCAATCTTATATTATATTATGTATTTAATAGATCGTATAATAAATATTCCGCCTGAAGGAATGTAATGAGACAATTTAGTCATGCCAACTTTTATATTTGGACATTATATTGTAATTTAATCTTATAAATTACTAATATTGTAGGTACAATTTTGTATTTAGTTATCATATTTTATTGGTAAGCTTGATGTAAGTTTCTTTATAGACATTTATATGTATATATAAGTGGATATAGGTTGTTAGCAACGGAACACGTATTTTGAAATCAACGGCTAAAATGCACATTGCACAGTCAACAAGGTTAAGCGTTATAAGTCATAATGTTATAACACATAACATATATCTTCCTCATATAAGCTAGAATGTAAGTGTCATTTAGTAAGTAAAGAAGTGGTCATATTTTCATAGATTATGATTCATTTGTATATATTTTTTTTATTTTATTATCTTCAAAGCTACTCTCATTCTAATATAATACAATTATAATGAAAGCTAATACATATAAATATATATCAAAAACTATACACAAACCTATTACTTTATATTACATATATAAGTTTACTTATTACCCTATTTATATATATTATATATCCATTTAGATGATAACAGTAGCCAGTGCATTACAGTGCACAGTCAACCCGACGATGCGATATAAGTTATAATGGTATAACTTATAACACATAGATGACATCTTCATAGCATAAGCTCGCATATCGGTGTCATTTAGTAATTAAAGAAGTGGTCATATTTTCATCAGTTATGATTCATATATATATATATATATATATATATATACTTATTGTTGTAATAGTATTACTTTCAAAGCTACTCTCACGTTAATTCAATCAGATAATAACCAGAGCTATACATATATATTTATATATATGCATATATATTCTAAACTCTAACGAAATTAACTCTAAATCTAAACTTATTAATTTATATTAAATATATAAGTTTACTTGTAATCTAATTTGTATATATTATATATCCATCTAGATGATAACAGCAGTCCGTTATTATCATTGAAACGACACCTTCAAGATAAACAAGAGCATTTCATGTACTTTCGCCTTCGAGATAACAAATACGTTAGAAAATATTAATACTTACTATTTCTACTATATATTTGCTTAAATAAAAAATAATCAATCAATATTATTCCATGATATTCAGTGATTTAACACCTTTGAGATTAACACAGAAGCTGTGTCCGTCTTCTGTGAAACCAGCTTAGAGATGAAAAAGTCAACCATGACCTTTCTCCTTCAAGATGACAATAATGTTAGAAAATATTTATACCTTCATCCAGGGTTGGTGTTTTTTTAGTTTTTTTATAATTAAATGTTAAGATTATTAATTAGAAAATATTATATATACCTAGATCGCTTATTAAATGTCTGTGCAAAACATACATATATAGAGTAAGTATAAAATATACAACACTAATGAATATTATTTATATATATTATTAAATTTTCAATAATCGATCTATAAAATTATTTTATTAAAATATATTTATTATAAAAATAAAGTAAATTATAATAAAAAAAATAGTTACAAATTGTAACAAAATAATAATTAAAAAAAATAAAAATACAGTAATTAGAAATATAATCAATATAATTCTCGCAATAAAATAACAAGTTACAAATTGTAACAATATAATAATTTAAAAAATAATAATAATAATAATTAGATGATTTCTAATAGAAATATAATCAATATAATTCTCGAAATAAAAAAACAAGTTTTGTAGCCTTATCATTGCATAATCGATTCCTTATTTTTGATTGAACGCTTTTAAAAAAACCAAATAAACCAAAAAAACCAATGGTTTTTTTGATCAAAAAAACCGACCAACCCTGCCTTCAACTATATATTAGATTAAATATAAACTTAATTCATCAACAGCAGTCCATGATATTCAGTTACGTGGTGCCTTAGAGATGACAACATCAACATATGACCTTTCGTCTTCAAGATGACAATAATGTTAGCAAATATTTATACTTACACTAAAGATTTTGTGAAGCAAAGATATAATGCTCCCTATATATGCAATGTAATTGATAAATACTACCTTCCACTTCTAGCAGTAGTATCGAATCACTGACAAATATTTAGGTTCGGCACGGTTTTACAACAATGTTTTCATTGCTCTGTTAAATTACATGCAATATAAATTAGCTTTTACTCGCCAAATAGATATTTATAGCATTTAAAACCTACGTATCATATTGATTTGTTATATATTAGCAATAATCGCTTAGTTTTCATCATATAAATAATAATTTAAAGCATATTATTTAACATTTTAAAAGTGTATAGTTTGATAAGAATTTACATTATAAACAACATATAGTTCCTAAAATTAACCCTATATAGGTGGCGCTCTAGGTAATTTGTATACAAAATCTAATTACACAATTTCGCGTAAATGTTATATATTTCCTTAGAAAAATCTTTGCTTATACTATATATTTTCTTAAGGAGATCCCGCACATTTAAAGTGATGCTAATTTATTTTTTTTTATTCCCTAATAATACTTATTTTAGTGTTTTTTATAATATGTAAAAAAATTAGACATGAATTCAGTCTTGCAATTGCATACAAATGTGTTTTTTGACGATAAGATAATGTTATACTATATACTATTCAATATTACATTTTTATGCTGTCAAACTTCAAACAATGTTTTCTCAGAATAATTATTTCGCGCTAGTATATGCATTCAAACATATAGAACATAAAAACTATTATAATTATAATATTAATTTTTTTTGCTTTATATAGAATTTAATTATGTGAATAGTAAAATAGATAATTTAAAAAATGGATAGTAGTATTGTATAAAATGATAATTTCTATAGAAATACCATACTTTTATTACTGATAATTTAGTTATATATAATATAATAAATAATAATATTAAAAATAACTTTCTATTTTCCTATGCATGTATATGTTATTAATACAATACAAAACAAATTAGGTCAATTGAATGAATAGAATATCAGTTCTATTTTTTTTAGTGGACCTATATTTTTCTGATCTATTTATACAAAAAATTTAAAAATTGCGTGTTATGTGCGGGATCCCCTTAAGGGGAAGTACCCTTATCATTACTTTCATAATTTGAATTTTTTGAAGAAAAAAAATAAAAATAAATATTATATAGAAAATAAGTTTTATAATCATTTATGTATCATTTAATGTAAATATTATACCTAAATTCGCTATATTTATTTGTATAAATCATGATTTATACCACCTACTATTATAAATAGATATTAATTATTGTGAATAATAGTTAATGTATGTGTTTATTATAAAGATTTAATTATTATCGAATATAATACTAATTTTCAATATAAAAACACTAATCTAATCTTGTTTATTTGATATATTATCATAATTATAACATACTTATTTTGTATAATAAATGTAAATACTAAATCCGAATTTCTTATAATTGCATGACAATATTTCTATAAACTTTGATAGCTGTTTTCTCAGAATGTTAATGTTATGAATATGCTTTACTAAGATCAACACTTTTTTAATATTCTATAAAAATTGCTATAATCTTCAGTATTTTTAGCAAATATTTTAATGCATAATAATTAAATTTATTTAAAAAATATAACATAATAGTTAATATTTTATAAAGATTTGTCTTCATTATTATAATTGAATTACACATATTATAAAATATAATGTTTATAATAAAAAAAACGTGTGTATGATAGAATGAAGTATTATTATAACATTTGCGCAAAAATAATATTTATAATATTTCAAGTTGTAGAGTTTTAAAAACTGATCTTTTCGTATTTATTACACGCGTTAAGTTATTGCTTCCCTTAAAAAATAAATCAATCCACATCAGTCCATGATATTTAGCCTTCAAGATGATAACAGCATTCTGTGATAATCAATGACGTGGTGCCTTAGAAATAACAATAGCAGTGATGCCCATACAATCTAAGTGAAGCCCTCATTAGATGCCGACTGATCAACGTTCCATCCAGCATTTCCATCATGCATGCTAGTAGCATTATTCCATATGCAATCTTATATTATAGTATATATTTAATAGATCATGGAATAAATATATTTGACATGGATTTACATTTACATGGAATATATTCCGCCTGAAGGAATGTAATGAGAAAATGTAGTCATGCTAATTTTTATATTGGGACATTATATTGTAATTTAATCTTATAAATTACTAATAGTGTAGGTAAATATGTTGTATTTAGTTATCATATTTTATTGGCAAGCCTGATGTATGTTTCTTTATAGACATTTATATGTAAATATATAAGTGGATATTGGTTGTTAGCAACGGAACACGTATTTTGAAATCAACGGCTACATTACACTGTCAACCCGACGAAGCGTTATAATGTTATAACACAAAAAATATATCTTCATCGTATAAGCTAGTATGTCAGTATCATTTAGTAAGTAAAGAAGCGGTCATATTTTCATTAGTTATGATTCATTTGTATATATTATTGTTATTTTAATAACTTCAAAACAACTCTCATGCTAATGTAATCAAATTATAATGAGAGCTAATACATACAAATATGTATCAAAAACTATACACAAACCTATTACATTATATCAAATATATAAGTTTACTTATAACCTTATTTATATTTATATTATATATCCATTTAAATGACAACAGCAAACCATGATTATCATTGACTTGCGCCTTCAAGATGAACCACAGCAGTCCATGATATCCAGTAACGTGTTACCTTAGAGATGACAATAGCAGTCTGTGCTGCCTTCGTGATTATCATAGAATCTCCGTGAAACCCTCATTAGATTCATGCTTGTATTTAATAGAACGTGGAATAAATATTCCGCCTGAAGGAATATAATGTGAAAATGTAGTCATCATGACTTTTACATTGGGAAATTATATTTTTGGTTGACGCTGCATGCGTTCAGATATGTTTAACGTTACTCAGCTGTGCTGGATGTAATTATTATTATCCATATAACTATTATTATTACATTATTGACCAATTAAATATAATTAAAAGGGTTTTTTTAATGTGTGTTATTAGTAGGTTAATTGTTTTCCTCCAATAAAGTGTAAAATCGTTTATTGAGTTGTCCTCATTTGGCCTAAATAATCATATCGCAATGTATAATACAATTTATAATAATAATTTATCATATTTAAACTCTGTACACATTCGAGTGTGATTACATACATGCATACTTTTTCAATAATATATAATAGATATGTGAAAACTATTAATAGTATATATAGTTAGCTATGTTTGTTTCGATTTAATTCTTTCCAAAGCATTGGTCCAATATTTGAAAGATAATAACATAACCATTTATGTTCTTACTTTAATTATAGTACAAATATATTTTTTATATTGATTAATATTAAATAATAATTGCATATATATATATATATACATATCTCTATATATTTATATAACCTATATGCTTTATTTATAAATACATAAGAATATATACATATATACATATATAATCTATATATAGATATAAAGCTATAACTA
Source organism: Osedax fenrisi (assembly GCA_964019155.1). Lineage (NCBI taxonomy): Eukaryota > Metazoa > Annelida > Polychaeta > Sabellida > Siboglinidae > Osedax > Osedax fenrisi. The sequence continues at coordinate 44,182,299 of OZ025241.1, read as the reverse complement.
GTTTCCAGCAAATAATATAATAGAAGTTTTGGGCCCAAAGTATAATAACTTTTAGGCGCAAATTCGACCCTTTTGAGTGCAACAGCATCAAAAGTACAATAGGATTTTAGGTGCAAATTCTATGCTTTTGGACGCTGCTGCGCCCAAAGTACAATAGAACAATTCGACGCTTTTGGGCACAAATTGTTATCAAAGCGACGAATTAATTCCAGAAATTGTAGGCGTAGTGCATCCAAAAGCGTCGAATATATTGTTTGCTGGAGATATCTCCATATTTATTTTGATTAAATGTGAATATTTTGCCATTTAAATAATATCTATATATCAGTCTAAACTATATTTTAAATCTTTTATATTTTATTATATATAACATATCATATATTGTATTTTCATGTTTATATACGTATTGAATAGATGTTTATTTATTCTTATACGATATCTCCGTATTTATATTGATTAAATGTGAATATTTAGCCTTTTAAATAATATCTATACATATCATCGTAAAATATATGTTAAATGAATTATATATAACATATATACTATAATATAATTATTATTCAAGTGTATATGCTTATTGAATATTTATTTATTAATTCGAAGAATAATTTGTATATAATATTTCCGTATTTATTTTATTAAATGTGATTATTTAGACATTTTAAATAATATCTATACGTATCACAATATAATATATGTTAAATGAACGATATACAATATATTAGTATAAACTTGTATATATTCAATATATCTGAATACTCATTACATTCATTTAGATGTTTTAATATTAGAATATTTGAATATTTACAGTAAATATCATTTATATTTGAATCGTATAGATTTGAATCATATAACCCTATAGGGTAAATATACATCATAAGCCGATTGTATAAATATATAACGTCTTTGATTTGATTATCATTGTGAAGTTAACCACGCCCTATATGAAAATTATCGCGGCAGCCAACTTCACGAATCACGATATAATTGAAAACTTTACTTGAAGCTTATAAGTTTAAGATGTGTAATACATATTAATATGTATTGTATGTTGTACAGGAATATGTTTATACTGCAAAAATAAGGCATCTATACTTACCTTTTAATAACATATTATACATATTTTAAAGATAATGAATTATATTTTAATATTTAAAGTAAAATAATCATTGAAAAAAATGAAAAAAACAAATCCCTCTTAACTGAACATGATATGAATAGCTTACAATGTATTATATAGTTTATAAATCATATAATATTTATTAATAAATGATAGAAATATTTATTAATTATAATTAATAATTATTAATAAATAATAGAAATATTTATTAATTAATTCTATAGGTAGTTTGATTAAACCCAATTATAAGAAATAAGAACCAATTATAATATGCATAATTAATATAATTGTTAACTATAGACTATCCGAGGCAAGAATTCATATAGTACAACAATAGGTGGCTCTAGTTGATATCACATTATTTTATTACTAAAAGTATACTATTTACACGGCTATTTACTTGATAATATAACTCTATATAAAAACTCTCTCATTATACGTATAATATTGTACACTATAAAAAAACAAGTTTCATATACGTTATCTGCGTCGTTACACATGAACATATGCATACTCTGCTAATAATACATACTATATTAAAGTATATTCGTTTACTATATATTTCGATATTAGTGTTCTCTATGTTTTAACTGCAGCTGATTATTTTTTACAGTTTTGTCTTTTGTTAAGATATAGCCATTATTTCATAGAGGCTTTCGTTCTCTGCATATATATTACAATTTATTTATAGTATTATGTCATTTTTTATTTGAACTTATTAAAATAATGATACATATAAAAAATTTTTAATTTATCCAGTGTACACATAAAATATGAAAATAAATATAAATTAAGAAATAAACCCTCTTATAAAATATCTTTTTCAAAATCAATACAATTAATAAATAGTATTCTAATAACCGGACCTAAACTATGGAATAATCCGCCTAATAATATCAAAAATATCAAAAATCAATATAAAAAAAAACTAAAAATATACTCATTGAATCAATAAATTATCAATAAATTAAATTTATTTATATATATGTGAAAAATTGACACATTAATAACATAATTAATAACCATAATTAATTTATATGTAAAAATATGTATGAGTATATATATATGTATGTATTAATGTATATGTATATGTGTAAATGTATATATATATATATATATATATATATATTATTTTATTATTATAGTAATATAAAAACTCTACTTAAAACGGATTATAAATTTATAGGATATCAAGAAAATAAGAAATATAAAAGAATTAAAGTATTAAAGAAAAGAAAATCTATTAAGAGAAGAAAAGAAAAACTACAAAGAAAAAAAAACTATAAAGACAAAACACACAATAATAGAAAAGGAAAATTATAGAGAAAATAAAGAAAATCAAAAACGTAAATAAGAAGATAAATAATTTCCAGTAGGGATCTGAGTATGGGCAACAACAACATAATATAGGCATATTATGTTGAAGCCCTTTAGAAGAAAATATTATATAAATATTATTTTAATTCAACAGAAAACAAAATTATTATTAAAATTCTTCATATAAATATTATTATTATTATATATATATATATATAAATATTAAACATTTATAAAAAGTATTATTATTATTATTAAATAGTTTATTGACTACTAAACATCATATGTTTATCGGCGTCATATAATATAATAATGAAGGAAATAACAATTTGAACATAAATAAATAAGAACAATAACAAGAACAATATTAAATAATTCAGTTATAAAGAAATAAAATAATGATATACTTTACGTTTAAACAAAGGTTCAGACTCGTTTGACATGATGTCAGCTGGCAATGCATTCCAACATTTAGGAGCTGCGACTGTAAATTCCGAATCAGCGTATACTGTTGTAGTAATAGGTTGATGGAGCATCATAGTCGAGCCAACATAGACGAGGTCGATAGTCTGTTCGTATAGTAATAACATTCGCGAGATATTTAGGGCTGGCTCGATGCGTTATGCAAAGGAGACAGAACTTGCAAACTAGCCGGAACTTTAACCATCCAAGCGAATGCATCAGAGATGAGACGGAAACCATTGTTCGACGTTTAAGTTTATAGAGGATTCTTATTGCACATATTTCATATATATAAATATAATAAACCAGATACTATCTACTATATAACCTATCATATTGATATCATTTTATTTTACTATTTTATAATTATAATTAATTATTACAAACATTATAATATTAAAGTTTATACATAATTTTGGTAATAAAATTATATATGATAGGATTATATAATAATATGATGTAATGATATATGAATAGAGTAATATATTTTAAAACATAATAGTATTTTTTACATTTCATTTATAAGAAGATGATCTGCATTATTATTTTAAAATAAATTGTATATAAAATCATCTGGAATACAAATACATTTAGTTATTTTATACATGCATTCAAATAAAATCTACTAAATATTATTACTCACTTATTAATAATTTTCAAATAAATAAATATTACATTGATTTGAAAATATATTGTATGCAGAGCTAAATAATAAATACTTATGAAATACTATCAGATACTTTATGAAATGATATTAGAAGTAATGCCGTAACATCAGGTAGGTAACTCCCGGTAACATGAAACAATGACAGATTGATGTATCATGTATATTGGGAATATGTCAAATAAATTTAATACTGTATAAATGTATCTTATTATCAATTATTATATCTTATTATCTATTATCTATATTATTCAATAGAAACAAAGTAAATTTGTAGTGATGTTTTATTTAAAATATATATTTTAGATTATTCTAATCTATATAGAGAATATTCTTTATTTATGCAGGTTATATATCTTTATTATATTATTATCTGTAGCTATTGCTGAACGCCCGTATGGGTTTTGTAGTGTACCGGAACATGTGTGTTACTAGGATTCATGTTATAGATTAATTAGAATAGCCAACTGGTCATTACTGTTGCTCCCGATGCATGACCTTAGCGAGGCGGCACACTCCATGTCGATGCGATGCGAGGACGGGGCCTGCTACTCTCCGGCCATGAAGTTATCGCAGTCGATGGCCAATTAGTGGGCGATCCGGTCAGTCTCATCCGAGGTAATGGGCACATCCCCTATGTCAGAGAGGGGCGGTAGAGTTGGCTGTTGTGGCAGTTGCTGAACGCCCGTCTGGCTTTTGTAGTCTACTGGAACATGTGGGTTATTACGTTTCATATTGTAGAGCATGTACTCTTTAGTGGGATTATCGAGACTCTTTAGAATAGCCAACTGGTCATTACTGTTGCTCTCTAGTAGGATCTTATCCATGAGGCTCTTGTAGTCACGAGCGGTCTTCTGACACACTTTCATCATCATCACTTTCATTAGGCGCCTTGAAGCGTATCTGACTTTTATCCTCCGAGATGTCATCTTCGGGGATTTGTTCAGGAATTTCAGTGGCATCGAGGTGTACCACGATGAATGGCTGATTGATGGAGTTCAACCCTTCACAGAAGATCGCATAGTAGTCTTTACCATCGCGTTCGTAGTCCTGATTCTTGATCTTGTTAATAACGCAGTTCAATAGTAGTTTAATGTTGTCGGATTCTATGGCTGTCGGTAGGTAGAGCTTCTCGTTGATCACTTCATCGATGATGTTCTTCTGGTAGAGGTGCGAACGGAGTTCGACTTTGCATAGAGACACTAGGTATGAGTAGTTCTGGCGTATTCGGTAGACTTTCTCTTGCCGTTTCCTCTTTGATTGCATCATAGCCATCTATGTTATGGATAGAAATTATATTTTATGATATTACCGGGGAGCCTATTTTTATTATTAATATAATTATTAAATGTATACAATATAACACATTATTTTAATTTTAATAATATTTATAACTCCTATTCTCGTGATTGTAATATCTATATTATATATTACGTAGTTACGCTATTATAAAATCACTAATTCGAATATTTTCCATTGTTTAAAGCATAGAGTATTAAAAAATTCTGAAGCTTTTGACAAGATACTGATATATTTCATATAAAAATATAGAAATAGTTTTTAAGTATCATAATTAGGTAGAAAATAGATACCTAAATAGATATTATGTTTACGATTTATAAGATAATACATATTAATATATGTGATAATAGTTATTATTAGCCTATAAATACTAGTTAGTAACTTAATTGAATTATATTTGAATGTAGTATTTATGAGAAATTATAAAATAACATAAAAACTTATTGAATTATTTAAATTTCTTCATGCTATTCATAAATGTATATATATATATAAAATTAATATCTTTTAAATATGTTTCTACATAAAATGTAATTATATTTTATATACAAATATAGGTAATTATCACACACAAATGTATGTATATATATATATAAATATATACATAAATATGTATATATATATTAACTTTTCATCCTCTTATTCCAATGATAACAGTGTTTATCAGAATCAATACTTTCCCTATTCTCTTCTTTATATATCTTAATCCATTACAAAGAATCATGGAACTTTATCCTACTTTTACTTACTACTTATTCACAGACGAAAATAGTAATCCCTCTATTAGACTTATACTGACTACAGAAAACTTACTATATAACTAGAATTACTGACCTATGTAACAACCTTAACTGATTAAACACTGGAGACTCGATCAATTATATAATACTTACAATACTTCAACATTTTGTATTACTATTTATTATTACTTACGTAAAATAAAACTTACAAAAAAATTAGACTTACAAAATACTAATTCCATTAAATAATTCCATAATAATTGTATCAAATAACAGAGAAAAAATGTAGTTCCTCGTCATCAACCCCCCTTCCGTTATAATTTCAAAACTATCTCATTATAAACAAAAATTTAATAATTTCTTATTAAATTTGAAATTATTTCGTATGGTGATTATATCTATTCTAATTATATATGTGATATGTGTGTAGGTTATCGGCTATAGCTACACCCATAGTTCCGCCCCCGGTACCCGTATTTTTAAAGCTCTGACTATAGTGCATATCAACCTATATATATATATATATTATTAATGTTATTAAAAATATACATCGAAAAATAAGTATTATAAATAAATATAAATACATAATCCAAATCTATATGTATACATTTTTTTTTACATTTATCATGATCATAACTTTTTATTTATAAATATTTAAAAACCAAAATATGAATTGTATTATAGAATTTACCTTTAGCTTTATTGAATCTAATATTATTACTATTAGGATTATAACATACATCATAATATCATAAATAATAAACTTTATTCGACTTTATTAAGATTTAAAATATGCATCATATAGGCCTATAACATATATGCCCTATAATATAGGGTATGAGAATGAGATTTTTTAAATTAATTCTATTGTATTAAAATGTATACATACCATTGGAAAGCTTATTAAATTCTATAATTAATATATCACATTTCAGTTTTTTCAAATTTGTATTATCAAAAATATGTACAAAAAATTACTTAATCAAATAGTAGACATAGTTTATGATTTATTTGCATCCAGTAAACCAATATTTGTTAAATTTGCAATAATTATTGTAATTTATATACTAATTTTGAAAATTATTGTAAATTAAGTAATTTACCAAGTTTTCAAATTTCTGTATATTTTTTGAAAATAATACACGAAAATTGTAATATATTTGAATATAATATACGAAAAGAATTTTGAATATTATACAAAAATAATTGACAAATATTACAGTTTGTATATTTTTTGAAAAATAATCCAGAAGATTTAAAAAAATATAAAATAAAATTTTTTTTTCAAATTAATATATTAAAAAAAAATTCATGTATTATAAAAACTACACACAACATTTATATAATATTTAAAAAAATATTAAGTATAATAATTATATATTTATTTTAATTTATTTTAAATAAAGTTATTAATATATAATATTTTAAACCGGATTTTAAAGTGAATGCAAAATGTATTGATAACAAATCCTATATTAATATAAATTAATTAATATATTAATAGATTTAATTACATTATAAAATATAATTTTTATTGCAGGTTTACATTAAATGTTTACATTAAAAAAGTCTACTTACTATTAATTTATGATTAAAGAAAAAATATAAAATTGATAACATTTTACTTTCTTGAAATTTATTTTAATTTATATAAATTTCAACGTATTTTAAATTTAACTTCCTTATTATGAGTTGTATATCTATTCAATGAATAATATCTAATGATAGGTCTGCTAACACTGAATAATAAACCATTCTTTATTCAGTTAAACTAATTTTGATTCCGTCAAAGAAAAAATAGTTATAATTAATTTATTTTATACACTAATAATTTGTTGATTGTTGACTATCTAGATCTATCAAAGATCTATTAAATTCTGAAAATTATATGCAAAGTTCGCAAATTATTTCCGAAAAATGTATGAAAATAAGTGTAATTTATTTGCTAAGTTAGAAAGTAAATTTCGAAAAATTTATGAAAATATCTGAAAATTATATGCAAAAATATATCCTCAAAATGTATTACTATGACTTTTGCAAATTATTTTAAAATATTGAATATTAATTGTAATAAATTTTAATATTTGGTTTACTGCCGCTATATTAATATTCATATTTATAAAAGTGCGTGTGATCTAGGGACTTCACCAATTAGATGTCTAAGAATATATTATATACATAGGAGTATATTGTATTTGAACCATAATTTACTAAGAAATAATTAAATAACATTATGTTAAACATAATAATTAAATTTAAAGTTACAAAATATTAATAATTATATGAGAAATACAGTTTTTATAATGAATTATACTTACTAATAATGTTTATGTATATACAATAACTTATAACAATAATAAATTGTTAAATGATTTTAATTACTTATATTTGTGAAATAATTAAATTAATAAATAAAATAGATTTATTGAAATATACATATTTTGATTTTGTTGGGTATTTTGAAAAATTGTGACTGTGATTGGTGAATTAATATTTTGTATATCAAGTTAGCTGTAATCCCAATCTCGCAAAGTGGCTATATTTGATATTATCCAATTATACAATATGATATAATATTTGTTTCTAAAACATATATGCATTAATCTTCTATACTATATTAGCGAAGTTGTCTGTGTGTGTGTGTGTGTGTCTGTCTGTGTGTGTGTGTAAGTAGAAGGATCTCGCGAACCGTTTTCCGTAAGGAAAACGTCGGGTGATAAAGTGGGGCAGCGGGGTTTTAATAGATGATTTACTTTTTTGAATATGTATTCACGTGATACCAATAATCGTTAAATAGTGTAATTTTTTAGTCGATTTACGTAATCGAAAAATTTAAATTCGACGCAAATTTTTAATAACAAACTTTATCGTAGAGTATTTTATAGTAAATAATTTCGTAAAAATGAGTTTCTTTAATTTAGAATACATTACGTAGATTTACGAAATAGTACTTCAGGTTTGTAGAAAAACAAGGGCATCGGAATTTATTTACCCGTATAGTTGAGAAAAAGTTCAATAATATGTAAAATCGAGTTAATATTAATTATTTCCTATCTACGCCATGTAAACATAAATTATTAAACATAGGTGATACGATATGGTGATGTAAAAAATCAAAATCTACAATAATTATTCGATTTCAATAATTTTAACTTTATTAAATAGATAATTAAAATAGAATATAATTTTATAAATTGGGACTTCTTATGTTTAATATTCTTTGAGCTACGGCTGAAATAGTGAAAAATACATGATTTTAGAGTAGTCTATTTTATCAACTTCCGGTCATATTTTCATATAAATTATGGATTCATCAGATTAGGAGTACGAAAATACATGTAATAAAATCATAAAAATCATGAAAATATGAATAATAGGGTTTCCATCTCTGTTTTAATATTTCGCCAAATGTCATCATATATATTCAAAGAAAAAAATATAGATTTATAAAAAATATTTTTTCCAAAATATATTCTATAATTATATATGTTTATTATATATAATTATATACATTACATACCGAGTGAGTCTATACAAATATATCTATATATATATATATATATATATGTGGTCATTGATATTTTTAGTTTTAGTTATTGTCACTGTTGTGTTTAGGTTGGGTTAAGTTTTAATTTTGGTAGGTTTTTTTTAGATTTATTACTTCTCGATTTGGCCTATAAAAGCATATTTATTTATATTGTTATTTTCACTGTTGTTGTTAGATTGGATTAAGTTTTAATATTTGTGGTATTTTTAGCTGCATTACTTCCCGAGTGAACCTATAAAAGCATATTTATTTATATTGTTATTTTCACAGTTGTGGTTAGGTTGGGTTAAGTTTTAATTTTGTAGGTTTTTTTTAGCTTCATTACTTCCCGAGTGAACCTATAAAAGCATATTTATTTATATTGTTATTTTCACAGTTGTGGTTAGGTTGTGTTAAGTTTTAATTTGTGTAGGTTTTTTTTAGCTGCATTACTTCCTGGGTGAGCCTATACAAGTATATTGTCACAGTTGTGGTTAGGTTGGGTTAAGTTTTAATTTGTGTAGGTTTTTTTTAGCTGCATTACTTCCCGAGTGAGCCTATAAAAGTATATTTTCACTATTGTGATTAGATTGGGTTAAGTTTTAATAACTGTAGGTTTTTTTATGCTGCATCACTTACATTACATCACCGAGTGAACGTTACGCGCGAACACGGGCGAAGCCGGGCCCCGACCGCCTAGTCTATTATATAAAAGAAAGTCTATTTAATTATATATATATATGTGTGTGTGTGTGTATCTGGTGAGGTAACTCGAGAACCGGTGTACGTCGCGAAAATCTGTTATACCCGATCTTAATAAATTTTCAACAGTATGGTCGCTTTTTTGAAATATTTTTTTTACATTTTTTCGAGGTATTTTTTTGAAATTTTTTTGAATTTTTTTTTGAAATTTTTGAAATATTTTTGAAATTTTTTGAAATATTTTTGAAATTTTTTGAAATAATTTTAAACATTTTTTTAAAACATTTTTTTGAAATATTTGTAAACATTTTTGTGGACATTTTTTGAAATATTTTTTTATATTTTTCAACTAATCTTTGAAATATTATTATTTTAAGATATAATTAAAATATTATAATTATATAATAAATATATAAATATTATAAGATATAAATATTATACTTTTTAAAATATTTTTAGAACATTTAAAAAATATATATTTTGTATATATTTGTTGTATACTAGCAATGCAGAATCAGGAATAGTATAATTAATAAATAATTATTTATTATTTATTATTTATTATAAATGATAGGAAAACAATCAAACACCGAGTAATGCAGGGTACGGTTTTGGTTTGGTTTTCGATATTTTTAAGTCATATTTTGTAATATTGTAAATATTTGTTGTATCTTTTGAAATATTTTTTGAGATATTAAAAACTAATATTTGTCTAAATTTGTTTGTATTTTAGCAAAGATGTATGTTATTTTTTATACTAGAAAAGCAGAATCATGAATAGCCATAATTAATTAATAGTAGATAGGCAAACTATCAAACAATGAGTAAAGCAGGGTTGGTTACGACAAGCAATTCCAAATCAGGAATAGTTATAATTATTAAATGATAGATAGGCAAATAATAAAAAACCAAGCAACGTCGGTTTAGGTTTGGGTTTTCAACATATTTTATAATATTTGAAATATTTGTTGTATTTTTTAATATATTTTTTGAAATATTTGTTCACTAATTTTTGAAATATTAAAAAAATATATTTTTACATTTGTTTGTATTTTAGATACACTTTATTTAATTGTATATACTAGAGATATCGAATCAGGAATATCTCTAATTAATAAATAATAAATAGGCAAACAATCAAAAACCGAAAAATGTCGGGTCGTGTACGGTTTGGGTTTAGGTTTTAATTTTTTAAATATTTAAAAAAAAATATGTTTCTACATTTGTTTGTATTTTAAATAAACTTTATTTAATTGTATATACTAGAAATATAGAATCAGGCATAGCTCTAATTAATAAATAATAAATAGGTCAATAGACAATCAAAAACCGATAAATATCGGGTCTGGTACTGTTTGGGTTTGAGTTTTGGTTTGAGTTTTCAACATTTTTTTAAAACATATTTTGTAATATTTTAAATATTTGTTGTATATATTAGCAATAATATATTTTAGCATAATCAGAAATAGCTATAATTAATAAAAAATAAATAGGCAAACAATCAAAAACCTAGCAACACCGGGTCGGGTATGGCTACTAATATGTTGAAATATTTTTAATATTTAAAAAAATATTTTTAGACACTTTTTAAAAATATTTTGTATTATTTTAAATTATTTTTTGTATTTTTACCACATATCTTACGAATAAATCTTAAAAACGAACAACAGCAAGATAGTTTTCTAATAGTTAGAAGAAAAAAAATTTAAATTAAATAATAGCTATGCATAATCAGGAATAGCTATAATTATAATTAATAATAGATAGACAAATAATCAAAAACTAATTATCAGGAATAACTAAAATTAATAAATAATAGATAGGCAAACAAATCAACAACCGAGCAACACCGTGTCGGGTACGGTTTGGGTTTTAGACTTTTTTTAAACATATTTGTTAATATTTGAAATATTTGTTGTATTTTTTAATATATTTCCACTAATTTGTTAAATATTAAACAAATATTTTTCTATTTTGTTTGTATTTTAGCTAACATTTATTTTATTATATAGCAATGCACAATCATGTATAGCTATAGCTATATATAATTAATAAATAATAAATAATAGGAATATAATCAAAAACCGAGCAACGCCGGGTCGGGTACGGCTAGTTTATATATAAATTAAACAATATATTATTTTAATTTAGTAGAAATATATCATATTATATAAATACAACAATGAAATTCAATTTAATAGTATATAATTATTATAATAATATGGTGATTACAAAGTTATTTTAACTATGATGTATATATAATACATTGAATTATATTATTATTTAAATATATTATCAGCTCTACCTATCTATACCTTCTAATAATTATTATTTAAATATAAATATAAATAAAAATTAATGTTTTATCACCATTTTAAATTGTTATTTATTGTAATTTATTCTATATAAATTGTATTTTACTATTATTAGAAAATAATATTTATGAAAGATATCTCATTTGAATATATATGAATATATTATATATTATATATAATGAATATATATACGACTTTTTATTTCATTTCTAGACTCTTCATAAATATTATTTTTACAGATATTAAAAAACATATAGAGTAGTATTTTTAAATAACAAAATTTTAAATAAAAAATTATATTCACCAAAACAAGGTGTGTGACATCCCCTTAAAGCGCTGTTCACATGATCAATCTAATCCAGCAATTTCGCAGTAGAATACATTAAAATCAAGTTTAAAAATCCCTTAGCGGCATAAATTGTAGGGTGTTCACATGAGCAATCTATTCTTCCAATTTTCGCAGTAGAATCAAGGACATGTCCTTTGTAGAATACTTGTAGCATACATTTGATGAACTTATCAACTTAATTTCATTATATAATCATAAATTGGAGATATACATATATTCATAATTTAATAATTATATAAGGAATTATACATTATAATTATTAATTATTAATTAACGATCGTAAACGCTTAAATAACTTAATCTTAAATCACTTAAAATCGTAAAAAATTATAAATATATTGACCCATAGTAAGATAAATGCGTATGCAGTAATACTCGTCAGTATACTTATGCATAAGTTTATTTTAGAATAAATTCGGATTAGAAAATTTAGTAATAATTGCATACAAAATACACTTTTACAATTTTGCAATTCTTAATAATTCTACTATGAAATTGCTGGAATAGATTGCTAATGTGAACAGCGCTTTAGAATTATAATATTATTAGAATCTAATAAGTCTTATTAGGTATCCTATATATGGAAAATCCTATGTATCATATGTCTGGAAAAAAAACAAGAACAAGTCAAATAGTTTAAATATCTTGGGGTAATACTAACAGACAATGCTAATAGCAAAAATGAAATAGTAGTAGGAATTGCAACAGCCATATCCATAATGGTAAGATTGGAGATGATTTGGAGAAGTAGAGAAATAAGTTTTTAAATTAAATTCAACCTCTACAATTCCTTAATTCTATCCACTATTTTGTACGGCTGCGAAACATGGATTCTTCTTGAAGAATCTAACTGACATAGAAGAATGCTAAACATCATATACAAACAACGAAAGACAAATGTATATATCCATGAGGAAATTATATCCAGAATTGGTTCATATGAACGTGTTTTACAGAAAGTTAAAATGAGAAAAATTATTTGGTTTGACCATGTGTCACACATGACACATTGGGAAATACTATTTTACAAGGTCATGTTGAAGGTACAAGGAAGAGAGGTCGCCCTAAAAGGAATTGGATGGACGATATTTATGAGTGGACAGGTATGTCTATCCGATCCTTACTTGATGTAACGAAAAACCATTATATTTGGAAGAAGTTGTGCATGATACCATATCATGTTCGCCCTACGACGACTCGTCATGGCACTAGTTAACTAGTTAGTTATATAAGGTATATCTATTTTATGTAATTTATTATTATTAATCTATACATTATAATGGAATTATCTAAAAGAAGGCCGCCGATTATAATTATAAGAATTTCAGAGTTCAAGGTGGACTTATATGTGGACGATACTTATACAGGGAGACGATTAAAAAGGACGAGTTTGGGGTTAAATATTACATTTTAAATGCGAGTTAATAGTATATATATATTATGAATTGATATTTGTGGGTTAGTTGGTTTAATTAGTTTAGTTTTATTCTGCTTGATTTTTGAAAATTCTAATAATAATCGGCGGCCTTCTTTGAGTTTCATGTTATAATGCATTGATACATATAAATACTTTTCGTAAATAATATGTGAATTCTGATAATCTAAATGCATTAATATTAGACAATATTCACAAATATGAATTTTACAATATTGATATCGAACAAATATGAGGGATTAATTAAAAATGAACATTAATTTTGATTGTTTATAAACAATTATTTTACTTACACATATAAATATAGGGGAATACGTTAAAATTAAATAACCTTAAATAGTAAAATTCACATGTGGCGAGCAATGCGTGCGTAGCGCGAATTCATTATAGGTTCTACATAGGTTATACATCCTACGCTCTAAATAAAATCTGAATGAAAAACATGCATATATGGAATAATTCCTAGAAAAATATACGTTTAAACCAAGGTTGATTGGGTTTTTTCGTGGTTTTTTCGGTTTTTTCAGTATAATTATAAATAAATATATTTTCATATCAATAATTAATATTTTTATATTAAATTGTTACTTATATAATTTCATTTACCTAAATAATTTTCAAAGTTAATCAGGAAGTATTTAAAAATCCTTGTTAAAATAAAAAAATCTTATAATTATATTAATATATGTATATATAAAATATTTAATAAAATTAATAATCTTTTAAAAAGTGTTTTTATAAATATATATTTAATAAATATTATTTATATATATTTTCTTTTATATTATATAACTCTGTTTGAAGATAAAAGATTATTTAATAAATAATATTTATCATAATAGAACATATTTTTTTTTATTATTAATTATATGATAATATTATAAATAAGCCATTATTAATAATTAATAATTTATTATTATAATAGTTTCTCTTTGATGATTGAAATTAAAAAAAAAAAATAATCTTTGATTTATATCTATCACACAGAAAAAGTCGGCCGATTTATCATCGATATCGAACCGATCTTTCACATATTTTCTCTCTATATGTGTGTATCCCATACCGATATAGCATAGCTATCATGACGATATCGCTATTCATTATTTGGAGATGTCTCTAAATATTTAACGATTTCTCGACGATTTCGTTACTGCGCATATGAAAAATCGGCCGATTTTTTCGGTGTGAATGGGGCTTTATATATATTATTTAAAAAATTATATATTTTTATATTATTATTATATTTTATTTAAAATAAAAATTACTTTCATTCATTATTTTATTAATATATTTAAATATTATTCAATTAATAGTAAATAGTGACATTTATTCTGTACCTTAAAGTAGGTACCTATAAGTTTACAGATATAAAAATCATATCTCAATCAAATATATTATAACAAAGTTTTTTCTCAATATTATTAAATTCACTATATATCTATAGATATTCTAAAATTGTAATTAAATATACAATCAAACCAAAACATATGTGTACATTAGGAGAGCCCGTTTTGGTAACTTTTTTAGTTCCCTTCATAAAAAAGTGCCATCTCGCTCGGAATAACTCCTGTTAATCAATCCAGATATAATAAAAAAATAATAGTTGAAAAATGACAAATTTCAGAAATCAAAACCATATACAAAAATAGATAGGAATATACATTACAAATTTATGAACAAATGTAAATTACAAATATATGAAAGAAAAAATTGTTTGCAAGTAAAAATTGATTTTAGCATATGTAGTATATACAAACCTCCTTAATAAATATTACAAATTTTTTTTTTAAAATAATTAAATCGTTCCACTGAAATTTTAATTTAATTTTTAAATTTGTTCTAAATCGAAAAAAAAAATTATCAATAGAATAATAAAAAAAAAAAAGTATATTATATATGTCTATCATCATTATATGAATATAAAATTATAAGTATTGATAAAAATAGCATATATTTATTCAAAAAATGACTTTTATTGAGCATTTTAACAAAAAATTAATTTTGGGGTAAACTAGTCGTAACAAATTTGTTATTAGAAAAATAATTTTTTTTTTTATTATACCTCGTAGATATCAATTATAGGCTCACAACAAAGTTTGATAAAAATAATTTATCAAAAAAATAGTCAAATAAATTACATTAATTAAAAATAAAAAAAATTTTAATTAATTTGAAATTTATAAATATCTTTACTTAATTAATTTTATAATATATTTATACACGTATTTGCCAAATATTTTATTTTTATGACAACGCGCACTTGCAAAAATATATAAAATACATAAAAAAACAATTCTATTTATAGAAATTTACATTGTAAAATAAATGCAAATATTTCTTCATTAAAGTGTTTTCGTTTTACCAATATTAAATATTTGTTGATGAAACTTCATAAATATGTTTATTATGACATTTATGACATACTGTGAGCGAGATAGCAAAACTTTCAAAAGCGGGCTCTTTTTATGAAATAATATATTAATGAAAAAAATATAATATCTCATTGAAATATTATATATTTGAATAAACCGAAAACACCTGATTATCAGGCTGATAAAAACAGAAAAAACCCAAAAAAACCGGGTTTAATGGTTTTAACGAAAAAACAACAAACCCTGGTATAAACTATTCGTATTATATATATATATATATATCATATATATTATATGATATATAAACATACGAATACAAGTACCATGTTATTTGCGGATTGATATTTATGATTTATTTGGTTTAATTTTATTCTTGTTTTTTTAGCTGCATTATATCCCTAAGTTAACACGACGCACCTCTCGCGTAAACTTTGCTATTAATAGTAATTTAATTTTTGCCTACATTCCGTACCATCCATAATATGGATTCTATATATAAATTATATATTTAATATTATATTAAATATATATTAAATATATAATATTATAATAAATTATATTATTATAATAATTATATAATATAGCCTATATAGGCCATATAATATCACATTATTATAATGATTATATAAATATGCGTTAAATATATATATATAAATATCCAATAGGATAAATATATAAAATTACAAACTTTTTTTAGACTTTGTTATATGATAATTGTGGTAGTTAGTTTAAGACTAATTAAATTGTTATTAATTATGTAATAATTAATGTTATTATTATCACCCGGATATATAGTAATTCATATATAGTGAGTCATGTATAGTAAAATATATTCATATATAACTATGTTTACACCTGTCATATTTAAAAATGACCACTATATTATATAGTATATATAGATATACCAATAGAGAACGAAGAAATATCGAGAAATCTTGACCATAGATTTCAAATAAATTTCTTCATACTCTATAATAGTGTCTATTGTTCGGGTTCGGTATTCAATAATCTCGGACAAGGTAATGTCGGACTAAGTAATCTCGGCCTACTTATTAAATTAGTTTATTTGTTGTTAGTGTCTATGGCTTCAGCGATTTTGTGAAAAAAACATTCGGAGATTTGATCTATATAAAATAAAAATGATATATTACGTTAATGCGTTTGTTTCTGTTTGGTAGAGTTGGTCATAGATTTTATAGTGGTTAAAAATACAACATTTTTCTTTTAAAATAAAAATCTAATTCACTCTATAGAATACCCGTCTATTAATAACAATATTATTTAAAATTAATCAGGATATTAATATTATATTAAATATTAATTTAAATATTATTTAACTAAATATATGCCTTTCAAAATATATAACATTATTTATTTTATGTATTTATTAAATAAAGACTAATTATCATTATACATCACAATTTCATCTAAAAAGTTTGTATGATTTAATACGCAATACATGATTTTATCGTGAATCTGAAAGCAGGCCGCCGATTATTATTATTAGGGTGTCCGACCATAACGGACGGGTTAATAATGTAAATATATATATATATATTTTGTATTGCTATTTGAGGATTATTTGGTTTAGTTGTGTTCTGCTTTACTTTGTTAGCTTCATTACTGTGTTACTGCACTAGATAGCCGCCGGATTTATAAATATAATAAGTACGACAGCGAGAGTTCAAGGTGGGCGTGTCTAGACATAATGCTTCACTGCACACTTTATTTAATTTCGAGCGAGATACACGTATTATATATTACACTGTGATATTATTACAGTGTATATATGTATTGTAGTATTATCATTCATTATATTTTATTGCATCATGAATATATTTATATCTCGCTCGAAATTCCATAACGTGTGCGGTGAAGCGTTACATATAGACACGCCCACCTTGACCTCTTGCATCGTATTCATTATAATTATAAATCCGGCAGCTATCGAGTGTATCCACCGCATTACTGTAATCATAATCACTATGATTACATCCCAAAGTTAGCATATAAAAACTCAACTTCAAGTTTAACTTGCCCTTTTTCGCGATTATTTGCATTAGCAACCCGTCCATTACAGTGTTCCATAGGTTATTACCGCCTATTGTAATAACCGGTAATAACCTGTCCGGTAAAACAGGTTTTTACCATGGTAAAAACCTAGTGTTGTCTATATAATTAAATATAATATTAATAATATTATATTATCTATATTATATTAAACCTACTATTTTCTATATAATTTACAATCATATATTATTTATAGATTTTATAATATACAATTTTTATATGTCTCTTAATAGATAATATACAATTATAAAGTTAAATCAAATTACATTAAAATCAATATTATAAGATTTTTTATATTTAAAAAAAAACCTTTATTAATTTTGACTCTATGTAAAGAACACTTTTTTTTAATAAATAATATGATATTAAAATAAATGAGTAAATAAGTCAATATATATATATATATATATAAAATATTGAATATAATAATATATTTATTTTTGCATTAGTAAGAGGCAGGGTTCGAATGATTTAAATCAAATGACTTAAATCAACCTAAAAAAATCATATTTTTTTAAAAAGTATATTATATAATTATTAGATCATGATTTTTATAATAAAATAATTATATTCATGATAAGAATATAGGAGGCTATGTTATATCATTAATATTTAAATAAATGAGAATTATATATATATACAGTCAACTCTCTGTAAGTCGGACTACGCATAAGTCGGACACATTTAGTTGGTTTTATTGGATTTGTATCTAGTTCCATGTTAAATTAATCGGATAAGTTGGAATGGATAAGTCGGACTTTTCTATAAGTACGACACATATTATAGTAAATTTTATGATTTTTATACCGGTTCATTCGGACTTTTTATAAAATGTCAGAAATGTTTAATTTGAATAATGTATAATATTATAATTTTAGTAAGTAATATTATTGAAATAAACATTTTATGTTATTGATTGTTGCATAATTCCACATTTTGGTAATCATTTAACTCACGCTGCGCGTCGCATGTCTTATTTGCATATTATTCTTAATATCTGATAAGTCGGACATTTCGCTAAGTCGGACACTTTTCCCGGTCACTTGCGAGTCCGACTTATCGGGAGTTGACTGTATATCATAAATTATAATTCATAAACATCAAAGGAAAAATATATAATGTTAAATAAATAAGAATTATATATATCATAGACATTATTGGAGAAAGATATAATTTTATTTGTTTCTATATAAAATCTAAAAAAGATTGGTGCATTCAAAATTAAGAAATAGACTCTGAGTTTATAAAGCTGCAAAGCTTGTATTTATATTTATTTATATTATGTACAAATATTTTAATATAAAGTAATTTATTTAAATAATTATCAAAAACGTTTTTATTTGATTTCTTGTATTAATAATTTTATTATAATTATTTGAATATAATTCTAGATAATAAAGTAGTCAGTATAATATCAAAACACTAGTAATTAAATAATAATTATTTAATGTTGCATTATGCAACAGCATATAATATAATGTATACATTAATTTAGATAATTCAAGACATACACAATATCACATTTTTATTATAATATAATTCTATTTATTTATATATCTTTACTTAATTTTATAGATAATTAATATTTATATATAATTTTATAAATTTAAATATACATTAATAGTTATTTAAATTTCTAAGTCTATTAGCAGTAGAATAATGATTTATTAAATTTTTAATATTAATTAAACATCTATTTATTATATTATTTTACAATTTAAATATTATTTGCATTAAAATCAAATAAATCGGATTTTTTTCGAACCCCTCTTACTAAGAGGTAAAGCCCCATACACACTAAATAAGCGGCCTATTTTTCACCGATATGCGCAGTAACGAAATCGTTAAATATTTAGAGATATCTCCAAATTATGAATAGTAATATCGTCACGATATCGGTGATATATCGGTAGGGATGTAGCAATGAGAGAGAGAAAATCGGTACGATATCGTTGAAAAATCAGCCAACTTTTTCGGTGTAACAGGAGCTTAATATTGTAAAAAAAAAAAACAATATATATATTAAACAATAGAACTAATAATATTTTCATTGAGAAATTATTTGAATGTATTCATTATTTGATTTTATACCATGCTATTTAATTAAATGTATCTATATATATTGTTAATTATATATATGTATATATATATATATATATATATATATATATATATAAATACTGAATAGAATATTTATTTTTATATATATGAAATTAAATATAGTTTTTACAAATATTTTTTACAATACTGTATAACTATTTAGTATTATTTTCTTGTGTAATTTTATGAATATATAACACAGTATGATTTTATTTCATTTATAAAATATATCCAATTACATCAACATGTTAATTTTACAATATAATATAGGGTGGCAGACCTCAAAATCCAGTTGGATTTAAAAAAATAAATGTACTATAAATGGCATAATTAAAGCAGAGTAATAAAATGTTTTGACAAATTTTCAAATAAAGCTGCTATTATATTAAATATAACATGTATATATATTTCATTTATTAAACGTATCCAATTAGATCAATTTGTTAATTTTACAATATAAGGGTGGCAGAATTCAAAATCCAGTTGGATTTTTAAAAATAAATGTACTATAAATGGCATAATTAAAGCAGATTAATAGAATTTTTTGATAAATTTTCAAATAAAGCTGCTATAGAAATCTATAGATTAATTAGCCATAACATGTATTAATATAATTAATCAATATTACTTTAAATTTCAACATAACATTTTTTTTAAAGGTATTATATTTTATGAGTACTAGGTTTTTACCGTAAAATAACATGATAGAGATAGGTTTTTACCGCTTTTTCCATTTTTGACCGGTAAAAACAGGTCTTTACCGAAAATAATGGAACCATGGTCCATTATGATCATATACCATTATTAGAGTTCAATTTTTATTTTGTGGTTGTGTGATTTCTTTGGTTTGGTTTTATTTTGCTATTTTTCTAGCTGTATTATATCCCCAAGTGAGCATATACAATATTGTGTTACTATAAAATATCTTATAATCATTATATAATATTATAATGCATATAATGTGCAGTAGTGCATATATAAGTACCTGCCAACTAGAACTCTGACATTCTTATAATAACAAACAGCGGCCTGCTTTAAGATAATTCGATGTTATGCATAATCAATTTTAACATTCAATCATTGAATAATTCAATGTTACTTTGTAAGTTACAATGATTATAACATATTGTTATATTACATTTATTTATATTTATAATAAATTATAAATTTTTAATATTATATATAATATCATATATATTACAATAAATTATTGTTGAATAATTATTAACAAGATTTTGCGAAACAAAGATGGTTCACTCCCGGTAACAGGTCAAAACAATTAAAAAAACAAAATTCCAATTTGAATTGGGTCACCAAATGTACATATTAGAGAAAGGACATAAGTCATTTATTGGATATACATATATATTAATTTCTGTGTATACGCGACTCTCGCCTCGTGTTGCTACTTTTTAACTATCGCCCGTTAGTTTTGACCCTGATTCTCACTCTATATAAGTTATATTTACTATTAATGATTCATAAGGTAATTAATCTAATCAGACTAATATACTTTTCATATTATAATAGATATATTAATACATTTTAAAAAAATATATTTTCAAATTATGACATTTTTACGCTATTGATAGTTTACACGTAAATAACAATTACAATAATGATCTACTTTTGACCTCGAAAAATTCGGTTTTTTAAGAATTCACTTTTGATATCTCCAAATAATATATAATTTTTACGGAACACTTACGTTTCGATATTAACCGAATATTTATATATATCTTAAGATTATATTATGGTATCTTTTTTAGAATTAACATTTAATTTAGATATGAAATCCGAAAATAGATTTTAGTTCTCCTACCCGTAGCATTTGATTCAGTGTCATTTTTATTTCAATAATTCAATCGAGTGAACGATCTTTCTTTTGGAAAATCTTTGTTATTAAATAGTTATATATTTATAGTAATTATTATTTAAAATAATATTTTCAATAAATTTATAAATTCGTAAGTATGATAGGGGATCTGCGAAGTAACAACACAAAAATATAGAATAAGGGTGTGTTTTTCGTCATCCAGCTACGCACAACGCGCGACATCGAATTTTACAAAATGTTTTTCGTCAACCATTCGTCGAACTATATATCATCATATAATTATTGGTAAATATATGCGCGCATACCTAAAAATAGCAATACCGTTATGATTGTGACGTATTTTATGACTCAGCTCATGGGCGGAGCTTCAAATGCGTGCGACGCCGTTCGTTCTAGAATTCAAATTCAATGAAGAACTGCGCGGATAGGAATAAAAGGTGTATCGGCGAAGTTAGCTGTTCGGCGAACGCTGTCCGATATCTCGTACAAGTTTACATGTAGTGAATAGGGCTTTGTAAAATTCGATGTCGCGCGTTGTGCGTAGCTGGATGACGAAAAACACACCCTAAGAAATGTGAGGCGTACAACTCATACATCTCAGACTATTTAAGTGTATGCGATAACTTATATTTGTCAATACGAATGCATTCACATTCAAAATATCCTATAAATATATTTAATATAATATTACCATTATAATAATGATTATTCAATCATAGATGCATTGAATCAATGCTATAACATTACAACATAATGATAACATTAATTGAATAATAACTTATAAATAATAACTTTACATAAGTCAGTATTATATCTATATATATTTATAATTTATTATTATATAAGACATAATTTACAATGCATAATCAATGAGTAGATGTGTGATTTTGGAACATAGAAAACAATATAGTCTTTAAATTATAGACTATAATATATATGGATATTAATATTTTGAGTTTGAGTTGGTTTCACTACTTTGGCTTAGTTTCGATTTGTATGGTTTAGTTTTGATATCTCCAGGTTTTTGTAGTTGCATTTCATCCAGAGTGAGACTATAAAACAGGGTTTGCGGTTTTTTGTGTTTTTTCGTTAAAACCATTAAACCCGGTTTTTATCCGGTTTTTTCTGTTTTTTCAAAAATATAATATTTCAATGAAATATTATACTTTTTTCATTAATATATTATTACATAGGAATTTAAAAAAAATATATTTGTAGTATGATGTACAGTAAGGGTGATCATTGGATAACATTTTTTTTTGATCAGTGATTCTAAGGTAAAGGAAGATGTTTTAAGACACATGCAAACAAAATTATTCATATTGACGACGCGACAGACCGTTACAAATTAGTACAAAATTACATTGAAAAGTATTATAGAAAAATACATTATAACACAAAATATACGAAAATATATGAAAATGGTTGATACAACTTAATTCTTTAAAAAAAATTATCACTAGCTCTCATTATAGTATATATGATATCTGTTTTCTAAAAAATATCATAAAAAGTGACAAAAAAATGTTGGTTTATTTTTTATACCTTTTTGAAAAAATCTTGATTTTTCACAAAAAATATAGTAAAAGTGGTATAAATATTATATTTTTATAAATTAAATATCTTTTTTTTAATTTTACCTTTTAGATTATATAGACATATAAATAAATTGTATAAAAAAAAAATTCGTTAATATATTAGAATTTTAAAAAAAATCCTAGAAATTTCGTTTATTTCATTTCATTTATAGGACAAAAATTAAACACTTTAACTTTTTTTATTTTCTATAAATATCACATTTAATCTATGTGCTATTAAAATTTCATAATACAAAAAAAATTATTAGTAGGTTAAAAGTCACTTTCTAGTAATTTTTAAAATTTCCCATATTAAATTTCTTATTTTCTATGTTAAACTTCTAGGAATTATCGCGAGCCCTAGGATGGTCAAAAATTAATAAAAATTGTTTTGACTTATTTTTGTATATTATTTTATAAGCTCCAAGTTAACAAGTATTGGAGGACCCATATTCAGCTGAATGATCACTCTTAATGTACAGCAAGAGTGATTTTAAACATGCTATTGGTTATTGATTCCTTAACGGCATTTGGATCATCAAAATATGAGTATAGAGAATACACAACATTTTTTTTGTTAATTGAGGTCAATATTGTGCATGCGCCACCATATAAAATTTAACAAAATTTAACATGGGAATATATAGGAAAATACCAAAAAAACATAAATATGTATATATTTCACAGTTATAATTAAGCTACAATCATGAAATTTTATGAATATGTGTAATGTGTATAGTTCCTTTGAATATTATAAATTCATAACAAAATTAATTTTATTTCTATGATTTTTTTTTAAATTATAGGATTTTCCAGAATTTTTTTTGACCTCTCATAATTGTGTACAGAATTGTTATATTTTATCAATTTATATTATATATAACAAAAAAACAATTAATGAATCACTATATATTACAATTTGGCCGACAAAATAATAACTACCTTGGTATTTTTTAATTTTGTTAAAAATCATCAAAAAATGACCATTTTTTCTGTGGATTGGTAACTTTACAAATTTTAAAATTTTTTTTTTTTTCTACCTCATCTTAAGATGTTATATTTTAACATACAAGTATTACAAGTATTATAAATTTATAAAAATAGATCTTTATAATTTTAATAAATAGTCAAAGTGGCCTAATTTTTAGAAAATTTGTATATATATAAAATTTATTTTATTGTTTAAATTAATTATCTAATAACTAATATTGTAATTAGGTATACTATAGATAATATTTACTATATATTAATGTTATCTATTAGAAGAATATAGTATTTAAAAAAAGTACTCATTATTATATATATACCCATTACAATACAATACAAATAAAATGTACAGAATTCAAATAAATGTCCTTACGGACATTTTTTTATAAACATATACAATACATTTACATAGGAATAACGACATTTCGAGATTTATTTTTTTTAAATAATTTTTTTTTTTAAAACCTCCGTCGCACCACCAATAATGAACCAAAATGTATATGGTTTAATAAAATAGTATCATGAGCATCATATCTATAGAATCTACTATGCCGGTTTAGGATCTTTAAAATTAAATCACTCTTAATGTACAGTAGGTGAGCCCGTTTTTGAAAGTTCTCTCTCAGCTACAGTAGGTCATACATGTCATAATAAACATATTTGGTATACAATACTTATAATTTTATATTCATATAATGATGATAGACATATATAATATATATATTTTTTTTTTATTATTCCATTGCTAATTTTTTTTTTCAATTTAGAAAAAATTTAAAAATTAAATTAAAATTTCTGTAGATCGATTTAATTATTTTAAAAAATATTTTAAAATATTTTTTATGGAGGTTGTTATATACATATGCTAATATGCAATGTTTACTTGTAAACATTTTTTTCTTTCATATATCTGTAATTTAAATTTTTTCATAAATTTTCAATGTAAATTCCTATCTATTTTTGAATATGGTTTCGCTTTCTGAATTTTTGTCAGATTTCAAATATTATTTTTTTATTATATCTGTAATGATTAAAAGGAGTTATTCCGAGCGAGATGGCAATTTTATATGAAGGGAACTAAAAAAGTTACCAAAACGGGCTCTCCTAATGTACAGTGTACATCGTACACTAGGAGAGCCCGTTTTTGAACATTATTTTATCTTTTTTTAAAATATAATTATTTTTTTAATACAGATATATAATATATGTTAATATATAATACTAAATTATTTTTCAAAATAGATTAATAGATTAATAATATTATTTGAATAATTTAACTTAATTGATAACTACATTATATTTACTGTTTTAAATATGTTGTTATAATCTAATATATTAATGTATAATCTATTAATTATTATATATATATATATATATATATATATATATATAAAGAAAAAAAATGATTTGCTATTTTAAATATTTTTTTGTAAATTACAATTGATTTAATCGATTTATTTAGAATAATAATTTAATATTATATATTAAAAAAATAATTATATATTATAAAAATATAAAAATATACCGTGAAGGGGCATCGAACTCAGACATTGAACCAAAATTAGATTGATAAACACCTCTCTAGACAACTCGGCTAAGTACAAAGACATGTCTTATTATTTATTAAGAATATATTTAATAATAGAGTAAATATTATGATTTTATTATAAAGTAAATCAGAATTAATAATTAATAAATACTAATATTTATTTTTGTTTTCTATTATAATTCGTAATACAACAGTTCACCTATAATTGTGTTATGTTATTATACTATTATGACGTTTACCTTAATAATATTATGTATATATGATCGAAAGTAATTAATTAATTTTAGAAAAATAATTAGTTCCATTACTCTAAATTAGAGTCTAATAATTTACCTATCGTTGTGTTATATTTTTATATACATATTATTGTTCCTTATACTTGGAATTAAACAGTATTTCAGAAACTATATACAACTCCTAACTACGTACAATATTCGCATTATAGTTAAATAAATTCAAACGTGATATTTATATTATTTACGAAAATTAATTTTAGGAAAATAACGTTTAGGTCCATTACTCTATTAATGTACGTATCGTTGTGTTATATTATGTTATACATATTATATATTGCTTCTACTTGGAATTAAATAGTCTTTTTGAAACTATATAAAACTCATATATACAAACAATATTCGCATTACAATTAAGTAAATTGTAATTTAGAATAAATTAAAAACTACAATATTTTGAACAAATTAATTTAATATACCATTATTATAATAGTTTTCTCATCATTGCTGTATATTATTATACATATATTATATATTATTTATACTTGACATTAAATAGGCTGTAAGGAACTATATTTATATCGTATGTACTTATAATATATACAGATATATTTACATTTATAAGATATACTATAATCAAGGACGTATGACATACATCATATGTCCTTCCTATACTTTTATCTATTTTAACATATATAATTTGGCGGACTATTTACTCAGTGTATTTATATTTTCATTGTTAAATCACTTCCTTCTAATCCCCTAATCATATTTAGGGCTTTACATTCAATGGGTATGTTATGGCGTGTGTACTCTTTTTCGATCTATACCTTGTTCTATTATGATAAATATTATTTATTAAATAATCTTTTATCTTCAAACAGAGTCATATGATATAAAAGAATATATATATAAATAGTAATTATTAAATATATTTTATTAAATATTTTATATACAAAATATTAATATAATTATAAGATTTTTTTACTTTAACAAGGATTTTGAAATACTTCCTAATTAACTTTGCAAATTATTTATGTAAATAAAATTATATAAGTAAAAATTTAATATCAAAATATTAATCATTGTTATGAAAATATTTTTATTTATAATTATACTGAAAAAACCAAATGAAAAAACCCAATCAACTCTGCTATAAAAATATATATATATATATAATATATAATATAAAATATATATATAAATATTTATATAATAGTATGGGCGACAACAGCGACAAACATAATGTATTACTTTGAAGCCCTTTACGAGGACACATTTTATAAATATACTTGTAAATTAACAGAAAAAAAAAGTAAATTCTTCTAATAAATATTATTATTATTATATATTTGAAAAATAAATATAATA
Organism: Osedax fenrisi; assembly: GCA_964019155.1. Taxonomy (NCBI): domain Eukaryota; kingdom Metazoa; phylum Annelida; class Polychaeta; order Sabellida; family Siboglinidae; genus Osedax; species Osedax fenrisi. The sequence continues at coordinate 44,154,271 of OZ025241.1, read as the reverse complement.
TAACTCGTCCTTAATATTACAAATAAATTATTATCTATTGTACACTACCATGGATACATTATTACAATTATACATTAAATTAATGTTATCTTTACTGTTACTATGATATGTAATAGCATAGAATAATGATAATGTATGTATGGACTATTGTGAATGTGAATGTGAATGCATTCACTTTGACATAGAAATATAGTTCTCCTATGCATTTACATGTAGTTTGAGTCACACTTGCCTCACATTTCTAATTTTGTTGTTGCTTCGCATACAAACCATTATTGCGTTATTCTACATAATCCGGACAAGCTATATTTTATATATTAAATATCACTAGTGTAATGTCTTAGTAATATATATTGAGACTAATATTATATTACGATATTATTAGATATATGATATAATATATTGTATCAATATTTATTCATATAATGACTTATGCACTAATGAAGTATGCAATAACAAATTATTAATACCGTATTATATATTATATATTTATTAGTTTGAAAAAGAATGTGTAAAATATGTAGATTAATTATAATAGACAATCATAATATCATAATAATTATGTGCAGATAATATTTTAAATGTTTTATGATGATTGTATCAATTTTTAATTTTCAATTTAATTTTCAAGATACCTATTATTATATTAAATATAAAATAATATATAGAAAAATCAGTGGGAGAATATGATATTCAATATTGAATATGGCCCCAGTTTGTTTTTATTACGATTGTCGAATTTAAAATATTTTATATTTCAAATTCTATTGACAACTAATTTATATATATATATATATATATATATATATATATATATCTTATAATATATATATATATATATATATATATACATTTTCATTGTTCATATTAGTTTATCATATACACTAGACTAGTGACTAGTATGTCAAATATCGAAAAGAGTTTTTAAATTTTACTTCGTAAATCTTTAAAAAAAATCTCATAATTCTTTCAAAACAAACGGGGAAATATTCGATACATACCAATCAGTGGTGGGTAACTACTTTTCATAAACATTTGTAAACTATAAAATATACATTTAATATACATTTAATATAACTTCATGAGCCGAGAATTCTTTTTATATTCTAATAATTATGCAATAATGTAATGATGATTTATTTTATATTATTATAATAGCTATTATGAAATATTCTATACCCTATTCTATATCCTATTACCCTATTGCGTACATTTTAAAGTATTGCTTTAATATTATGTATATGGCTTTATTAATATATATAGATTTAATAAGTATTAATTTTTCTTTTACATATATACAAATATACTGTTAATACAATGATATGGATTATGGTCAAAAGCTTCGCTATTTAAAAATATGCTACACACTACGCACGCATAATTCTTTATTAAAAGTAGTGATTGTATAAGTTTATATATAAATAGTATAAACAAAGATTTTTCTAAGGAAAGATATAACACTTACGCAAAATCGTGTAATTCGAATTTATATACAAAATATCCCAGTGCCACCTATATCGGGTTACTTTCAATAACTATGCTTTAAATTAATATGTATATGATGAAAACTAAGTGTTCATTACTAATATATAACAACAAAATATGATACGTAGGTTTTAAATTCTATAAATATATATTTGGTGAGTAAAAGCTAATTTATATTGCATGTAATTTAATAGAGCAATGAAAACATTGTTGTATGAAAACGGAGCAGAACCTAAATATATTTCAGTGATTCGATACTACTGCTAGCAGCAGTATTGGGTATTACTAAATTACGTTGCATGCATAGGGAGTGTTATATCTTTGCTTCACAAAATCTTTGGTATAAATATATAGTAATCATGTTATTATATATTTAATATAATATTATAATAATAATCGAGCGCTATAATTGTATATCCATACTAATATTTAATATTAGTATAATTATTAAATTTTTATAATACGACACATTTGTTTAATATAAATAATATTTTTGACTCAATTAGGCTATCTATATATAATGTATTACACATATACATATATATATATGTAGTTACGCTATTTACAAATTAGTACTTCGAATAAACAATATTATGGGTATTCAAAGTGTCATCCCTTTTGACTAGGTACCATAATATCGTCATACATTTATACATGACATGAAATACAATGCACATATTAAAATATATTACATATAAATAATGTTATTTACACAACTGGCGTACACATATGTCATCGGTTACCTATTATCATCATCTTTAATCACATTATCTTACTTAACATTTTAATTATCGTAATTATATATCTTAATATATTGAATAATATTAACTCTTAATTGTTATACGCATATATATCTATATGCGTACACACGCTATAAGTGTACATACGTCTATATGTTACATGCGCTATAAACGTGCATGTTTATTCATGATCCAGATAACAAATAAATGTTATATAACTTGTTGTTGTCCAAACTAATTAGGTCGACGCAGGCACCGCGGCGTGCGTCACCTACGCGCATCGTCTCGCGTGCACTGGCAGTCATGTAATAAACTATCTATATACAAGTTATCTTATTTAATACTATATCTATAATCTAATATATATCTATGCACATATAAACTTATCATTAATTATATAAAATATTGATACAGATTCCGTAAAATAATGTAAAATTAATGATTTATATCATTATTATATTTAATATAATGTCGTATTAATATTTAATATTAAATTAATAATATGGTTATTATTATAATTGTTACTATAACTTAATTTCATATTAAATAATTATTGAATTATAATTCATTATGTAATATTATAGAAAAATGTATAGAAAAATTTAAAATATTAGTTATTATAATTATATAATATTTTATAATGATTAAAATACCCGAGTAATGGATAAGGACACCTTAAGATTCCAACAATTATAGTTGTCCGTATGGGTTTGTCAAGGTGATTCGTAGGTGACTCATTTCTAAATGAACCTTGAACAATGATACTTGTATTGTATACTATTAAATAATGTATCACTTTTTATATTACTTTGAATGCATGTTTCTACATGTAGTAATTTTGTTATCTTTTTATTTAATTATTATCTACTATTATTATTCTATTAATTAGTTATACTTTATACAATTAATACGTTTAATCTATAAATATAACGTAGCTTAAATATTAATAATAAATATTTAATGTATTCAACGATTTACTTTTCTTTTTGTAATGCATAATTTACTCAATTCTACTAAAAATATAATGAATGTTTAAAATCGATATTATCAAACCACCATTTCCATAATATCGTAAATTTAATTTCTATCCACAACATAGATGGCTATGATGCAATCAAAGAGGAAACGACAAGAGAATGTCTACCGAATACGCCATAACTACTCATACCTAGTTTCTATATGCAAAGTAGACCTCCGTTGGCACTTCTACCAGGAGTATGTCATCGATGAAGTGATCAACGAGAAGCTCGACCTACCGACAGCCATAGAATCCGACAACATTAAACTGCTATTGAACTGCGTTATTAACAAGATCAAGAATCAGGACTACGAACGCGACGGTAAAGACTACTATGCGATCTTCTGCGAAGGGTTGAACTCCATCAATCAGCAATTCATCGTGGTACACCTCGACGCCACTGAAATTCCTGAACAAATCCCTGAAGATGACATCTCGGAGGATAAAAGTCAGATACGCTTCAAGGCGCCTAATGAACTCGACGAGATGATGAAAGTGTGTCAGAAGAGCGCTCGTGACTACAAGAGCTTCATGGATAAGATGACCCTACTAGAGAGCAACAGTAATGACCAGTTGGCTATTCTAAAGAGTCTCGATAATCCCACTAAAGAGTACATACTCTACAATATGAAACGTAATAACCCACATGTTCCGTTAGACTACAAAAGCCAGACGGGCATTCAGCAACCGCCACAACAGCCAACTCTACCGCCCCTCTCTGACAGAGGGGATGTGCCCGTTACCTCGGATGAGACTGACCGTATCGCCCACTATCTGGCCATCGACTGCGTTAACTTCATGGCTGGAGAGAAGCAGGCCCCGTCCTCGCATCGCATCGATATGGAGTGTGCCGCCTCGCTAAGGTCGTGCATGGCTGAGATTGTCAAGGGTAACGACGACAAACTTACCGGCTATATCACGAAGCTACGCACCGAAGTGAACGGTTTCGAAACGCTGTGCAACGTTGCCAACTACATGTTTGGGTTCACGCCCGACCACCACCAGACGGGTGTGGCGGGGCAACAGGAAGAGGGTCATCACGGCCGTAAGGACAAGGAGATGATCAACTGGGGCCGGATAGTAGCGCTGTACGCATTCGGTGGATATCTGGCGATGTATTGTCGCGTATGTCGCGATCGAGAGGTCGAGAATATGATCTCTGACTACCTCGGCTTCTACGTGTCTACTAAACTCGGGCTTTGGATCGATAAGAAAGGAGGATGGGTCAGTAATTTGTGTTCATATGTATTCTTTAGTCTAAACTACCCTTCCCCTTAGACTAAGTGTTCTAAACATTATCCATTGTATCGTACATCGCAAATATATTTTTAATTTAAATTCATTTCATAGTATGCTGAGATTAGTTCGTAGATGAGAATAAATATTATATATTTTGTTCATGCAAGAATTTCTATATATTTTCAACTTGATGACAATAATTGGTAAATATTATTTTTGAAATAAATATATCATATATTAAAAATAATATTATATAAAATCAGTAAATTTAATTTTTTTATCTCTATTATTTAATTTTTTATCTTTTATTTTGTAAATGATATATGGCTTAATTGTATAAAAGTAACTATACTGTAAATAATATTTAAAACATAAGCTTGTAAAAAAAATAATAATTAATATTTTTACTATTTCTAATAATTTGGTTTAAATTTTAGACTATAATTTCAATAATACATTTACGATTTTAGATTATAAACATTGAGAGTATAACTAATTATACAAAATCATTTTCTAATTCTTATTTTCGGTTATATTGATCTAAACATACAATTATATATATATATATTAATACATTATAAATAAGTCGTATTTTTAAAAACTGTTTATCTGCTCTTTTTTTAAAATTAATTTTGTATTATTGAAGCTTCATAAATTTTAACTTCTTGATAAATCTACATCTAAATCTATACAATTATCAAACACCTAACATCTTTTTATTATTTTACTAATTAATAATTTGTAGGTCCCAATCTTATTGTTTTATATCATATAATCTAAAATTTGTATTTTATGTTTATTTTTTAAATTATAATCTACAATATATAACAATATTTTAGTTATTCTTTCATTTATAAAGTAATCATACTTTTAGTAAAATATGAATCTCCTATGTTACCATGTAAATCGTGCATGTTTTTCTAGCCCATAAAATTATTAATGTCATTCTTTGGTTTGTATACAATATGTAATCTAATGATATTTCATATCCATCCATAAGGTTATACTTAGATCAACAATTTTTAAAATACATTTTTATAATAAATATCATTCACATTATGTTATATTAATCTCTGACAATTTCAAATGATTATATTAATTAGAAGTTATTGACAAATTATATTTTATTTAGATAATTAAACCAATTAAGTTTTAAATAGATTTTACAACAATAATTAGTAGTATCATTTGTATTCAAAAAAATAGGCTATTTAATAATATATATTTCTATAATATACATGTGCCTAACACTTATTATAATATCCATCATACCTATTATCATGCCTATACTTCACATACAATGAATATATTTTAAATTCTAGATATTTTTATACAACCATCTATTATGTATAAAAGTGTAAAAATTCGATAACAATTATTATAATATTCAATACGTACAGTAATATATACATATATATATACTAGGTTATATACATCTACTAGGATAATTAAAACAAATATTTTTAAATAAAAGTAAATTCTTACGAGATATATTTATACATAAAAATGAAATATATAATAGTCGTTAATTAATCATGTTCCAAATAGAATATCATTGGTAATTCATATTCATTATTATGAGTTAATGTATAACAATACCAATTATCAATCAATCAATATCAAACTATTTATAAAATTAAATTAATTATTTAGCCTGTATATTTTTCAAGCTCCATTACACACCAACTCGAAAAATGATCTCTAATAATTTGATCTCATTTTTAATTTTGAGTATTTACCAATTATATAGAATAAAAGTAGTTACTAAAAGTAATTTAAGATATTTAAAAATAATTGTTATCATATAACGTTGTATTGCCTATAATCTAATCTAATCATTTTCAATATATGAATATGTATGTATACTATATTTAACCTATATTAATATTTAGATACTCTATACATAAATATTAATTTATAATAGATTACACATATATATATTAATGCAACGCTGATTATTGTTAGCCTAATGACTCAATAGGGGCTTAACAAATCACTGATTATAAAGAAGTTTACTACTTGTTTATAGCGTGCATCATTTTCAAGTATCATGTCTTTTCCCTTGGACATATGTGATATAATTCAATAAATATTGGGGAATATGAGTTATAACCGGATATATAAAAAATATAATTGTATGAGCGCTCAAATAATTAAAATATGGATTATAAAATTGCAATTTAAAAATGTACACTCGAAATATTTTCCTTAGAGTTGGTGTGAAACCCTCTTAAGGATCAATTTTTAATAATTATACAATTATTATTTTGTTTACATTGATAATATAATGATATAATATAAGATAAATATATATTCATAATATACTACTAAATAATATAATTTATATATATATGTTAATTTTATGAAAATAAATCCTATAATATATTGAATTATATAATTTATTATTATTATCAGATTTAGGTTTGCACCAGGGTTTTTGTAGAAGCTAAAGCTTATCGAGACAATTACCCTTAATTTTAAAGCAAGTTCAAAAAAAAACTAAATAAATAAAATATTATAAAATATTAGATGACTTCCTGTTTACATAGATACAATACAATGAATAAAATAGAAAAATAATATAAATTGTTTGAACTTGCCATAAAATTATGTAATCATCATTTAATTATTTATAAATAAATAACTAAAATAAATAATAAGTACTATAAAATAATACACTAAACAAAAATATAGATGTATTAGTATAAAAGAAGAAAAAAATGAAGTAAAATGAAGTAAAACTGAATAAAACTGAATAAAACATAACAAAAAGAATATCTAGAAAGATGGTAAGAACTGTATGTAACATTTTTTTTTTTTTTTTTTTTTTTTTTTTCAGTAAATAAGTTTTAGGAATTTTTTTGTAATACTTTATAATAATGTAAAGAATGTAAAATATTTGTTCAAACTGAAATGTTAGTTTAATTACTAATTTTTATATAAGTGTCAATAAAGAGAAATAAAACAAAGAAGTATAATCAAGTATACAAGAAAAAAGATTCAATACAAAATGTTTATGTAATTAAAAATAAAGTCAAATAATATTATTAGTCAGAGGGAAATAAAAAATACTAAAGAAAATACTAAAGAAAAAAGAAATACCTAACAGTTTTTTTTAATTTTATTATTTTTATATAAACGTCAATTAAAAAGAAAGAAAACATGAAAGTAAATTCAAATATAAAATGCAAAAATTCAGTAAAATAATATTATTAATGTCGGGGAAATAAAATATTGTAAAGTAAAACACTCAAAAGTATTAATTTTTTTTTAATTTTTACATAAACGTCAATAAATTAAAATAAGAATAAAATGTGGATCTTAGTATATAATACAATATTAGATAAAAGACATGATAAAAGATATTAAATTAGAAAAATGAGATTTAGATTATAAGTATACTGAGTAAGAAGATAACAAATTTGTATACATACGTTTCCTGAATAATTTATAATTTGAAATATTTTTTAAAATATTATCAAGCTTATTCCAGGTAATTGGTCCAATGTATATTAATGTTCTTCTGCATAGTTCTTTTTTGAAATTAATAATTGAGAAATTATTTATGCTCCTAGTGTTGTGAGATGATGAAGTTACAGAAAAAAATGCAGATTTTAACAGATTTGAATAATACTTTTTCTTAGCTTCTCGAACTAAAGATGTTGTATTATTTTTAAAAATTTTGTAAATAAATAAGTCATTTTCAGATTTAGATATTTTATATTTTTTATATAATATCTGTTTTTTTCTACAAGCCTTTTTAAGATCTCGAGTATTCCATGGAATGAGTTTATTTTTGTGGGAGGCTTTATTAATTTTTGGACAGTATCTATCAACATTTAAGATAAAGTATTCCAAGAATAAATTCCAAGATTTTTCTGTATCGTTAGTTTTTATGAATTCCCAGTTTGTTTTTTTAAAATTTCAAACAGATTAAACATGGTTCTATCATTAATTTGATTTTGTTTGATTTTAGTAGATTTAACTTTATCTTGAGGTTTGGTAGACAATTGTAAATTTAAAACAATTGGAAAATGGTCAGATATATCTGAAATAATTATTCCTGAAAATCTTTTCATATTAAGATTAAAATTTGTAAATATATTATCAATTATAGATGAAGAATTATGTTTAGTTTCGATTCTAGTTGGACGATTAATTAGATGGGAACAACCTAGTGAAAACATCGTATCAAAAAAGGTATTAGCCACTTTATTTGTATTTATATGCACTAGATCAATATTAAAGTCACCACAGATAATCATTTTTTTATCATTACTAACGTGTTGCTGAAAATTATTTATCAAGAAATCAATAAATGTAGAGTGAGCTATTTTTTCTAAAGTAGGAGGAAAATATATTGTACTGAAAATAATGTTTTTTGATTTTTCAAAAATAATTTCAATTGATATGTTGTCATAATAGTTATTTGATATGGTAGATAGAATATTAAATTGATAATGTTCACGTATATAGATTAAAACACCACCTCCATTTTTATGTTTACGATTTGAACATATATGGTTATAACCAGGAATATTAAAAATGAAAATATTATTATCACTCAACCATGTTTCAGTAATTGAAACTATATCAAAATGATCATCAAACGTATTCAAAAACATAATTAATTTATCAACATTTTTTTTTAAACTCCTAATATTGATGTTAATAATATTAAAATTAAATAAATTATTTTTATTAGAATTCAACTTCCATTCATTTGAGGTGTAATAATTGGATTCATTGAGAAAATTAAAATTACAATTTGAGAAATTATTATTATTAAAACTATCATTATTGGAACTAAAATTGTTAATTTGATCAACATTAAATTGCGGATAGATTTCATTAAAGTTCATATAGTACAAATATTAAAAAGTTAAAATTGAATAAGATAATATAAAAGATTAAAGATATAGATAAAAAATATATGTAAATACCAATTATAATAAAATGTTAAAAATAGAATGTAATATGAAATTAGAACAAACGACAACGAAAAATAAATACAAAATAAAATATTTATATATCAGAGAATTTATTTATATCTGTTATTTTTACTGGAGACGAATCTTCGTTTTTTATAATAAAAGTTATTCCATTTATAGTCCAACAATGTAATATCACTTTATCTTTTCGAAGTTGTCGAGCTTTGTAGAAAATATCAGAATTAAATTGTGTTAGATGTTCATTTATATATGTATCAGTGCCTTTTAATTTTTTAGAATTTTTAATAATTTCAAATTTAGTAGAGTTATGGTGTAGTTTGACTAAAATTTTATTATGTTTATTCTTGTTGTTTTTTAATTTATGTATCTTAACAATGTCATACGGTTGTATAATTATATCTAATTTTTCCTTTGTAAATGTGATGAAAGATGGTGCTAGATTACGTTGAGTTAAATCAAAATTCAATTTAGGATCAGATATAATAATATTATTTTGTTTTGAAAATTGTTCAAGGTTATTAATTTTTTGTTCTAACTCAATAATTGTTTTATCTTTATTATTTACAACTGCAGTTAGTTCATCAACTTTATTTACTAATTCAGATACAACTGTACGCAGTTCTTGAAGAGTTTTTTAATTCATTAATATCTTGTTTTTGCGTCATAATGTCACTGAAAATATATAAATATATATAATTATAAAATTAATCAATACAATACTTATCCTAAAAAGATAATGAAATATAATGAAATTTACATCTACATATAAACATATAAATATATATTCAACAAATTAAATAAATAATATAAATAGGCACATATATGAAATGTATGATGTACAAAATATAAAATAGAAATAAATCTATTCAAGAAAATTGTATAGAATGTAAAATCATATATTGGAAATAATATTGTTATGTAATCAAATTTAAAATATAAACTTTAATGAACACAAAAAAAATGTATTTATTTAAATCATTATCAAAGTAAAATGAAATACACAGCAAATCAATTAAGTCTTTAATATCAATAGTGAATGAAATTTATATATAATATAAATAAATATATTTATATAGTGAAAAAACTCAAGAAAAACTGTATTAGAATATGTATGTGACTAATGATAACCATACATCAATATGTAATACCAAAATAAATAAATTATATATAATGTTTATTATTAATATATAATACCTAATAGATACATATATATATGAAATTAAATTATTTACATCTATATATAATACTAACATAAATAAATTCTACAAATCATTTAAATTGTTTCTATATTACATACAATAAATATATATATGAAAATTCAATTCAATAGAAGATATATAAAATTATTTTAAATTAAATTATTTGCATCTATATATAATACTATAATAAATAAATTCTACAAATTATTTATTATTTCTATAATACATATAATAAATGTATATGAAATTAAATTCAATAGAAGATATATAATAAATGTATATAAAAATGATTTTATTATTTAGTAAACTATATTATTATATATATTATAATTAATAAAGTATATTAATTACAATATATTTTTTACTTTTAAATTAAAAGATTTAATTAATAATAGCTATTAGACAATTTTCAATAAGTATATTCTGAAAATCATCAATAAAATTGTATTCAAATATATTATAATAGTTTTACAAATTGAATCATTTAAATAAATATATATATATATATATATATATAGTTGTATATAGTTGTATATACTATTTATTTCCTATTATTTATATTAAATTTAAATAAATTTTATATAAATTTTATTATTTAAATCAAATTATAAATAATGTTTAAATACAATCATATACCGTGACCTTCACACGACCTACAGGAGGACATGATCACTCATTTCAAGAAAAACAACAGGAACAAGACTAAACATAACACCAACCCACCCAAAGATAAGCCCAAAGATTACAGAAATTTGTACCATGGAGTTATTATCTGCATGGGCATCATCATTGGCTATCTATTATTAAGTTAAAAATAGTCATTAGCTTATATACCCAATTCGGTATACTATCATTATTTACTATTATATGTTAACGGTAAAATATTATTTTGCTCAATTATTCAATCTTTATTAATAATAAAATTATACATATTCGATTATTATTCAATAAAGACACTGTTTTATAGAAAATCGTGATTTTATTGATTTCGCGCCAGCTCATTAAGAAAACCTAGCTACTAGGTGTATAATATATAGACATCAGTCGCTGAGTATGATAATTAGTATCTCGAGTTTGTTGATGAAGTTGGTTCCTTCAATCTTTGTGAAGTCCACTTGACGGGGTACCTTGCTCTTCATCATTGCCACGTAGACACTGATTCCACTCACTGGTCCGCTGTGTATTATAATTGTGCTGCCACCATGTGTGTGAGAGCATCATTAGAAAGTCATCGTATATGTAATAATGGATTAATTTGCTATACATTGCCTCTATTTTATTAGTATTGTTAAGGCGCCCTTTGTATTTAATAATGTGATGTAATATCATGTAAATTGATAAGGATTTCTTGAATATTAGGTAGAAAGTTATAAATAGCTCTAACTATAATTTCAATATAGGTATATGCTAATATTTTTTTATATGAACTAATAGTAATTATATTGATATATAAAACATAAGTTTTTTTGTGTATTTACTACAGTTGTTAAATTTTTGATATGGTTAAATATTAAAATTATTTATTTTTTGATATAATTATATATAGTATTGTATTGTATTCATGTTATATATTTGCTTTTAACAAAAAAAAACAGGTATTATAGACCTAATTATTATTTATATATTCTGTAAATTTGTTTATTATATTTTCAATATTGAATAATGTGGTCATTTTTATATGAATTTATGTATCGGGAAGAAAATATACTGAGAAAATAAAGATCATTGTACATTTTTAATTTACTAGTGGGAAATAGGTTAAAAATAATAAAAATAATAGCTTAGATAATAATATACATATTAGATTAAAGATACAGGAATACATAAACATACAATATAGATATTTATTCTTAGTATATAAATTTAATATATAATTTTATTATACCAGTTATTTTAATTTAATATAAACTATTATAAAACATGATTTTTACTAGTGATCTAAATGAGCCAACATTTCCTGATGAATAACTGAAACATCCTAAATTATTGCTTAGAAAAACATTAAATAATAAGTTTAGTGATATATATAAGCAAATTATTCAAATTTTTTTTATGTATGATTATGATATTACAGTATGATTCATACTAGATTGTCTGATTTGTTTATAGAATTATATTTTTGAAATTGAATGCAAACTAGATTTTCATACTTGATTCGATTAATGTTTTTTGATTCGTACTATATTGCAAAATTAGATTGTCCTAGTATATCTGATTGTTATACTAGATTAGATTTTCTTACTTTCCTATCGAATTAAAATATCATACTTGATTGTCGAATTTGTTTATATGATTAGATTTTCATACTTGATTGCAAACAAGATTTTCATACTCGATTCGATTATCGGAAATTATTGTCAAATTAGATTGTTGTATCATACTCGATTTTCAAATAGTTTATCTGATTAGATTGTTGAACATGTGTGACTCTAGATTTTTATTTATAATAATATAAATTGTATTTCAAAATTAAATAAGATATTTTTTAATTACAATATTATAATATAAAATTTTAATTTAAAATATTGTAGTTCAAAAGTAATTTAAAGTAGTAGTATTAATAGTAGTAGTATTAATAGTAGTAGTAGTAGTAGTAGTAGTAGTAGTAGTAGTAGTAGTAGTAGTAGTAGTAAATGTAAATAGTTTATTATACACTGCATTAATGTTTTATAAACATTCTTAGAGTGTGAACGAATAAATTAAACAGAACAAATATTACTAATTGTTTTTAGAATTTAAAAACATAACATGATAAATATATACATACATATATGTGTATATAAATATATAAACGTATATAAATAAATATACACAAATATACAGATACATACAATATTTTCGTATATGTTATAAACTTTAGAATATTATTATACAATTATTACAATCAATAGTTATTTAATATATAACGATGTAAATGTTTCTTGAACGTGTAATGGTTAATAATATTCTTAATGTTGGATGGAAGTTTGTTCCAAAGGTAAGGGGCATATATGCCACCGATAAGATAGCTCGCCATATATTGAAGAATTAATTTTAGGTAGTTCAAGGTTAATTGTAGAATTAGATCGCAATTGCGAGTTATTAATAGATAACTGTAGCATATTATATATATACATAGGCTTCTTAAATACTATAGCTTTATGCGTTATAGTGAGTATTTTATATATAATAGATTGCTTAGTATTATGCCAATTGATTTTAGAACGAAGTTCAGAAATACTTGTAGAATAATCAGTATAAGGAATTTTAAATATAATTCGAATGCACCTATTTATAATGGAATCACATTTTTTTAGTAATGTAGTATTAATTTTATAAAGAAAAGAGTTACAGTAATTTAGTTTAGATATAATTAGTGAAGTAGATAATATTTTAGCTGTATTTAGTGAAATGAAAGGGCGAATTTTTTTTAAAATTGTAAACATTATATGATGCAGACTTAAGTATATCTTTTACATGTATTTCAGTCGATAGATCTTGTGAAATAGTAATTCCAAGATACTTTGTACTAGTAATAGGAGTAATATTATCTGTACCGATATAGATATTTGGAAATGCAGTGCGAGTTCTAGAAATATTAATTAGTTTAGTTTTATTTGAATTTATTAGTAAGTTATTATTAGTAAGCCAGTTAGTAGTAGAATTAATACAGTCTTGAAAATAATTATTTTGTGTAGAGTTAGTTGCAAATGTGTGTAATACAATATCATCTGCATATATATTATATTTTAGTAAAGTATATGATTGGAGTAATTTTGATAAAGGTCGTAGATATATAGAAAATAGAATTGGAGAAAGGACAGAACCTTGTGGGACACCGAAATTTAGTGGAGAGGGTTGAGAAAATGAAGAATTAATTTTAACAGAGTATGTTCTAGTAGTAATGAAAGATTTAAACCAATTGAAAGCAGTTCCAGTAATACCAATATTGGAAAGTCTAGATAGTAATATAGTAAAGTCAATGGTATCAAATGCAGCAGTCATATCAATAAATAATAATTGCAAAGATTTGTGGTTGTCAAGTGAATGGTGAAGGCTATCAGTAAGTGCAATAATGGAAGTTTCAGTACTATGATGTTTACGGTATGCACTCTGGTAATTATCAAATAAATCATTATAGTCAAGATAAGATATGAGCTGTTTATAGATAACTTTTTCTAGAATCTTTGAGAGTAATGGTAATTGAGATAGAGGTCGATAATTAGATAAAATAGAATCATCTAAAGATGCATTTTTTAAAATAGGAGTTATTATAGCATGTGTTAATTCAGGTGGTATAATGCCAGTAGTTAGTGAAATATTAATAATTTTATGATATAGAGGTGTTAAAGTGTTAATAATTTTTTTAGTAATAGAGAGAGGTAATGGATCATTTGGTGAAGTACATTTGGTAGTAATTATCAAATTATATATTTCAGTATGTGTTGGAGTTATGAAATTATTAAAATTATTATTGGGAAATGAACATATATCAAAACAATTTATATTGATAGATTTATTTACAAATTTACTTTTCGAGATATTATCACATATGTTGGAAATTTTATTATCAAAGAAATTTGAGAATTTATTAACTAGTAGATTATTTTTTTGAGGAGGAAAAGTTTTTCTTTTGTTCCTTCCCATT
The DNA here is from genome assembly GCA_964019155.1 of Osedax fenrisi. Taxonomy (NCBI): domain Eukaryota; kingdom Metazoa; phylum Annelida; class Polychaeta; order Sabellida; family Siboglinidae; genus Osedax; species Osedax fenrisi. Next base: position 44,139,011 of record OZ025241.1, on the reverse strand, counting down.
AATTGATTAGTAAGTTTAAAAAGTTTTTTAGAATCATTTTTATATAAATTAATTTTATTATTATAGTACATTGTTTTTTGAGATTTCATTTGTTTACGGTATTGAGATCTAGCAAATAAGAAATTATCATGATTAATTGTATTTTTATTTTTATTATATATTTTGTTTAATATGTTAGTATTTTTTTTTATAAGTATGACATATATGATTAAACCATGGTGTAGTACACTTTAATAATAAAGTATGTATAATTAATTTCACTACTGTGTTTGCAAAATCAGAATTTTTAAATCTTAACTCGACTATTAAAACTTTAGATAATAAATTTAATAAATTATTTATTCATGACAATTTATCCGCTGATGTTAGAAGAAATGGTAATATATTTTATCATGCTATTAAATCTAATCTAATTTTAAACTATAAATGTACATTAAATTTAAAAACTAATACTTATGAACTAAGACCATATAATGATACAAATAAACTTGATTGGAACTGTTCTCCATATTTACCGTCCCTAAATGAATTGAACACATGGAGTAAATCATACGATACATATATCACATCAATCAAAAATAAACCAAATAATAAATCTAATTGACTATCGGTATGTAGCAATGAAAACATTATTTCCCTCATTAATTGTCGTTCACTAGTTGCTAATATTGATATCATCACACAATATATAATATAATCTAAATCATCAATAATCGCACTCACAGAAACTTGGCTCCATATATTAGATGATGTTACTCCTTCTTATTTTGAACCATTACATTTTAATTTTATACATAGTCCTAGATGTGATGGTAGAAATGGTGGTGGTGTTGCTTTACTTTTAAATAATAACTATACTATACTTTATTAAATTCGAATTAATATGACTCTATGTGATGTACTTCTTGTAAAATTCAAAACATCCCAATCTCAAATAATAACTGTTCTCACTATATATAGACCTCCAAATAATAACCATATAATATTTTTTAAAGAATTTTCGGATCTAATACATCAACACATTAGCCCTTTCCTTATAATTCTTGGTGACTTTAATTTTCATTTTAATTCTACATCATATCCTCATAATAAATTCAAAGATATCTGTAATGAATTATGTTTATCTCAACATGTTACTGAAACTACACATATTTCTGGAAATGTACTCGATCTTATTTTTACTCATAATAATTCTATTCTATTAGCTAACCAACCAACTAATTCTACACTATTAACTGATCATTATGCTATTAAATGTACATTAAATATAAAAAAATATATAAGTTCTAAATTATTATCCTATCGATATTTACGTAATATAGACTTAACTAAATTTTCTCTTGATATTCTATCTAATCTTGACATAAATAATTTTACTATAATATATACTTAGTGTTATAGAGTATATTTTAATTGTTCGGTTATTAAGTGGTGCATATGTGTCTAGAAGATTAGAAAGTGTATAATTAAGTGCAGTTATAGTAAAATTATTTATGTCAAGATTAGATAGAATATCAAGAGAAAATTTAGTTAAGTCTATATTACGTAAATATCGATAGGATAATAATTTAGAACTTATATATTTTTTTATATTTAATGTACATTTAATAGCATAATGATCAGTTAATAGTGTAGAATTAGTTGGTTGGTTAGCTAATAGAATAGAATTATTATGAGTAAAAATAAGATCGAGTACATTTCCAGAAATATGTGTAGTTTCAGTAACATGTTGAGATAAACATAATTCATTACAGATATCTTTGAATTTATTATGAGGATATGATGTAGAATTAAAATGAAAATTAAAGTCACCAAGAATTATAAGGAAAGGGCTAATGTGTTTATGTATTAGATCCGAAAATTCTTTAAAAAATATTATATGGTTATTATTTGGAGGTCTATATATAGTGAGAACAGTTATTATTTGAGATTGGGATGTTTGGAATTTTACAAGAAGTACATCACATAGAGTCATATTAATTCGAATTTAATAAAGTATAGTATAGTTATTATTTAAAAGTAAAGCAACACCACCACCATTTCTACCATCACATCTAGGACTATGTATAAAATTAAAATGTAATGGTTCAAAAAAAGAAGGAGTAACATCATCTAATATATGGAGCCAAGTTTCTGTGAGTGCGATTATTGATGATTTAGATTCTATTATATATTGTGTGATGATATCAATATTAGCAACTAGTGAACGACAATTAATGAGGGAAATAATGTTTTCATTGCTACATACCGATAGTCAATTAGATTTATTATTTGGTTTATTTTTGATTGATGTGATATATGTATCGTATGATTTACTCCATGTGTTCAATTCATTTAGGGACGGTAAATATGGAGAACAGTTCCAATCAAGTTTATTTGTATCATTATATGGTCTTAGTTCATAAGTATTAGTTTTTAAATTTAATGTACATTTATAGTTTAAAATTAGCTTAGATTTAATAGCATGATAAAATATATTACCATTTCTTCTAACATCAGCGGATAAATTGTCATGAATAAATAATTTATTAAATTTATTATCTAAAGTTTTAATAGTCGAGTTAAGATTTAAAAATTCTGATTTTGCAAACACAGTAGTGAAATTAATTATACATACTTTATTATTAAAGTGTACTTTAGAAATGGTATTTAAATCAATGTTTAATATTTTTAATAAATCCTTAATGTAGTTAGTATTTAGATTACTACTGTCAATTTGTTTAATAATGGCCGAAAATAAAGGAATATTAAATGCATCCCTATTATAAACAACAGCATTCGAACTACTTATATTTCTACTTGTCACATTAGCATAGGTTATGGTGTTATCGTTTTCTAAGCCGCTTTTGGCATTATCATTATTTACAGTGTTGTTAGATAATGAAGAGCTTATGCTACTTTTTAATTCATTAATTATATTAGTATGGCTGGATAGTAAAATAGCAATATTATTAATTTTATCTTCAATAGATGGCGAGGCACTTACCGGTGATGGTTCACTATTACGGCATTGTAGGCACGTGTATAAGAAGCAGGGCGAGTTCATCAATGCAATTGATATCTTAGATGGAACTTTGTTGCTCCATGCACTGTTAATTTCGTTAGCGTTAAACAGACATGCGTAGTGAATAAGTAGACCGCATTTACATTCTAGGAAACCATCTGGAGAGGTGATATCGCTTGTTTCCAGAGACATCTTACATTCATAGCAGGAACTCATTATGTCTGTTTTATTAGATTATCAGGCAGAAACACAGAATACACCGATTACGTAGACGGTAGTCTAACCTCCTTCGAGTAGTAGGCAGAACCGACTACCTATTGAGCATAATCCCACGGGATATCCACGGGAGATGATTATAGTCGGATATAATCGTAGTTTAATTAATTAGATAGCATATTATAACAATGTATAAAAGTTATTATAATAAATCTAATGTAAAAATATTACATGTAAAATGCAAAATTCTGATGTAATATTAAACAATAGAAATTTAGACAATAGAAAAACACGACCGTTCGCTATGAGAGACAGTGATCGAATGTAGTAGTAGTAGTAGTAGTAGTAGTAGTAGTAGTAGTAGTAGTAGTAGTAGTAGTAGTAGTAGTAGTAGTAGTAGTAGTAGTAGTAGTAGTAGTAGTAGTAGTAGTAGTAGTAGTAGTAGTAGTAGTAGTAGTAGTAGTAGTAGTAGTAGTAGTAGTAGTAGTAGTAGTAGTAGTAGTAGTAGTAGTAGTAGTAGTAGTAGTAGTAGTAGTAGTAGTAGTAGTAGTAGTAGTAGTAGTAGTAGTAGTAGTAGTAGTAGTAGTAGTAGTAGTAGTAGTAGTAGTAGTAGTAGTAGTAGTAGTAGTAGTAGTAGTAGTAGTAGTAGTAGTAGTAGTAGTAGTAGTAGTAGTAGTAGTAGTAGTAGTAGTAGTAGTAGTAGTAGTAGTAGTAGTAGTAGTAGTAGTAGTAGTAGTAGTAGTAGTAGTAGTAGTAGTAGTAGTAGTAGTAGTAGTAGTAGTAGTAGTAGTAGTAGTAGTAGTAGTAGTAGTAGTAGTAGTAGTAGTAGTAGTAGTAGTAGTAGTAGTAGTAGTAGTAGTAGTAGTAGTAGTAGTAGTAGTAGTAGTAGTAGTAGTAGTAGTAGTAGTAGTAGTAGTAGTAGTAGTAGTAGTAGTAGTAGTAGTAGTAGTAGTAGTAGTAGTAGTAGTAGTAGTAGTAGTAGTAGTAGTAGTAGTAGTAGTAGTAGTAGTAGTAGTAGTAGTAGTAGTAGTAGTAGTAGTAGTAGTAGTAGTAGTAGTAGTAGTAGTAGTAGTAGTAGTAGTAGTAGTAGTAGTAGTAGTAGTAGTAGTAGTAGTAGTAGTAGTAGTAGTAGTAGTAGTAGTAGTAGTAGTAGTAGTAGTAGTAGTAGTAGTAGTAGTAGTAGTAGTAGTAGTAGTAGTAGTAGTAGTAGTAGTAGTAGTAGTAGTAGTAGTAGTAGTAGTAGTAGTAGTAGTAGTAGTAGTAGTAGTAGTAGTAGTAGTAGTAGTAGTAGTAGTAGTAGTAGTAGCAGCAGCAGCAGCAGCAGCAGCAGCAGCAGCAGCAGCAGCAGCAGCAGCAGCAGTAGTAGTAGTAGTAGTAGTAGTAGTAGTAGTAGTAGTAGTAGTAGTAGTAGTAGTAGTAGTAGTAGTAGTAGTAGTAGTAGTAGTAGTAGTAGTAGTAGTAGTAGTAGTAGTAGTAGTAGTAGTAGTAGTAGTAGTAGTAGTAGTAGTAGTAGTAGTAGTAGTAGTAGTAGTAGTAGTAGTAGTAGTAGTAGTAGTAGTAGTAGTAGTAGTAGTAGTAGTAGTAGTAGTAGTAGTAGTAGTAGTAGTAGTAGTAGTAGTAGTAGTAGTAGTAGTAGTAGTAGTAGTAGTAGTAGTAGTAGTAGTAGTAGTAGTAGTAGTAGTAGTAGTAGTAGTAGTAGTAGTAGTAGTAGTAGTAGTAGTAGTAGTAGTAGTAGTAGTAGTAGTAGTAGTAGTAGTAGTAGTAGTAGTAGTAGTAGTAGTAGTAGTAGTAGTAGTAGTAGTAGTAGTAGTAGTAGTAGTAGTAGTAGTAGTAGTAGTAGTAGTAGTAGTAGTAGTAGTAGTAGTAGTAGTAGTAGTAGTAGTAGTAGTAGTAGTAGTAGTAGTAGTAGTAGTAGTAGTAGTAGTAGTAGTAGTAGTAGTAGTAGTAGTAGTAGTAGTAGTAGTAGTAGTAGTAGTAGTAGTAGTAGTAGTAGTAGTAGTAGTAGTAGTAGTAGTAGTAGTAGTAGTAGTAGTAGTAGTAGTAGTAGTAGTAGTAGTAGTAGTAGTAGTAGTAGTAGTAGTAGTAGTAGTAGTAGTAGTAGTAGTAGTAGTAGTAGTAGTAGTAGTAGTAGTAGTAGTAGTAGTAGTAGTAGTAGTAGTAGTAGTAGTAGTAGTAGTAGTAGTAGTAGTAGTAGTAGTAGTAGTAGTAGTAGTAGTAGTAGTAGTAGTAGTAGTAGTAGTAGTAGTAGTAGTAGTAGTAGTAGTAGTAGTAGTAGTAGTAGTAGTAGTAGTAGTAGTAGTAGTAGTAGTAGTAGTAGTAGTAGTAGTAGTAGTAGTAGTAGTAGTAGTAGTAGTAGTAGTAGTAGTAGTAGTAGTAGTAGTAGTAGTAGTAGTAGTAGTAGTAGTAGTAGTAGTAGTAGTAGTAGTAGTAGTAGTAGTAGTAGTAGTAGTAGTAGTAGTAGTAGTAGTAGTAGTAGTAGTAGTAGTAGTAGTAGTAGTAGTAGTAGTAGTAGTAGTAGTAGTAGTAGTAGTAGTAGTAGTAGTAGTAGTAGTAGTAGTAGTAGTAGTAGTAGTAGTAGTAGTAGTAGTAGTAGTAGTAGTAGTAGTAGTAGTAGTAGTAGTAGTAGTAGTAGTAGTAGTAGTAGTAGTAGTAGTAGTAGTAGTAGTAGTAGTAGTAGTAGTAGTAGTAGTAGTAGTAGTAGTAGTAGTAGTAGTAGTAGTAGTAGTAGTAGTAGTAGTAGTAGTAGTAGTAGTAGTAGTAGTAGTAGTAGTAGTAGTAGTAGTAGTAGTAGTAGTAGTAGTAGTAGTAGTAGTAGTAGTAGTAGTAGTAGTAGTAGTAGTAGTAGTAGTAGTAGTAGTAGTAGTAGTAGTAGTAGTAGTAGTAGTAGTAGTAGTAGTAGTAGTAGTAGTAGTAGTAGTAGTAGTAGTGGCGCAGCAATAGGGGGGGTCAGGGGGGTTCGGACCCCCCCAATAATTTTGATGGGGGGGTTCAACCCCCTCAATAATATTGACAAAAAATTAAATAAAATGTTAATAAAAAATTTAAATATTTATTATATACATATATATAACATATTCATACATATATATAGTATTATGTTAGATGTATGTATACACATACATCTAAGGGTGTAGTAACTTATAACAAAGGATTTACAATTAATATGGAGTATAATAAAGCTTTCAAGCCTTTATAAATGATATCAACTAAAGAAAATGAAAATATGAAAAATAATCGCAGATGTTTACATATTATATTTAATAATATGAAGGTATGTTATTTATTGTTTTTAATATTGATTATTTATTAATATATATAAATTAAAATACATACAGGTATTATGTAAACAAAATATATCAATAAGAGGTAAAACACATGATGAAGGAAATTTTATTGAAATGTTGAAACAACAATCAATTTATATCCCTGAACTGAAACAATGGTTACATAAATTATCAGAAAGAAAAAGACATTTATTAAGTTGGCAAATCCAAAATGAAATTATACAGATGTTCTCAATTGAAATTTTAAATGTTATTTTAGCGGATATAAAAAAAACCAAATATTTTAGTATTATGTCAGATGGTACACAAGATATGAGTAGAAAGGAAAAGGAAGCTATATGTATACGATATGTCGATAGTAATCTTAATATTAAAGAAGAATTCATTGGTAATTATTAAAATTAACTAATATATAAGTATTATTATAATATATTTTACAAATTTATATATATATATATATATATAGGATATTATATATAATATATATATATATATATATATTTATGTGATATATTTTAACAGGTTTATATAATGTTGATAATACAAGTGCTGAATCGTTATCAAATATGTTAAAAGATGTTATGATTAGATGTCAATTAGATATTACAAATCTTAGAGGATAATCTTATGATGGAGCCTCCAATATGGCAGGTATTTATACCGGAGTTCAGGCAAGAATAATGAAAGAACAGCCTCTGGCGTACTACACCCATTGTGGTGCACATAGGGTAAATTTAATAGCACAATCTATATCTAATCACGAAAATCTAAGGGATATAATGTCAATGAGCAATTCAGTTGGTAAATTGTTTAATAATACAATACAATTTAGAAATCTTTTTAATAATATAACCAATAAAATTCGTCCATTATGTCCAACACGGTGGACTGTTAGAAAGGAGGCTAGCCTAAAGTAAATTCTTCTAAAGCAACCATGATATCTTTATATTTATCATGGTTGCTTTAGAAGAATTTACTTTAATAAACGA